>CM065389.1:20412500-20937500 GCA_033060915.1 Euryodendron excelsum | reverse complement strand
AAGTGATGGAGGAAATTGTTGTTAATGTTACAAACTATCCATGTTCATAGTTCCCCCTAAAATTCTAAGAAATGGGTCTGTTTATATGGGATATATACAAAGGCAAAAGCTGCTGAATGAAGTGATTGGTTTTACATGTCTTACATATTCAAACTTAAGTTGATTCATTTTGCTCTACTAGTTTCGATGGCTTTTGAGCTATATTCCCAAATATTTTTCACCTTGATCCCAAACCCCGGTACAATCCTTGAAAAGTCCTTATGATTCGTGGTATGCATGTGATCCTAATGGTGGAGACTGAGAAGATATGCAAACCTATGGTAGATCATTTCCATTTAAATGAATTTGAGCGATACACGTGCCCTTTAAACACATAAGAGTCGAGTTTTTATTTCAATGAGGGTCTACTCATTCAGTTTACTCCATCTTCGAGTGGAAATGATTGCTAAGTAATTGTGAGTTGTTTAAGAATGTTTGTTCAAGATATGTTATGAGTTTTGAAGAGTTTGGTTGTTCTTTATTGCAACCTTAGTGTTCTTGGGTAAATGAATTTGAGTTTCGCCTGAGGACGAGCAAAAGTTAAGTGTGGGGAATTTGATGAGAATGCAAATTTTAAATTTTTTTTCCCTTAATGTTTAGGCTTTTATACTTATTTGGCACCTAAATATACTGATTATTCTTATATTTTGATTTAGGGTGCCATGGAACGCCAAGGAAGAGAATCCTAGGTTAAAAGGGACAAATTCATGCTAAATTGGATGAAGCGTTGAAGGGCGTTCGAACGGTCCAGAAGTGTATTTGAACGGTACGTCAAATGGATTCACGACAAGTTTAGGTTCGAAGTGCATTCGAAAGATACAGAGAGCAAATTTTTTGTTTGAATTGTGTTCGATGCACCGTTCGAACGGTGGTTCGATGCGTTCAAATAGTTAGAAGGGCGTTTGAACGGTCTTACGGATCTGCAAATTTTCCGAAGCTTATAAAAGCTAGGATTCTTTTATTCTTAGGGTTAGCGTTTTTCATATTATTCTAGGAGGAAAAAGAAGCAAAAAACATACGTTTTCTCTATTCTTCTCTAACTTCTCCTTTGAGTTTTTTTCATGGCCCTGCGTGGCTAAACTTTGAACCTTGGTCAAAGGAGACGGAAGCCTCAGAATTAAAAATAAACTATGAGATCTAATTTGTTTTTATTGTTCAATTTATGCTTTGATTATCGAATGTTTTCTTCTGTGCCTATTTGCATCATTGTCTCATTTAATTACTAGGAGGCCTACTAGTTTATTATTCGTTGCAATCTACTGCTAGGCTAGATATCAAGTCCATAATTGTTTGATTCCTCTAATTTGTGAAGTAACTAAGATTTAATGATTTACTGCATCAGGAATTATTAGATCTTAGAAAGGACGTTTGACTAAATTAAATGCAACCGCTTGTGCTTGTGTTGTTTAGTTTCATCGATCTTTCCAATTTTTAAGGCTGCTACTAGATTAAACATTGTGTGCTTATCCTAGGTTGTTTAATAGTTAGGGTTAATGAGATTCCTTGGTTTCTAATTAACTACAATTAAGGAGAGAGAGAAAAATAATTTCAACAGTGAATATTCAAAGTGTGCATTGATATATGCGTGCATCGATGATCAGTTATATAATTCTGATGGTGGATGTTGACTTAGACCAAGGTTTGTGCTTTTGATTAATTTTGATACTTTAATTTGAATTGTTTCTTAGTTAGTTTTATTAAAATTGTTTCCATTATACCCAACCCCCCCCTCCCCCCGACCGCGAGTCCTTGTTCACGTAGCATAAAACTAGGCTAGACACTCTCTGTGGGAACGATCCTTACTCGTACTACTACATATTTATTTTTTAGGGGTATAGGTTTTATGTTTGGTTGCCTGCGACAGTACACCAAGTGTCGACATGAGGCATCCTTAATAACGAGCCATCATTTATCCGGCCAACGTTATCTAAATTTGCGTGCACATATGGGTGATACATTCATAGCATTGAGGCATTTATGATATATATACATTGATCATTTATACTTGGATGTCATTGTGGGTGCTTGTTATCATTTTTTATGAATTTGATTATTTATCGTGAGCACATTGACTTTTAACTCATGCTCATACAGATCTTTTTGAAAGGTGAGCTAAGGATGGAGTTCCGTTCACTGTAGTCTTGGTCGTCGCAGCAGTGGCTTCTATGTTGGTATCAGGGGTGTCGAGTCTTGGGGGCGAGCTTTTGCTGCTTTACTTCTATTTCTTGCTATATTTTGTATGAAACATTGACACTTGGTTTTATATAATGCTTTATGTCACGAATTTATAATAATGCAAATAACCTATGGTTTACTTTTACTATATAGTATGGTATGGATGTATAGTTCTTGTATATATATGTTTAGTCAATTTGCTATTTATCATTTGGTGTATGGTAAGGTGTCGTTAGTAGGCACGGTGGCCTATGAGATCACGCCCTACATAATGTAACATTAATAATGTCTAATTAAGTTAGGGGTGTGATACAAGAAATATGTTGCATTAATGTCCACCACTCCAGAAAATGAATCTGAAAGTGAAATGAAAATGAGGAAAAACTTACTCTCATTACAAGGAAGTTCAAGAAATTCATGAGAAGAAAGTGGAGAGGAGGAAAAAAAGCCTAAAGCAAAGGGAGAATCAAGCAACAAAGATTCAACCATCATATACTTTGCATGTAAGAAGCCATGACACATGAAAGTTAAATGTCTTATGCTAAAGAAAAAAGGAAAGAAAAGTAAAGGCAAAAGAACTTGGAGTGAGGAAAATGGATCAAGCTCAGATGAAGAAGCTAAACCTCAAGACGTTGCAAACCTATGTCTCATGGCACAAGAAGAAGAAATAAAGGTATTATCTTTTAAACCTTATGATTTTTCATTTAATGAGTTACAAGATACTTTTGATGATTTACTTGTTAAATCTAAAAAGATGGGCATCAAAAAAACTCTTCTCAAAAAGATAGTTTATACTCTCACAAAGGAAAATGAGGTTTTAAAAAAAGCCAATGAGGTTTTGAAAAAGAAAAATGTTGTTTTAAAAGAAAAGGTGAAAGATTTAGACAAATCTCTTGCTTAAATGTGTTAAAGGGAAAGAGAAAGTAGACATTATGTTTGAAAAACAAAGATGCTCTCTTTGACAAGGCTGGAATTGGGTACAATCCTTCTAAAAAGAAAATTTTTTTGAGGCTCTTGTGAGAAAATCATAGATTACATACTTTTATTGCCAAAAGAGAGGGAACATGGCAAGCCAATATTTTCTTGTGCAAAAATCACATGCTGCCAAGAAGGCTTCAGTTTCAAAAGGAACAATAAAGACAGTGAATGTCCTTAAGTTTGAGGTACCAAAAGTTAAAGGTTAAGTTGTTCTTTTTATAGGTATATCTTCAAGTAAAGTCCAATAAGGACTATTGGTACTTGGACAGTGGATGTTCAACACAGATAACTGGTGATAAGGCTTAATTCACATTTCTTACACCAAAGGATGGAGGCTTGGTCATTTTTGGAGATAACAGTAAAAGCAAAATAATTGGAATAGGTAGTATTGGTAAAAATTCTTCAACCTCTATTGAAAATATTCTTTTTGTTAAAGATCTTAAGCATAATCTTTTCACTATTAACCAACTGTGTGACAAAGGTTTTAAAGTTGTTTTTGAATCTTCAAAATGTATTGTGGCGAACATCAATAATAACAAGACTTTATTGACTGGTCATAGATAATGCAATATTTATATTTTTTCCTTAAATAATTTATCTTCTTACAAAATAAATTTTCATGCTACTGTGAACAGTGAAGATAGTTGGTTGTGGCAAATACGACTTGGTCATACAAGCATGAGTATCGTTTCAAAGATATCCAAAAATTATTTGGTCAATAGACTTCCCAAGCTCAAATTTGGCAAAGATAAAATTCGTGACGCTTGTCAAAAGGGAAAGCAAATAAGAGTTTCTTTTAAATTTAAAAATATGATTCATACATCTAGGTCACTTCAACTATTACATATCAATTTATTTGGACCTACTCGAACTCTTAGTTTGGGTGGTAAGCAATATGCTATGCTCTAGTTATTGTTGATAATTTCTCAAGGTTTAATTGGATATTCTTTCTTGCTCACAAGGATAAAACAATTGTCTTCTTCACAAGTTTTTCAAAAAGGTTCAAAATGAAAAAGGATTTACAATTACAATAATTAGGACTAACCATGGTAGTAAGTTTGATTGCAATCCTTTTGAAAAGTATTGTGATGAAAATAATTTTAAACATAATTTTTCAACTCCAAAAACACCTCAACAGAATGAGGTTATTGAGAGGAAAAATAGGACTTTGAAAAAAATAGGAAGAACCCAGATTGTACTCTAAAAGTGCAATCTACATACCTTAATTAGTTCTTTGTTAGATTTAGATTAGATTTATTTATGTTGTTTTAGTTCTAACTGATCACTAATTCAATTTTTTTGGCGCAAATAGGATTCTAAGCTTAAAAAGGATTAAATTGGGCGAAAATTCAAAGGATAATTCGAACGGTCAATTCAAGAGTTCGAACGGTGCAGTAAGGCATTCAAATGCCACGTCAACTAGTGCTTCCACATTCGAAATACTGAGGCATGGTTTTCCCATTGGAAGCAGGTTCGATCCCCGTTTGAAAATATTGAGGCTTGTTTTTGCGTTGACGTCCGTTTGAACGGTACGGAAGAGCGTTTGAACGGTATACAGGGGCGTTTGAACGGTTCATAGAAATCTATAGATTTGGAAATCTCTAAAAGTCTAGATTGAAGTAGTTTTTAGGGTTGTTTTCTTTTACAAGTTTTAGGTTTTAGAGAGCAGTGTTTGAGAGTTTTTCTATAGCTTTTACAAAGTTTTATGCAACAATCTTCAATTCCTGTAATCAGATTTCAGCTTTCAATATAATTTTCATTATATATTTACATATCTATCATGTCTATGAGGAGCTAAATCATATCTTGGGATTAATAGTGAAAGTCAATTGAAGATCTTAGATGAATAATAGAGATAAACTGGTTTTAAATGTTTAAATCTTCTTTTTCTTAAATTCTTCTTGATCAACCTCTAGATTTTTACGAAAACTTAGATGTTTGACTAAGTTTGGGAATATTTATGCATGAAGCCTAGTTCTGTATATTTACTACACAAATCGATGGTACACATCTATGATTCTAAACCTGATTTATCCTAGATTTTTTTGTTAAAGAATAAAAGTTTTCATCGCTAAATCTTTCAAATCAAAGACTCAAGACGCAGTCAATGATTTGAGTTATCAAAAGCCTCCATTGGAGTTCCGGGTGAAGCAATTGGTAAAATCAATTGCTCTCAAAACTTTCTTTATTGATTTAAAAACCATTTTTATAGTTTACTTTAGATTAAACAAACCACTTTCAAAGTTACGAGCTTTTGGTTTCTTTTTGGAGGTAATTTGTTAGTTTGTGCTTTTTGAGAGGAGTGATACACCTTCTTAGTTATTTTGTCAAATTTACATGTGGATTGACTCTGGAATTCACCAAGTTATACTATTTCGCCACCCTACTCTTAGGATTACCTTTGGTCATGCCCAAATACACTGATTGGTGTAAGTCAAAATTTTGGCACTATTGTCGAGGACTCTTTGCACAAGTGACTGCATGAGCCGTGCCAAAACACAAACCTTAGTCAATGCAAAACAAAGTGAGTTGCTTTACCACCATATATAACAGTGGAAGAATCGTTGGCAATGACATAACCGGTAACTTCGTTTCATCCCTTGTAAATGTTAGAATTTAGGACTTTAATGTTTTTTTTTCATTTTGGGGGTCTAGGCATATTGGCTCCACTAGGAGAGACTTCGGAAGGTCTTGGAATGTTCCGGGAGGCCAAAAATGACCCAAAATGGGTAGAAACCCTTGAAATAGTATCCCGGGGGTAACGGGCTTGAAAAGCAATGTCAAGATTATTGAAATGGTCGACCGGGCTACTAGCGACAAAATGGTCAACTGGACCAAAAAACCACCGGAATGGACTTGGAATGTCCCATAAGAAGGCTTGAAGGTTATAAACATTATCTAGAGTGTTTGGGGAATTTCCAATTTGATATCCAAAGCCGGCATGGTTGGAAAAGGCGACCGGCTCACCAAGGACAAAACGGTCATTTTTCACTAGGCTTGCCGAAATAGACTTAGAATGATCCGGAAAGGTGTTCGAAGGTCAAGAATATTATTAGAAGCATCATTGGAAGGTTACCAGTTTGATACCCAGAGCTGGCGTGGTTCCTAGAGGCAATCGGACACTTAGGGGCAAAAATGATCATTTTGACCGGATGGTCTCGGAATTGGTCCGAAACAGACTGATAGGCACTTGATCGTGTTGAATTGTCTTTGGGACAATCTTAGAAAGGTGGACTTACCGCTTTGAGGACTTAGGTACTTTCTCGAGAAGCGTGTCGGAAAGGCCTTAGGGGCAGTTTGGTCATTTTTCACCGGAGTGGGCTAGCAGGCATTAGTGTTAACCTGGGTTTTGAGTATTTTCATCACTCTGACGGTCTGTGATGAGTTGGTTTCCAAAGGTATCTCGTACTTTGATAAAAATGTCACGGCCAAGAGGCGAGTTTGGTCCCGTGATATAGGAGTTTTGTTGGCAATATCCAATGTCAACCTATTTGCGAGTGTTTCCACTACTCTGACGGTTGTGATGTTTGTGAGTGTTTCCACCACTCTGACGGTGCGCGTTCATTCCGGAGACTACCTGATCTCGAGAAGCTGCTAGGTGGACTTATCGTCTTAGGAATCAACTTTCTCAAAAGACGTGCCGAATAATGGACATTCTTAATTGGCGGGCTAGCAGGCGCTAAGGATGAACCATTCTACCATCTTGGAGACTTAGTTTCAGTCTTGGTCGACGAGTTTAAAGGGAGTTACCGCTCCGAAGAGTTTTCTCAGAAAACGTACCAGATTGGATGGACTTATCGCCTAACATATCAACTTTTTTGAAAGGCGTGTCAAATTTGATCTGTATTGGAATTGGATTTGAATTTGAATTTGAGATTGAAATGGGGACTTACAGTCTCTAGGAAGACGTGCCAATTGGAATAGAACTGAGCAATGCCACAAGGGCATTTTGGTAATTTTACCTCTGCTGGGTTCGATGGGCTCGCGAAACGATTAATTGATTGGATTGAGTCTGAAAATTTGATTTGAACTTAAATCTACATGTATCAATTTAAATATGAGTCCAAACAGACTAGAGATTGCCAAGTGGGTAAAAATGGGGTGCTTACACCCTAAAGACTAGATTGACCCATTTGCATATATATACATAGATGCATACGTGCCTATAAATACCCCTATTTTTGCCCAAATCGATCAGTTTTACTCTCACTCAATCAATCGTCACCCCAATTGCCAAATCTTTCAAAAATCTCTCCTCTAACCTCTATAAATCCGTGATACGAACCACCATATCATCCCTCACTTATGGAATATTTTTTATAAGGGTCTTCTAACACTTTAAGGTTGATTTATCAAATAAAAAATAAAAAAAAAGGACACCTGATCCCCATTCTGATGAGTACAATCACAAGACTTTGTCTATGATGAGATACTTCTATGACAAATAGACCAAGAAGTGGACCTCAAAGAAAGAGAAAGTTGCTAATGGAAGTGCAACTCCAAGACCTAGCACATATGAAAGAGGTGGATCCTCTAGAACACAAAGGGAACTTTCTCCTATAGACATTGTGCCTGGCAACAGTTTCATACAATAGAAGTCTTGATGAACAAGATGAAGGAAATAAAAAAGTATCAACAGGAAATGTTCACAAAGATTGATGAGAAGGTAGAGAATAGAGCAATAATGAGGTTATTTTCTACTAAAAGGAAGATGAGGGAATTTAGTAAGGCTTTTGTGACTAAGGGAAATAATCTGAGAAAAGACATTAGTAATGACATTGTTGTCTCAACTGAACATATTAGAAAATACATCAAGAAGGTCATTGGAAATGAATACAAAACCCCTTTTTCCCTAAAGCAGTAAAATTGGCATAGGACTACTCAACCACTAATGAGATGAGTAAATCAACTGAGGGAGTCAACATTCCAATTGCTGAACCATCAGATCCTTTAAGCCAAGCCCCTCTAGAGCAATCAGTAGGCCCTCATAGATATGGCTCTAGGCAAAGGAATCTAACCTCCAAAATTCTCCAATACAACTGATGACCCTATTGACCTTCTCAAACCCCATCTCCTAAAGCCAAATGAACACCCTTGCATTTGCATTTGCATATTTGAACAACATTTTTAAATAGGATGGTATATCATCCTTAAGACAATTATATTGTAATACTTTTGTGGATGTTGTTGTTTTAACAGTTATAGATGCCTATATATTTTAATTGCTCTATTTTGGTATTATCTTAACATCTTGATTTGATAAAATGTGTGATGGCTAAATTTGTTGAAGCTGTTTGTTATCATAACAACACTTCTTTCTATATTTTAAGATTTTTTTGCTATTATACCTATCTTTAAATTATATATATAACTCTTTTGGTGAGTTGACAAAAAAAGAAAGAAAGTATTGATATGAAGAAGATATGAGAGAAGTTAATGCATTGTGGTGCATTGTGTTGGTATTTGATATTAGTATTTGATATTGGTATTTGAGTTTTCTGTAAAAAAGAGAAAGGTTGAGTTGCATAAGAAAATGGGAGAAAACTTTATTGGGAAGGTCTCTCTTCATTAGACATTATGCTTTGAACCTATATATCATGTTTTCAATATCTTGTTCTGAATAATTATTGCTTTGAACTTGGAAATGCACTAATGCTTTGAGTACAAAAGAAATGGGGAGAACAATTGGTACTCCCATCAGGTAACATCCTTTGAACTATTATTTTCTGATATTGCACATTACTAAGTTCATTAGATATTGAGTATATTGCTCATATTGATTAAGGTTTGCCATTATAAAAAAGGGGGAGATTATTGACTCTATGCCTTGATTTTGATGATAATAAAATATTATGTTAAGGATCAAATTATTCTACTTAGTGTGTAGATCATATTAGGCTTTAATCTCTATTAGGATTATGACTTGAAGCTTGATACATTGGAGATATTGAAGATCTTGTTCATTGAGAGCTGATCAAGCATGTTAAAAGTTGTTGAGCAATGATGAATAATTAATGAAGAAACTTTTAATAAGATTATATTCATAATCTTATCTCGAAGAGAGTGAAGGTGATCAAGATGATAAAGATCAGTTGAAAGAAGATCACAAGACATAGAAGCTCACTTTGAAGTTTTGAAGATGTCTTAGAAAAATAGAGGACCAACTGAAAGATGATCACAAGACTTGGAAGCTCTACTTGAAGATTTGAAGAAGTCTTGGATCATTTGGAAGATTGGACGTTGATTAAAGAACCTTACAAGTGATTAAAATAGATTAAACCCATCTCAAAGAGATTGAAGGTGTTCTTGAAGATCAACATGCTTTAAAGAAGTCATTTCAAGCTTTGAAAACCTTAGTTGCATGATACTTGAAGAGCTTGAAGACTTAGAAGAAGATTGGTGAAGTCTGACTAAAGGTTGATGTCTATGGGTAAAAGAGTCAATCCATGAATTGACACATGAAGACAGTGGCACTGGACAAGGAGTCTCTGACAAAAAGAGTCGACCCCCTTATTCCAAGAGTCGACACATTGGTCCAAAATGTAAATCTTGAAGAAGATCCAAAAAGAGTTGACACATCATTTCTCATGATTCAACACATCTAAACAATGCCTTGATAAAGTTTGGTGAAAATAAAAAAAGTCAACTCCTAATTCTCAGGGGTTGACACATTTGGATAGAGGGTTGAGGATGCTGGCACAAGAACAAGAAGGATCGACCTATTCAGAAAAAATGGTCGACATATTTGCTGCAACAACTAGTTTTTTTAATGTTCTGTTAGCGTGATCTTGCATTTAATGCACTATGAACCACCATCAACAGCTATAATCAATGTAAGGCTATAAATACAATATCCCCACAGCATTTATACACAGGAATACAAGATCATAAGTGTTAAATCAAAGATTAACGTTGAGAATTCATAAGCCCTAATTGCCATTTTTTTTTTTTTTTTTTTGTTGAATGATGGGGGTTGATTGCTGAACCTACACTTGTTTATCTACCCTTTGTGAGAGATACCCATTGTATCAACCTCATTTTACTTCACTTGAGTAGGTTTGTATGCATTTGAGTTTGAGTGTTCTTGGTAAAAACACTTGTAAGTTTGAGTGAAGTTTGGACAAAATTACTTGGGTCTTTAAAAGTTTGGGAAGAACTCTTGTAAAAGTGAAATGGACACTTGGGCAACTAGCACTTACTGTGTAAAGGGACTATCACATAGTGGAAGAGTTTTCAAGAGAATCTTGGAGGTGAGGATGTGGATCACATGTTGTGGCTGAACCTAGGTAAATCTTGGTGTTCATTTGAGCTTTGCTTTCTTTCCTTGCACTTTATCACTTGCATGCATTGTTCATTCTTTGCTTGGTTACTATTCCATTGCTTACTTAGTTTTTAATTGCATTATTTGCTATTATTTTAAAAAAAACCTAATTCACCCCTCTCTTGGGTTGCATATTTTGGCGAACATACTAGACCTCTTTTTTTCATATTCACATAGATCTCAAAAAGTTAGATGAAATCGATATATTGTGGACCCGAAACGGAGATCTGAACATTGAGATATGGCCTTCTAAAATTTTAGCTCTGCATGCTTTAAAAACTTGTAATGCGGCTTTAGCAACTTGTATTTTAGCGTCCAACTAACCCAACACGAACTCAGAACACTATTACAACTTAAAATTGAATTACAATCAAAGTACTTCTATGAGTCATTCAAACACTCCTTAAGATTTTTTTGAACACCCAACCCTATTAAACTCATTTACATGAAAGATCAATTGAAGAGATACTTCAATAATTTTGTTCACGAAATTTGCCAAAACAATAAAAGTCCTAACAATCTCCCTCTTTAGCAATTTTATGACAAAACACACTAATCAATAGGTTACAAAGAAATAACCACGATTACAGTTCCTAACTCATATAAGAATAAAGTAACTAGTACTTGATAAATGTTTCTACACAAAACTAAACATAGAAACTTGTGAGATGCATTTATGGTATGAAATAATAAGAAACACATATCATAAGGTATATAACATCAAACCTCTTCCCCAACACACCTAAACATGGTTCTCTCATAAATGATATTCCATGCCTCTTAATTTATGCAAGCTCATATTTCTCTCTTTCTTTTTGTTATAAATTGACAAACAATAAGGAGAGATAACTAATAAAGGAGAATGAATAACAATCAAGCTCAATAAGAGAAACACATAACTATTCTAAACATAGTCAAGATGAAATCAATGTTCTTTCTATGTACAATAGAAAAATAACAAGACACACTAATGAAAGTTAAACAAAATTAACACGTGCTTATGCACATCATCAGAGGCTCAATTTTGTCCATGCACAAAGTCATATGAATCAAAATTTACCCAAATTAAGAATTTTATGTATGAACTAAAATAAAATTCTAGACCCTTTGTAACAGGATGATAAAATTCATAAAAATAACCTAAGTGTGTGTATACGGTGAATTCGCAAATACAAGATTTGAGTATAAGAACAACAGTAATGATGAATATTAATGAGATTATTCAAATTTTAGAGAAATTCACACTATTAGCAGTCAAGCCAATCATGTTTGTAAGATTTTCATTGGAAGCTCCCCTCAATTTGAAAATGCTAACCACAATTCCTTTTAAGCAAGATAATTTATTTTTTACATGCTCTATTTTTTTTTTTGGCAATCATGTTTGTAAGATGCTCTATTTTTTTTTCGGCAATCATAACTTTCTAATCATATGAAAGTAGGCATAGATGCTATAAATCTATCACATACGCAAAATTACAAAAATCGTTTTTTATTTTTCAAAATTTTTTATTTTTTTTATTTTTAATAAATCAAACAAAAAAACATAAAAGCAAAAAATGCAAGAATGGCCATAGCACTAGGAAAAATAAATAACCATGAATCATATCCTAGGTTATATCAGAAACTATCATCCCTTAATAAGATTAGCCCCGATAAATTTTTCAAGGTCACCAAGGGGCATGGAATTCATATCACCACAAGTATTCAAATCAGATTTTTTTTACCCACATAGCCCTATACTTAGGTTTTGCAATGATTTCATGGGCTTTTGGTTATGTCATATACTTTACTTTAGCATTGGGGTTCATTTTCCTAACATAATAGTTAGGAGCCTGTCTTGGTCTTGATTGTGGCATAATTTTATTCAATTCATTATTCATAGTAAGGACACAAATCTGATTAAGCAAAGTCTCAAACAAGTTCCTAGATTGAGTACGAACATTGGAATTTGAAACTTGTTTCAATTTTTGACAATAAGGTCAGATGTGACCAAAAGCACCACAGTGATGACAAACTGATTAAACTTAAAAATTTTATCCCTAACATTAGGCATAACATATGTGGTAGTGGTCGTTTTAGCCTTCAAATTACAACAATGTGGTCTAATATGACCCTTCATTCCACAATGGTGGCATAAAGGTACAACCTTATCATGCTTAGCCTCATAAGGTATGAAAGGCTTACCTAAAGCCTTTACTAAAATAGGCTTATTTGTCGGTTGAGAAGATGTGAAAGTCTTTTCTTTGTATCCAATCACAGTCATGTCCAAAGAATTCCTTTATGTGTTCTAAATTTCATCAATTTTTTAGAACCTGCATTCATCTTCTTGAAAGTATCATCAGAAGCTAACAATTCAAACTCTAATTTTGATACCTTTCCCTCTAAACCCTTATTGGTCTCTACACAAGCATGCAACTCTTTTTGTAATTAGTGACTTTATCAAAGATAATGGCCCCATCAAACTCAATTTTTCAATAAAAGTAGCAGATTCATTAGCCTCTTGTTTAAGAATGTCTCTTTCCTTTTTAATTGTCTTATTTTGCCTGGTTAATGTGAGACACACTATAAGCAACCCATTTTTACCTGTTCAGCAATCTATAGCCTAACCGAACTTCTTTTCAAAACTCCATAAGCACATTAAGGTCCAAATCAACTTTCAAACCCCTATCCAATTAGTCAACCGCTTCTCGAACTCACTGGGTCCAACAGAGCCTTAATAACCAAACCTGTCCATTGGCTCTCTAGGCACGTTTTTAAGAAAGTTCAAAATTTCTTAAAATGGTAATTCCACCTTTCCAAAATGTTCTTAGGCAATTAGATGTACTCAATACGCCATCCTGACCAATTTTAGTCCCGTTCCGGTCAACTTTGGTCAAAATGACCGCTTCACCCCAGCACAGTACAAATCCCTCCAAACAGTGAAAACATCTTCCAAGACCATCCCCAAACAGTCTGGCACTGTAATATCCCAAATCTCTATTTATTTAAATTAATGTGAATTTCTAGTGTTTGTATTGTTTAATGTTAGTTATTACATCGTTTGGGTAAAAAATGAACAATGAGAGACTATGTTGTAACTTAAATCCATGAAGTGAGACACATGGGATTATTCCCATAGGTATCATACTTATACACTTATACACACCCACACTTTCATACCCATACACATCACAACCGTAGAGAGAGGGAGAGAGAAAGAAGAGAAGAAGAAGAGAAAGAAGGAGGAAAGGAAGAAGAGCAAGAGGAGATTAAAGCCTGAGGAGCCACCATTGTTAGAGCTTGGAAAGCTTGAAGAAAGGTAAGCACTTCACCCTTATAATTGTGTAATTATGTTGGGTAATTGTGTATGTGCATTTAGGAGAGTTGTTGTTGAGTTTGGAGGACCCCTTGGATCCTATTCATTTTGATTTTGAGAGCTTGAAGCTCAGTTTTCAGGTTTGAGAATAGGGTTGAGAAAACCCCCCAATTTGAGAGCATGTTAGGGTTTTGAATTCCTTTTTTAGATCTCTTTGTTTTGATTATTCTTTCTCCTCCTATTTTGAGTTATTGTCATCCTTGTGGGCTAATCTTTGAGCCCTAAGAGTATCGGGAAGGTTTTGTTGTGTTTGGAGCAGTTTTGATTGAGTTTTGAAGTTTTGGGTCGAACTTCGGTTGCTGCCTAGAGTTGGGCGTTCAAATATCCGATATGGCGTTCAAATAGCAGGAGGAAGAAGATCGGGAGTTTGAATGGCCTCTAGGGCATTCAAACGGTCAGAGAGGGAGTTTTTCCATTTTGACCTGGCATTCGAATGGCCAACGCCCAGTTCATTTTGCTTGGCATTCGAACTCCCCGGTTGGGAGTTCAAATGACCTGCCAGTTTTGGCACTATTTAGTAAAATTCACATAGCTTTCTCTAGAAAACTCAAATTGATACACCTTTTAAAACGTTAGAAAGTAGACTCATAGACCTTTGTACCCATATAAAATTTGTTCTCTAATTACTTATATATTGAGAGATATGGAAGTTTAAAATTGACCCAAAACTATGCCAAAAATCTTGTTTTCCCAAAGTGTTACCCCGTTCTTCGTGAGACCTAACTTCTTCACCCGAAATGTGTTTTCGACCCATGACCTATCAAATTAAAGGTCTTTAAGCCTATTTTCAAATGGAACTAGCCTTGAGTGTGAACTCATCTTTAAGAGGTGGTTGGGACGTGATGAAGAAGTTGACGTCCTGGCTTTCGTGTTCAAACCTTAACTTTATGTTCTCGTTTTACGTTGGGGCTTTGTCCTAGAGTTTAACATCGCTCTCTTGTTGTGAAAGTGAAGTATTGATGAGTCGGGGTTGAGAAACTTATGTGCTTAGTCTTGATTTACGTGTTATTACTTTGCCTTAGAATCTTATATTGATGTTTTCATGCTTCTATGTGAATTATGTGTAGGAACACCTTGCTTAACACCCATTTAGTTGGATAGTGGTGAGTAGTGATATGCTATGAGTGAGACCTATTACTCTCCGAATGCTTTCAAGTTCAATTATATTTCATGCATTTCTTTCCATTTATTTCAATGCATCAATGATTACATTCAAGTATAAATATCATGCTTTGAATTACATACAAACCTTACCTATGATATGGATTACACCCCATGGACTATAACATTTACATAAAGTAGATGTAAGATTCCTAACCTACAACTCCATGTAAGGTCTTCTTGTGACGAGACTTTAATCTAGCCTAATAGTCCTAAGATAGGGAACGTGGAATAAAATATCGACATGTAAGGTCTTTCGTGGCAAGACCCTAAACTAGTAACGATAGTCCTACGGTAGGAGACCCAAAATAATCTATCGCCAAGTTGGGAGACATCCCTTTTAGCCTAAAGGGCCTTATGTGTACCGTATGGCTGAGACCAAGCACCCAGAAAGGGGGTAGGCAGGTGCGAGCCAGAGCGGACAATCTAATGTTGGCCTAAAGAGTCTTATGTGTACCCTGCGGCTGAGACCAAGCGCTCAGAAAGGGGGTAGGCAGGTGCGAGCCAGAGTCGGACAATCTAATATTGGCCTAAAGAGCCTTATATGTATTGTGCGGCTGAGACCTAACGCCCAGAAAGGGGGTAGGCAGGTGCGAGCCAGAACGGACAATCTAATGTTGGCCTAAAAAGCCTTATGTGTACCGTGCAGTTAAGACCAAGCACACGAAAGGGGGTAGGTAGATGTGAGCCAGAACGAACAGCATTGTGTTGCGTACTCGGATAGCTCAAGCGCTCCTGAGGGAGTAAACAAGGCGAAGTGTTACCATCACAATGCGTTTAAAACCGTGAGATAGGCACATGCATGACATGACGCGCCAAAGCGAGCAACATTATACATGGTTAAGATCTTAACCTAAAGAGCCATATATATAACCTTTAAGGTTACTAATGCGGAGCCTAGCTCTGGTATAGAGATGTAACAAATGCTTTAGAATGAGAAATATGACTTGTTCAAATGCTTCACGATAAGTTACATATGTTTTCACAAGTACTAATGCCACGATATATCTCTGCTTTCTACGATATTATGATATGCCCTTATAATATCATGCTACGGCATGCTTATAATAGCTATGTTATGCCTTAGGAAATCATGTTATGCATTGTGCTATGTTTGAAATGTTATAGTATTTCAATATGATACTTATGTTATTTACATTTCTAAAGCTATGCTTTATAAGTTACTAAGAATGATAACATTTGATGTGCCAAATATTATGTGGCAAGCTAAGTTGTACGCTTACCAAATATGATACATTATCCTCATGACAAGTCATGTCACTGGAATAGTTCCTGCTACAACACGCCTGCCTCTCTTCTTTAACATTATGTTTTAGAAATGATGAAATGTTTTAAAACAAAAGCCTATGCCTCATGTGATTTTAAGATTTTATTTATACGTCTCTAAGTTCATGTCACATATACATCAAGGTACCTCTATTGCCATGTACATTAAATATAGATGTTAGTCTATGGTATTTTATACTCATGCATTATTGTTATTCACCAAGCATTAGCTTACATTTTCAAAAAAATGTTTTCAAGTGACCAAATTGGGATGCCTTGAGGGAGGTCCATTATGTGGATATTTGGACTGCAGCCTACGGGCCTTATGTTATGTATTGATATAGGGGTTGGACCCTAATATTTTGTAATTATAACTATGGTGGCCTTTGATAGGCCCATCTTATAGAATGTTTACGTTTTGGATTAGACACAGCTCTACCATGTATGACACGGATCATATTTCAAGTTATAAAAGATTTTATTTCTACAAATTTTAGATGATTATGCATAAGTGATCAACCAGCTTATGTAATGTGGCCTCGGGTAGCTTTACTACTGGCAGTTCATATACCCTAAATCCGCATAGACCGGTTTACAGGGCGTGACAGGCACGCTTAATATGTCACTCCAATCCATCTTGACCCTTTTCGACCAATTTTGATCAAAATGACCATTTTACCCCTAGTGGCCTAAGCGCGCCCTAAAATCACACCAGCTCTAGGTACCAAACAGGCAGACCTTATCGTATGCCCCCGTTTAATCGAAGGTGGGCCCCGTGACTCTAAATACTTCTAACTCAACGAAAGTCCCCTGGAGCATCTCCCAGACGCTCCACTAGGGTTGTCTTGTCTCCCTATTCCCTGGTTATAACGCACTGTCAAATGACTTAAGAAATACGTGAATTAGGGAATTCCTAAAAGCTTCGCCATAGGTCTTTCCATTGATACAGCTTGATTGAACAAATCGCTTCCCGAAACCCCCGATCACATGGCTCTAAAATTGCCACTTTTAGTAACCCCTGGACGATCTCACACACTCTTCATCAAGGTTGTCTTTTTCTCTAATTCCCTAATTATAATGCACTATTAAACAACTTGAGAAATACGTAAATTAGGAAATTCTCGAAAGTATTTTCAGAGCATTTTCCATCGGTACAGTCTGATCGGAGAGATAGCTTCCCGAAGGCCCCGATCATGTGGCCCAAAAATAACTACTTTTGAACATTTACAAAGCGTATCACAGATGCTCCACAAAAGTGTGTTTTTATACATGCTTCTCAAGATGATATCTCACTCATCCAAACACCTTTCAAACTCCCCGAAAAAGCCATGTTCTTGAGAAACACTAGAAAAACATCGTAGACGTGACTGATTTTCTCAAATCCTTTTCGAATTACACAATTATTGAGGCAAAGTTTAAACGAACATTCTCAACGGCGGAGCATATACTACATGCGCCTATATTTTGATCAGATCAATCAAACTTTGCTTGCCCCCTAAGATTTAGCTAGTACAAAGTGTGCCACGTGGCATTCTGCCAGTGGAATAGTACTGGCGCATGTAGCAAATGCACCAAGGCAAAATTTGCCCAAGCACATGTAATACATATGCCAGGTCTCCCTAGACTTCTTATAAATATAGGTCTCCCTCTTTGCGTATTCCATACTCGAAATTGGTAGCGAAGCTCTGCAGAAACTACTCCAGAACTTCGAAATCCTATATACACCTCACCCCTACACACTTAAGTCAGATTTTACCTTTCTCTAGCCTATATACTCTCTCTACAAAGACCCCAATGCCCTAGATAAACCACTTCCAGCCCCTTTAAACCTCCTTAAGGCCTTTCAAGTTCAAGAGAAGTCTTTTATGGGAGCTTAAAGTTGTTTTGAAGATAAAAGGTAGTATTCTCTTTATACTTTTGCAATCCCCACTCCTCTCTTCTCTCTCTTAGCCTACTTAGGCTATTCTCTATTTTAACCCCCATCTTTTACCCCCCTTTCTTGCATGCTTGGAACAAGGGAGCTCTTAGTTCATGCCTAGAAGAAAGTTTGTGAGAGCCACCATGTAGGGAATCTCTCACAAACCTACTTTAAGATAGTATGGTGTAAGTACCCCATTTTTTACCGCTCGGCAGTCTACACTCTGTCCAGACTTGTACTCAAGACAATATGGACGTATTCCAATCGAAACCAACTCTCTAAGTCCAAATCCCGTCTGTCCATCGCTTCACAGGTCCACCAGGCCCAAATAGAGGCAAAATGACCAAAATGCCCTTAGGGGCATTGTCCTTTCCAATTCCAATCCCTCTCTCGAGACAGTTGATTCCTCGAGACGGTAAATCTATTCCAATCAGGTGCGTCTTTTCGAAGATGATAAGACCCCTTTCCAATTCTAATCCCGCTCTCGAGACAGTTGATTCCTCGAGATGGTCCGGCACGTTTTTTGAAGAAAATCTCTTCGAGACGATAAATCCCTTTAAACCTGTCGACTGGGACGAGACCCCAAGTCCCTTAGATGGTAGAAC
This sequence comes from Euryodendron excelsum, assembly GCA_033060915.1. Taxonomy (NCBI): domain Eukaryota; kingdom Viridiplantae; phylum Streptophyta; class Magnoliopsida; order Ericales; family Pentaphylacaceae; genus Euryodendron; species Euryodendron excelsum. Next base: position 20,918,661 of record CM065389.1, on the reverse strand, counting down.
GGTCCACCTTTGGCGCTTACTAGCCCGCCAATGCAGAAATGTCCGTTTAGGCACGCCTTTCGAGAAAGTTGATTCTCAGACGCTAAGTCCCTTTAGTAGCTTCCCGAGATCAGGCAGTCTTGGGAATGATCGCGAACTGTCAGAGTAGCGAAAATACTCGCAAACAGGTCGATATAGGGAATTGCCAACAAACTCCTGTATCACGCGACCGCTGTCAGAGTGGCGGAAATACTCAAAACCCAGGTCAACACCAGTGCCTGCTAGCCCACTTCGGTGAAAAATGACCAAACTGCCCCTTGGGCCTTTTCTGACACATTTCTCGAGAACACACCTGAGTCCTCAGAACGGTGAGTCCAACCATCTAAGATTGTCTTAAAAGCAGTCCGGCATGATTAGGTACCTTCTAGTCAGTTTCGGGCCAATTCCTAGACTTTCCGGTCAAGATGACCATTTTGTCCCTAGGCATCCGAACGCCCCGAGAACCACACCGGCTCTGGGTATCAAATCGGTAACTTCCTAAGAATGCCTTTTATAGTATTCTCAACCTTTCTTTATCCTTTCGGATCATTCCGAGTCAGTTCCAGCAAACCCGGTGCAAAATGACCATTTTACCCCTAGTGGGCCGGTCACTTTTTTCGACCACACCGGCTCTGGGTATCAAACCAGAAACGTTTGGGAACATTCTGAATAATGTTTCCAAATCTCGAGTCTTCTTTCGAAATAGTCCGAGTCCGTCCCGGCAGTTTCCCGATCCGATTGATCGTTTTGCGCCTAAAGGCCCGATCAACCCTTCCAACACATCCTATCCTCATTTTTCAAGTCAAATACCTACAGGACACTATTCTAAGTGTTCCTGCTCTTTTCCAACCTTCTGGGTCATTCCCAGCCTCTTCAAATCGTTCCCGGACTTTCCAAAGTCACTCCTAGTGAAGCTAGGCAAGAAATTGCATCGTAGTCACTAGTACAAGCGCCCAAATCTTCCCAAGATATGTTGTTTACCGACTTAACAAACTTTCCTAACTGGCAAGCCAAGAAATGGCCTGGCACCACTCCTAGTGGCGCCAAGATGAATTTTGCCCTAGCGCCATTGCAACAGCGTCAGGTCTATCCCATCTCTATAAATACAGAGCCTCCTCCAGCATGAAAGGGGTCTGCAAACTCAGTCTAAAAATTCTATATTTCGATATACAGAGCTCGTACACTCCCAAAACCCTAGCTTCTCTAGGTTTTCCAAACCCTAGCCTCCATACACAAACCCTAGCCTCATATACACTCCTATACATTCTCATACATTTATAAACTAGCTTTCAACCCTCCTTCGAAGACTTGAAGAGCTGCAATTTGAAGTTTTGAAGATTAAAGACGACTCTTAAAGATTGAAGTGCAGACCAAAGCAAGAAAACCAAGGCGCGCAAAGCAAGCAAAATAAACAACACATACGGTAGACTTTCTCTTTAGGTTTCTGCACTTCCCCCTCTCTCTTCTCACTCCTAACCCATTTGGGTTTTCCTAATTTTAATCCCCCATCTCTTTCCCCCCCCTCCCCCCCTTTCTTTGCATGCTCGAAACAAGAGGATTCCCGGTCCATGTGTAGGATTGGACTATTGGAGGGTCACCATGTCGAGGGCTTTTTTTTTAGTCTAACCGGAGACCACGTGGGTTCAGTCCTCTTGATTATGTGGTGAAGCCTTAACCTTGTATGTTCACGACCCCAATTTGCATTGTGCATATCATTATCTTGCATTCTTCTAAAAATCGTTTTCAAACTCGTTTTCAAAACTTGCATTAAACTTGTTTTCAAAATTACATCAAAATCTCCTTTTTCAAAACTTGTTTTCAAAATCACAATCCTAAGGTGATTCGAGCCTTTCCATGGCTATAGTCGCTTTAGAAAAGTATTACATTTAAAGTGACCAATATGGTCCATATTTTCAACTCCTTGCTATTTTCAAAACCACTTTCTTAAAGTGTTTCTACCCATCTTATGATTAGAATCGCTTTAAGAAAGTGAGATATTTATATATATATATATATATTCTCTAAAAACTCTCTTTTCAAATCCCTCCTTCTAAAACCTCTTTTTCAACATGTTTTCTAAAAACTCTCTCTAATTTCCTTTCCAAAATTGTTTTCAAAAGTTCCCTCCAAAAATCTATTTTCAAAACTTCCTTTTCAATTTCTTTCCAAAACGCTTTCTTCAAAATTCCTTTCCTAAAAATACTCCCTAGGTTTCCTTCTTAGAAAACTCCCTCCAAATTCCTTTCCAACAATCTCTTTCCAAAAAACGTCTTTCCTACAAGTTCCCTTCCAAAAACGTTTTCTTCAAAGTCCACTTTCCGAAGATGCTCCTTACATTTCCTTCCTAAACATCTCTTCCCAAAAATCTCTTTCTAAAAATTCCTTACTAGGATTTCTTTCCAAAAAAACTCTCTTTTCAAAATTTACTTTCTAAAAAAACTCCTCTCTAGGATTTCTTTTCCAAAAATCCCTCTTTCCAAAAAACTCACTTTCCAAAAATCCTTTTTCTTGGTGCCCAAGTTACACCTTAGAGCCAACGTTTAGGAAATCCTAATTTTCCTTCCCAAAAACATGATTTTCAACCTTGCCCCAAGCCTAGGTTTCCAAAACCTCCCTTTCTACATCAAAATCATAAGTTTCCAAAAAATCTCTTTTTTACGTCAAAACTATAGTCTTCCAAATCTAGAGTTTCTAAAACCTCCTTTTCCAAATCCTTGTCAAATCCCATCTTCCCTTTAGGAAACCAAATCCAATCTCCCGTTTAGGAAACTAGATCATATCCTCCATTTTTTTAAACAAAATCAAACCTTCTCCTTTAGAAACAAAATCTAAACCCTTGTTTTAGGAAATAGGAATCTTAACTCTTCCTAATCCAAATCTTTCCCAATTCAACTTCTTCCTAATCTTCTCCTTTCCTAAATCTTAAGTTTCCAAAACTTGAACATAAAAATCTTTCCTAAATTTTAAAACTCCAAATTCAAATCTTTCCTAATTCAACTCCTTCCTAATCTTTTACCTTCCTAAACCATAAGTTTCCTAAAACTTTCAAATCTTTCCTAAGTTTTAAAACTCAACTTCAACATCTTTCCTAATTTCATCCCTTTACAAATCTCAACTTTTCAAATATAGGTTTTCCAATCTTTTCCTAAACTCAAACCTTTCCTAATCTCAAGATTTTCTAAAACTTAAATTTTAAAACTTTCTAAATCCTAAACTTTCTAAATTTCAAATCTTTCTTAATTCAAAACTTTCTTAAGTTAAAACTTTCTAAACCCAAATCTTTCTAAAATCCTAACTTTCTAAATTTCAAAATCTTTTCGAATTCAAAGCTTTCTAAATTCAAAACTTTCTTAAGTTAAATCTTTCTAAACTTCTAAACTTTCTAAATTCTAAACTTTTCTAAAACTTCAAATCTTTCCAAATCTAAAAACTTTCTAAACTCAAAACTTTCTTATTTTCAAAACTTCCTTGTTTTCAAAACCTTTCCTATTTCAAAACCTTTCTTAAAATGAAACTTTCTTAATTCAAAACTTTCTTAAGTTGAAACTTTCCTAAATCAAAGCTTTCCTCATTTGAAACCTTTCCTAAATCAAAACTTTCCTAAAATGAAACTTTCTTAAACTAAAGCTTTCCTAAAATGACACTTTCCTAAGTTGAACCTTTCCTAGTTTGAACGTTTCCTAAATCCCATCTTTTCAAATCTTCCAAGTCCAATATTCGAATCAAATCTTTCTAAACCTCTAGTCTTTCCCAAATCACATCTTTCCTAAGTCTAGGTTTCCTAAGTCTCAATCTTTCCAAAACAATTCCAATTTTCAATATTCTATTCTAAGTTCAAATCAAATCATTTTTCTAATCAAAATCTCTTTTTCAAATCATACCTTCTATTTTCAATCGGACTCTTGTCCGAACTACAATTGACTTGATTCCTCCAAAAGGATACGTAGGCAATCCTCATGGGTGCGGTCTTCACATTTTTCAAATCTTAAATTCCACAATCTTTTCAAATCTCTAATCTATTTTCAAACTTCCAATTTCAAATTTCTATTTCCAAATCTCTAGTTCTAATTTTTCAAACTTTCCAATTTATCCTTTAAAATCTTTCTTCTAAAATCAAATCAACTTCTTCTTTTCAAATTTATTTCCAAATCAACTCTCTCTTATCTTGCACTTGTATCTCATGCATCATGTCTTTTTAAGCATTCTTTTTCAAAGTGGATAGGATTGAACAATAGTTAGTTGAAGACTCTCATAGGTGAATCTAGGGTAGATTCACATGTAGGTACCGAAAGGGCGGAGTAGGATGATGGCTTAGTGCGTCTTCCCTACACGTAACCAACCTCCGAACCTAGATAACTGTTTTCGCGAGACCAAAAACAGAGTTATTTTTCAAAAATGGCTTAAACGTTTTTCAAAGGTTGCTAAATAACCTATTTTCTTAAAAACCCTCTTTTGAGGAAGTATTTTCAAAATCGTTTTCCAAAAACGCTAAGTGTAGTCTTCAGATTATTCTTAGTTTTTAGGTGACCTAACTCACATTAATCAAGTTAGGTGGCAACTCTAAACTTTTTCCAAAAGCCCTTTATTTAAATCTATTTTCAATTCAAACCTAGTCGCACTCATTCTTCTAGGAGGGTGAGTTCTAATGAGAGAGTGCAGTATTGTTCCAGATTGTGTGTGTATTCCTCGAGTGCAAAAAATCTGAGCGCGACATATGGCCTTAGAGCACCTTACAATTTGGTAAAGCCTCTAGCCTTGTATGATTCCATGACCCTTTTGCATATGGTTATCTTGTTCATGTTTTACATTCTTGGCGTTATTTTCATGTTCACAACCATTTTTCCAAAACCTTCACTATCTCTTTTCTATATTATTCACAAAGCTCCATATTCAAATGATTCCCTAAAAATAGTTCTAGAGTTGGTTCTTTGAAGCATAGGTCAAACCCTCAATTTCTACCTCTTAAAAAACCCTCTTTAAGTGTCTTGACTTTATTTTGCAAACCTACATTTCATTACTTTTCAAAATTGTGCTTGAAGATCTCAATAAATGGGTTATACCCTCTGTTCAACCTTCTTCTATACATAAAATAGGTACTTTTGACCTTAAAGGTGTAAAAACTGTTAAGACAGTTGAACAAACTATAAATTTACAATCAGATGAACAAACAATCCAACTTTTGGATTCTATGGATATCATAAGATATCAATATAAATATAATTTCTTACATATAGGACTTATACAGGTCGCCTTTAAACCTCTTACCTTAAGTGGTTTACCAACTAGTTTCCTTGCAGTTCTTCGAGATGCTAGATGTCTCGATTGGAAGTCTTCCCTCATGGGCATTATGCAATCCAGTGTGGCCCATAGTCTAGTTTATTTTAATGTTTATCCTAATTTACAATTATCTCTTACAGATACTAATCTTTTAGATGGGATTTGGTTTCCTAAATGAAAGATTGGATTTGACAAGGATTTGGAAAGGGAGATTTAGAAACCCTAGATTTGGAAAACTATAGTTTTGACGTAGAGAAGAGGTTTTTGGAAACTTATGATTTTGATGTAGAAAGGGAGGTTTTGGAAACCTAGGTTTGGGGCAAGGTTGAAAATCACGTTTTTGGAAAAAAAATTAGGGTTTCCTAATTGTGGATTCTAGGGTTTGACTTGGGCACCAAGAAAAACGTTTTTGGAAAGTGAGTTTTTTGGAAACGAAGACTTTTGGAAGGCAGTCCTAGAGAGGAGTTTTTAGAAAGTGAATTTGGAGAAAAAGTTTTTGGAAAGAAATCCTAATGAGGAGTTTTTAGAAAGAGATTTTGAAAAGAGTTTTAGGAAGGAAGTTTTTGGGAAAGTGGACTTTGAAGAAAACGTTTTTGGAAGGGAGCTTGTAGGAAAGACGTTTTTGGCAAGAGATTGTTGGAAAGAATTTTTAGGAAAGATTTTTAGGGAGCGTTTTTAGAAAGTGAATTTTGGGGAGAGGATTTTGGAAAGAAGTTGAAAAGAGGAGTTTTGAAAAAAATAAATTTTTGGAGGGAGTTTTTGAAAACAACTTTGGAAATGAGAGTTTTAGGAAAGTATGTTGAAAAAGAGATTTTTAGGAAAAGAGAATTTTGAAGAGAGAGTTGAGATCTTCAAGCTGATCTGGGTATTCACTTACCTCAGCAACTTTAATCATCTTCTTAGAAGAAGATACTCTATGGAAAGGATTGAACATAGCGAAAGAGTATGTAATTCCTTATATAAAATATAAATATACGAAAGATATGAAATACCATTAGTGTTTCCAAGCTACCATCCATTAATCAAACAAGCACAGTTGTCAATGACTTAAAGGCACATCCCCATACCAACCCATTGCGAGGGTATAAGACAAGGGATAACAAAACCAGGCGTGACTTGGGTACTGTACCACTTGTTTGAGCAATGGAGAAGGAGGAAAATAGTAACAGTACTTCCTATAAATCGTATATACATACTTTATACGCAGAATTACATAATATTGTTTAAGCTAGCAAGGCTCTGATACCAAATTACCCAAATTACCCAGATAAACATAAAGTAACTACAACAGATAAATAGAAAGAGAACAGAACAGAAACAATACAGATACAAATATATAGATCAGAAGAACAGAATAGAATTAAACAAACTGTCAAGAAAAGACAAATAAAACCTACCAAAGAAAGCAAAGATTTTTGAAGTGAGAAATTTATTAACAAGAGAGAGAGGATTCTGAATTCGTGCGTTCAACAAGGGTGAAGGGTCCCTTTTATAAACCAAAAGAAAACACTATTCCGGATTCCAAAATTAATTACAAGTCCGGAGAGACAAAACAACAACTTTTTACAAAAGTCAAAAATGCTTTTAGATAGCAATGACGCAAAATGGAGTGGGGCCCAGATGAGTTGGCGTCGGTTGGCCATTTGCGTCAAAAGCAAGATGCCTTTTTGTTGTGTAGGACGACAGTCTTGAATGTGAAGAGATTCCTTCACATGGGACAACTACTTTTTGTCATCTTTATCCTTATCTGAAAAAGCAAATGAAAGAGCTTTTCTTGTCTTTTTCTTTGCCATAATATCAAGCATGGCATCAAAAAGATCTTCAGTAGTTAGAATAGGATCCGAATCCTCCTCATATGGATCTTGGGATTCTCCTGCTAGACAGGTGTCTTGAGATGATTGGGATTGCATCTCTTCATCTGAGTCAGAGTCAGATTTGAATGTGGCCAGAAATTCTCCTTTTAATTGGCAGAGACATTTATACATTAAATCTTTATCCTTCATAAGAGGATTTTGCATTTTTAATGCATTATTCATGATATCTAATTTGGATGTAGAAGGATAAGATTGCGATCTTTGGAATTCAGATTCCTGTTGATAATCTTTAACCACAGCAGCTATTTCTGCCACAGTTTTATCTAATTCTTTATCCATTTTATTCTACCATCCAACATGGAATTTTCAGTAGAGACAAAGTAGATTATCCGAGTCTTTCTTGACAATAGGAGTCCAGGCCCAAATCCAGGGTATGTCGAATTCACATAAAAAATGGAGAAGATTGGAGCCATCCATATAATGGGCTGGGTCCATTTTATTAATCTGGGGCGAATAGGCAGCCCAAAGGCCCAATTGTTCTTGGACAACATTAGGTAAAATAGTATGAAGAGGCCCAAATTTTTCCACCAAATATAAAACCATTAGGGCCAGCCTTTTTTATATATTTGTGGATTGATTTTAATCCACCAAGTATGTTTTCTTTTTGGATTTTCATAGAAAAAAGTCAAAGTAAAGGCTTGAACATAATCCCAATAATTATAAGTATGGGGATGGTTATGTAAAATAAATTGTTTTTCATTATAAGGGAGTAATCCCCATTCATGTGGAAATATAATTTTCTTGATATAACATTTTGAAAAATTGATAGGGCCAGTTTTACTAGTCATGTTGGAATAAAAATTTGTAAAATCACAGGAGTCTGTAATTTCCAAAATGGTTTGCATAGCCATTCGAAATTTTTGACTTCCAAAAGGATAAGTAAAATTATGAAAATATTTTTTCATGAGATACCATAGATCATTTTCCCATTGTCGATCAATAGGTTCCAAATACAGAATATGATCTGTATAGGGAAGTTAAACAGGGGTTAAAGAATGTGGTGGTGTGTCTACCATTTGAGCATATGATGCTTCAAAGTTAGAGGTATCTTGTTGAGAGCCACTAGCTTGGCCTTCTTGTGCAATCAATTGTTGCAACTTGGCATAGATAGGATCATTCACAGATATGACTGTGACTTTGTCTTTATCTGGTTTCATTCCAAATGAGGAGGCCTGGTTAGAACCACGACCTTTTGAGGGGGTATTTCTCCTGCCTCGACCTTGGTTGGGGTTATAACCCCTTCCTTTCCCGCGATCATAGGGATTCATTCCTGTAAAAATTCATGAGTGAGGAAATCAGGAAGAGAATTATCTTCTCCTTTGATATACATAATATCAAAGTCAAACACAAATAACTGTGCCTGCCATTTAGCAATTATATGCTTGGATGCATCATGTTTAACATCATTGCTGAAGATATATTTTGCAGCTTGACAATCTGTTTTTAACAGAAATTTTTGATTTAGTAGATCATCTTGAAATTTAGATATACATTTAACAATAGAAAGAAGTTCTTTCTTTACAGCAGCATATTTAGATTGAGCAGGATTCCATTTTCCTGAAGCATATCTAATCAAAATTTGTTTTTAGTATCAGGTATAACTTGAGTAAGAATACCACCATAACTAATATTACTAGCATCAGTTTGCACAATTTTAAACCATACAGGGTTAGCAAGAGTTAAACATGGAAGATTTTTAACTTTAGCTTTAATTGTTTGAACTGCCAAAGTATGATTTGGCGTTCATGGAAAATGAGTTTTCTTTAATCTATCATATAAGATAGCAGAATCTTTTGCAAGATTTTTATAATAAGGATTAATATAATTCAGGCTTCCTAAAAATCTTTGTAATTGAGTTTTGTCTAATATTTTATCAAGAAATTTAGAAGCAAACTCAATACTCCTTGTGATAGGAACAATTTTTCCTTGATGGATATTATGACCCAAAAATCTAACAGTAGTTTGAAAAAGTTTCATTTTAGGAGCAGATATAACTAATCCGTTATTTAATATAATTTTGCAAAAAATATCTAGATGTTTAAATGTTGATCTAGATTTTGAGAAAATACCAAAATATCATCAATATATACCAGAATAAAATCAGTGTAAGGAATAAAAATGTCATTTATAATATTCTAAAATTCAGAAGGAGCATCTTTCAATCCAAAAGGCATAACATTCCATTCATAATGTCCTATGGGAACAGTAAAAGCAGTTTTATATCTATCAGATTCAGCAACCTGAATTTGCCAATATCCAGATTTTAAATCAAATTTAGAAAATATTAAAGTCTTATGAATGCGAACAAGCAAATCCTTTTTATTAGGTATTGGATACCTAATCCACTTTAACACGTTATTGAGAGGTTTATAATTAATAACTAATCGAGGAACTCCCCTCTCAATTTCAGCATTTTAATTAACATAAAAGCCTGTGCAACTCCAAAGAGTATGATTTCCTAATGAGTTTTTTCTCAAATAAAGAAGCAATTTCTTTTTTACATAATTCAAGATATTCTTGACTCATTTGACAAGGTCGAGCCCTTGTCGGTATTTGTTGGTCAGAAAAATCATTTTCGTGTGGAAGAGAGACAATATGTCTTTTTCGATCCCAAAAACCATTAGGATGATCATTACAAATTTCACTCAGAAATTGTTGTTCCATTAATTTGACTTTTTCTTGAACTTTAGTTTTTACTAAAGATTTAGAAATAGTCCATATTGAAATTTCTTGTTTCAAAAAATTAATTTGATTTTCTTTAGCTAACAAGATATTTTTAACTTCATTCAAATATCTAGTTTGAGGATCAGTTATAAACTGAAAAACTAGTTGTTGATTATTTATTCTAGTATAAATACATGTTGAGTCAATTTTGTCAATAGGCATAATACTATGTAAAAAAGGGGTACCAAGTATAACATGGTGTTGTAAGTTTTTAACAAGTAGAAAAGTAGATGGGATGCAGACATCTTGATTACAAATATGAGTATCCGTAATTTTATACTGTATTTCTAACTTATTGCCACTAGCAGAAGTTAACGAATGTTTTGCTTTTTCAAAATATTGGGTTGGAATTAACCTTTCTTGAACACAGTTCAGATCTGCACCGCTATCAACTAAAGTAGTAAGATTTTCAATCAATAATTCATTATGAACGAATAAAGTGATTTTAATATACCACTTTTGTGAAGTAACTTGATCTAGAATAGCCAAATATTGGGGAAGAGAAGACTAAGATGACTCTGGAGAAGTAGCCAACTATCTGCCTAGTTCTAAAGTATTAACCCTAGAGGTTAAACTTAGATTGTCATTTTTGAGAGATTTAATCTCTATTTTTAACTGATTGATTTCAGTCTTTAAATCCTGTAAAGTAACAAGTTTGTCTTGTTGATGTTGAAGTATTTTCATGACTTCTGTCATGCTATAAGCATGAGAAATTTTTGGAATATTATCCTGTTGCTTAACCTGCTTCAGATAATTTTCAATCATCTGAGTTTTCATCGTTGTATTAGGAATCTGATCTAAAATTTTTATGATTATTTCCTGATCCTGAGTAAGCATATTGATACTTAAACCATGCATATCAACTATGGCTTTATAATAATTACAATTACCTGAACAAGAATCTTGTTTATCAATATCACTAGAAGACGAAATATCATTCTCTTGAACCTAATCTAACTCAGGTGACTCAGACTCAGTTGATCCAGATGTAGAATTATTATCTGGTTCACTGTCACTATTCAGAAATACTTTAGCTAAAGTATCTCTGAGTTGTTCATCAATTTGAAGTTCATTTAACTTCTTTTTTGTAAGACATTTATTGGCATAATGACCGAATTTGTCACATTTCCAACATTTAATTTCTTTTTTAGGAGTAGAGGTTTTCTACTTATGAGAAGACTTTTTCACATACTTTTTAGAGGGTTGACTCGTACAAGCATCTTGAGTATGCTTCTTTTTCCTATAAGAAGGTTTAGATTTAAATTTCTTTTTTCCCTTAGATCGTGTAGAACGATCTAGAGGTGGTTTTGGCATATTCATACCAAAATTATCACAAAAATCTCCAAGTTGAGATTTTTCAGTAAGCCTTTGCTTTTTAAGCTGGCTTTTGAGCTTAATGTCATTACACAAAGCTAATCCTTCTTGTATACAAGTGTCCATAAGACTGCCAAAAGAATGATTAAAATAAGGAATAGAAATCCCATCATTTCTGTCTCTAAGAGCTTTTCGAACTCGCTCAGCAAAGAGAAAGGGAAGACCATCAATAAATTTAGACTTCCAATGATCACTATTAGCATCTGGAAGTTGCATAACTCGACTAAGAAATACATCCTTATACCATCTAAAATGGGTGAGAGTGGGACATCTAAGATTTTGTAATAGTGTCCTAATATTTTCATTGTTACTAGAATATCGTCCAGTAAAATGTTCACAGATAGCTAAAATCAGTGTATAAACTGATTGTTCCGTAATAGTAACATGATTAGGATCATTAGGGGTAGGAGAAGGTTCCTGCTTAACTGCATCTAAAATTTCAAATTTAGCAGTTGGGGTTAGATAATTATCCTACCAGCCTTTCATGGTACCAGTGAATCCACTAATTATCATTTGAGCTATGGCTCTATCAGTATTACCACGCTGTTTACAAATAGTACTATACATACAAATACGATGACACATGTCAAATATATGTTTGTCAGCCAAACCATCAAGATTCCATTCATAAATGGAATTGCCTTGATAATTATTTTGGATAAAATTATCATTTTCTTCAAATAAAATATCTTGTGGGGTAGGTCGTTTATAATAGAAATGTTCTAAACGTCTTGGTTCAGCCACAATTTTATTGATTTCATCGTGACCAGAAATATCTTGGTCTTCAGAAATAGGTTCTGATTTAACAGAAAGAGTAGAAATTTGAAAAGAATTTAATTTCTTTCCTAAAACAGAAACAAATTCATCTGTAGATTCTAATTAAAATCCTTTAATATCTAAAGGAGGTTGTAACGTCGCTTTAGCCTCCTTAGAAGGTTTTTCTTCTTGAAGTTTCATTTGAGAAAGTTTTGTATGTAATTGATCTAGCTTATGATCTAGATGCAATAATTGTTGGGCTATTGTTTGTAAATATAAATTTGTGTAATTACTTTGTTTGAAAGCCTGATTTAGGTCTTTCATAGTGATAGACACTATTTCAACCAAAAATGGTTTAACATAAGCATTAGCCTCTAAAACTTGTGAGGTTGAAGAACTAGTTACTTTTAAAGGTTCAGTAGGAGGAAAAACATAATGAATAACAGATCCAAAATCTGTCATCCAGGTTTTTTCTTCAAGTACATGGATGGAGAAAGTATCCACATAAAAATGAAGAAACCATGGTACGAAATGTTCTAATTATTGAGTATGACTCAAATATTCAAAATATTGATTTTTATAATTTTCTAATTCAGTAGGACTGAAGCTAGAAAAATACCAATCACAAAATGTTTTATAATATGGTTGAAATAATTCCTTATTAAGGATTGCTCTAATTGGACTTCCTGGGCTTAAATCCATTAAATACGAAAATTCATTTCAGAAGTAGTAGGTATATCTACTGGAGATTTAGGAATACCATGAGGAATTTGTTGATCAGAAATCCTAACAAACTCAATAGTTTCAGAGAGCCTAGAAGTAAAAGGTCTAGAAGTTTCTGGTAAAGAAATCTTATAGGGGGGTAGTGATCTAATAGAAAAAGATCGGGAAAGAGATCGTGATCTCGATCCTTGGGAAGAACCAGAAGTAAATTTTACCTCTATATCTCCTTCAGGAGTTTGTATAATTTGATCCACGTCTTCTTGGATCAAGGTAGCAGGTGTAACAGCTTGTTGAAGCTGCCAAGTTTCTGGGAATTAGACTTCATCCCAAATAATTTGTCGATTTGTAGCTATATTAGAGCTAAGAAGATTATATTCAATTATGACAGTGCTGCCAGAAGGACTAAACCGCTTACAATTAGGAGCAAGTGTGTGAAGGGCTTTAAAATAGATTCTATAACTAAGGCATAAGGGTTCAGATCCTGGTTTAAAGTTATAACCATGGAGTTTCGTATTTAAACTTACAGCATCTAAAAGATTAGTATCTGTAAGAGATAATTGTAAATTAGGATAAACATTAAAATATTCAAATGATTCCCTAAAAATGGTTCTAGAGTTGGTTCTTTGAAGCCTGGGTCAAACCCTCAATTTCTATCTCTTAAAAAACCCTCTTTAAGTCTCTTGACTTTATTTTGCAAACCTACATTTCATTACTTTTCAAAATTATACTAAAATGACTTTCAAACTCTCTTCTTCTATATTGATTTTCAAAGATTTTACTCTCTTAAACTTTGTGTTGTGGTTGAAATGGTCCCTTGGAGCCCTCTCTTGAATGGTTTTCCCATTATCTTGACTATATGAACCCTAATTCATTAGAGTTGGTTCTATTCACTTCAAAATTGTTTTTCAAAACAAACCCCTTCAAGAAAGGTTGACAAAAGTTCATTTCCTTAAAATGTGTATAAAAAATTTTTTGCAAAAATTGCCATCTCCATTTTGATTTTTAGAAGTCTTGCTCTCTTGAATATTATGGTTGGAATGATTCCGTGGAGTCCCCTTTGGAGTGATTTCCCTTAAATCAACTATATGAGCCCTTATTCTTTAGAATGGTTTTTGTCACCTTAAAAATAGTTTTACAAAGCCTCTTTTCCAAAAATAGTTTCTAAAGGTTTATCTTCTTTAATTTTTAATCAAAGGAACTTTCAAAACTATCTTGTCTATATATTGATTTTCAAGCACTTCACTCTTTTAAGTTAAAGGTTATAATGGTCCCCGTAAGCCTTTCTTGGAAAGGCTTTTCATTCTTGACCATGTAAACCCTACACTTTCTAAAGACAAATTTTCATGGAAATAATCTTTTTCAAATTTACATAATTCCTTAAGTTTGTTTTCTACATTTACACCATAATTTTTCAAAACCCATTTTCAAAGTACATGCACAAAGCCACCACCTTTCCAAAAACACTAAGCCCAAACCCTAGTTCAAAACCATCTTTAAAAACCACCTTCAATCCTAGGTTAACCTAATCCAAGTTAGTTAACCCTAGATAACCTTAACCCTAGGTTAACCTAACCTTAGTTAATTAACCCTAGGTTATCTCAATCCTAGGTTAACCTAACCCTAGTTAGTCAACCTTAGGACAACCCAACCTAGGTTAGTAAGTTTCAAGGTTCCAATTCAAAGACCCCTCTTCAAATAATCTTTCAACTCAAAAATGATTTTCAAATATACTCTCAAAAACACCCTACTCTCTTGAGATTTCAAAAATTATCTCCAAAAATATTTTCAAATACTTCCATACTTGATCTTCAAAATGTTAAACTTATCTCAACTAAAATGGCTAGACACTTGACATTTTCTGAAAACTAATTTCAAAATGTTTTCAAGAACTCACAACCCTAAGGTGTCCTTACCCCTCTAATGGTTAGAGATTCCAATGGAAGGTGATACATTAAGTACAACCTTCAAAGTTATCCATATTAGGGTTCCAAATCCCTAAGTGTTTTCAAAAGCTCTTTTCAAAAATGATTTTCGAACATCACATTCTTGAAACAACCCTAATCCTTCCATGGTTAGGATTGTTCAAGTGTAAGTAAGACATTAAAAAAGGGTTCCATAATCTTAAAGTTTTAAAAACCAAAGGGAAGTCTCTAGCCCCCTTTTCTAAACATGTTTTCAAAACTCATAGCCCCAAAAGAGTTTAGTTCTTCAAGGACTAATCTCATAAAGGGTGATGAAACATTAAACACGCCTTTCATAAGGTATTCAAAAACTACTTTCAAAAGCTTTCCGGAGACAAGTTCACAAGACCATTTCCAATCCAAACTCTACCTCCAAAATTTTCAAAACAAGACTCCAAAACATTTTCCAAACTCCTTTGAGTTATTCCAAAATATTTTCAAAACTCCCCCAAGTTGTTTCAAAAATATTTCAAAACTCTCTTGAGTTAATTCCAGGAATGTTTAAAATCATCTTTAATCCCGATTTCAAAAAACTCCAAACATCCTAAGTCCTATCTCAAATGCATTTTTCAAAACTCTCAAGTTCTCTTTTTCCAAAAACCTCAATGTGTCTTCAAAGCATTCTAAAGGCACTAATGTGCCTCTTTTCTATAGGGCTCTTGCCCGAACTACGAATGACCTAATTCTCGCCAAATAAGATACGTAGACAACATAAAACGGTGAGGTCATAATCTTCATTTCAACCCAAGTTTCCTTTTCAAAATTTTCTATCTATTCAAGATTTCTATTTCAAGTCCCTTCAAAGTTTTCATATTTTCAAACACTTTTTTTAAAACTTGCATCATGCATCATTCCTCCAAAAAGTGATGACTAAATCCATTTTTCAAAAATTCTAAAGTGGATATCAAATGGATAATAGTAACCGGTTATTCGAGTGAGTGAGTTCAGGGTGACTAGACATGTAGGTACCGAAAGAGCGAGGTAGGGTGATGATCTTAGGATATCTTCCCTACACGTCACCAACTCCCAGATCATAGATTTCTGTTTTAAAGACCATTCTGGAGCCACGTTTTCCAAAAGGGCTGTACAAACATTTTCAAAAGGTTGCTAAAAACCTTTTTCTAAAAAGCCTTCTTAGAAGGACATTTTCAAAACCCTTTCGAAAAACCTAAGACTAGTCTTCGGATTACACTTAGTTTTAGGTGACCTATGACGTCTTTAACTATGTTAGGTGATGACTCCAAACTTTTTCCAAAAGCCCTTAAATCAAATTAAGTTTTCAAGATCAAACATAATCGCACTCGTCCTTCTAAAAGGATGAGTTCTAACGAGAAAGCACCGTGTTTTTTTTTAGTCTCGTAAGGCTTGGTAGTATCCAAAAATTGGGGCACGACACACACCTTGTACAATTTGTCATAGGCCTAATGAATGTCCCGTTCCTTACCACTCTCATGATTACCATTACTATCTGAGTCATCTTGACTTAATTCATGGGACACGCTAAGGATATGACCACGATCAACCTAAAAATTTATGTCATGAAGGGATGTTTGAAAGCAATAAGATACTTAAGTTTTTCACTAGATATAGAGTTTTTAGCAGTGAATGTCCCTACCGTCTTAAATGCAAAAGAAGTGCATGCCATGATAATATGAGACTTTTCATAAGCAAATTCAAGAGTATCTCATGCCACTTTAGTAGTATCACACTTAGATATACTACCTAAATCAAATGGTGTAATACTATTACCAATAGCATTGATAGCCTTAGAATTCCAAGCATAATTTTCTAAATCAATGATATCCCACTATTCTTATGGTTTAAGAATAGTCTCAGCACCTATAGTCTTCCTAGGAGGACTTCAACCATGCACAACAAACATCCAAGCACGTTCATTAATAGATTTAATAAAGAATCTCATACGAGTTTTCCAATCAATATAGTTAGAAGCATCTAGCAAAAGTAAATCCGTATACTCAGATAATCAAGGCCTCACTCTTTAAAATAAAATAATTTTCTAAGTAGTGCTTTGCTTTGCTTTGCTTTGCGTGGAGTAGTGCTTGATTAATATCCATTAAGCAATTTAGTCAAACACACACTAATTTAAATCGCATATAAGATTAATAGAGTAATCACACGATAGACACATGATTTTTGCGTGAAAATCCAAACTGGAAAAAAATCACGGAACCTAGTCCAGCCAAGCAGTCACTATCAGGAATTGAATACAAGAAAGTCAACTTACAACCCAACCATAGATATCCCAATCCTCTAGTGATGAATCCTCACATTTTCAGGCATGCACTTTCGGGCTTGAGTGTTGAACGCTATAACACCTTTGGAATCCATCAAACGATAGACATATCATTCCACTCTTCAAAGACCGCAATTCACTACTTACCCGTGCTTGAACCATAACGATCACCAAGCCGTAAAGCTTTGCCTTGATGCACCACCAAGACACTTGTTGTCAATGAATATTTAAAATTCTTCGTCTTGTTAAGGAAAAGCTAGGGTTTTTCTTAAGCTCTCTAGGTTATAACAATATCTCTTTGAGGCTCTCAATATGTTGCTTAATTATGGTTAACTTTAAAAGACCAAGTCTTCAAGTATGTTCACTTAAGCGAGAAGGTAGCGAGAAGACTTTTCGCAATCTCGCTGAAGCAAGAAGATAGTGAAGCTCACTGGCCGAAAATCCTTGATCTTGCTGGGGCAAGAAGGTAGCAAAGCTCTCTAACCGAATTCTCCAATTCTCTCTAGGGTCTCGTTGGGGCGAGACCCGGGTGAACTTCATTGGACCTCTTTTTTCAATATTCACATTGATCTCGAAAAGTTATATGAAGTTAATATATTATGGACTTGAAATGGAGATCTGAGCATTGAGATATAGTCTTTCAAAGTTTCAACTCTACATGCTTTAAAAATCTGTACTGCAACTTCAACAACTTGTACTTTAGCATCCAACTAACTCTAACACATATTCAGAAACTTGTACTTTAGTTTCCAACTAACTCCAACACATACTCAGAACGCGATTACAACTTAAAATTGAATTACAATCAAAGTACTTCTATGGGTCATTCAAACACTCCTTAATATTTGCTTGAATACCCAACCCAATTAAACTCATTTACATGAAAGATTAATTGAAGAGATATTTAGAGAATTTTGTTCACGAAATTTGTCAAGACAATAAAAATCATAACCAATAGACGTGGCACATGGAGGTTTATTGTCTGGAAGAGTATAGAGCGAAGCCAGGTATCTTCAATTGAAAAAATCCCTCATCAAACAAGCCTGGTAAGATTTTTTTTTTGAGTGTTGAGGGAAGGTGATACGCCCAGAACAAAGGCCTGCAACTTGGGGCATAGCTCACACTGGCAGCCCAGTTAGCCTATGGGTTGACAAACACAGCATCAGGCCTTGAGTTTAAAAGTTGTAGTGGGCCACAGATGGGGATAGGAAGGGGAACCATTTACTAACTGGTAACATGGGTACCTATGTTCCTTGTCCACTCCTGCAAAACTATCCTTTCAATTAGATATTGTTGCTGTGCCCTTATTCATTTGCATGGGCCACAATGCAAGTTGATAACTTGGCAATGCAATTTTCTCTCTCTCTATGAATATACAGTAGCTGACCCGAATATTCTTCTAAAGCGGGCAACAATTATTAACAATTCAAAAAAAAAAAAATTTTGGAAACTAATGCTATATAACCATAGTTTTTTTATAGAATTTTCATAGAAAGATGTGGTTGTTTGTGGTTCTTTCATTTCAGACCATAATACCAACAATTTTGACTCATAAGTCGCTGTCACATCATTCTGGTCGAGTTTTTTATAAAAAAAAAAAATTATACGCATAAATTTATTTTATAATCAACAACAAGACATTTGACTTCTATATAACCATACAATATATATAGGGTCTTTGAAGCAAATTAAGTATTTAAGGAAAATATTCATCAAAATTTAGAGGAAAAATTGAAAGACATTTCGAAAATTATAGATCAAAGTAGAGTTCTTAAAAATATATAGGGCATTCATAAATTTTCAGGGAAAATTGAAAACAATTTCAAAAGTCGTAAACAAAATTAGCATTTTTGAAAAATTTAGAGTTGCCCTCTCTAAGCCCTATGTGGGTCCACCCGTGTATATATATATGTGTGTGTGTGTGTGTTTATTGAAGATTTTGTTGCCCGGCAAGACAAACTTCTGCCATGTGTCTGAGCTGAGCTCAATCACACATTTTAGAGGTTTGATTCCAAAGGAACCCCACAAATTTGGAGCAACTACCATCTGATGATCACATCAGAAAATGATTTCTCAAAATATAGATAGGGATTCCATTCTATTCTTTATAGACAACTCAAAAGAAATTATTGCAATATAGAGAGCAGTCCTTTCAGATGGTGTGGGACACTTGTGTGTCTTCTGCCACATTCTATTTCATGTCTCAAGTACTGTCCACCCTTACTCAAAAGAAGGGCCAAAATTTTTCATTTCATGAAAGAATTTCTGATTAATTGCAGAAGATGTGTTTGGTTACAAAGGTTAGGTAAGGATTATTTCTCGGCCACATCATTTGTTGTTGCATTTTCCAAATTGTGGAAGCCAAACTCAGGATTAAAGAATTGATAGCCATTTTGAATGATCCACTGTCGGCAACGCGTTTCCAAGGTATGATGGCCAAAAAAAGGAGTGATGGTGACAAAAATTCATCGCCCGAAAATGTGGCGATTGAAGACATTAGCCGCATGTAATCATGCTTAAGTTCTTGGAAACGACTATTATTGAAATTTTAATCTCTTTTCTCATAAGTTTAAAATCCTCTTTACTACCCCAAATCATGATGATAATCTATGACAATGAGAATGCCATCCTGGCCATTCAAATTCAATATCTACAAACATGCACTAAACTTTTGGAAAGATAATACAAATTCTTTCAAAATCTTGATTATTAGGTCATTTTTCGATCGTTAATCTGAACTTTATGGAGGGACAAGAAAATAAACTAGCATCATGGTAGTTGTGAATGATATGCAAATTAAAACTAGGGAGTCTAAAAATTTGTTAGGTGAATAATTTAAAGGAAAAATGGAGCACAACACATACGAAACGTTCCCAAAATATTGGAATTATTTGCTTTCGTGCTTGTAATTGCACGTTTGCAATGAATCCTCCCCGAAATGTATAAGCTTCTCACATCAACCATGCAGGGACAATTGTATAGGGCCATGGGCTGGACAAGGTGCAGATCTTGCAAAAAGCCCATCTGGGCCCACGCACTCCCACATGTACATCAACCCTCTAGAGATTATTACATAGGACCCATGGGTTGCAAAAGGTGCAGTTCTTGGAAAAAGCCCATATCGGCCCACGTAGTCCCACACGATGAGGATGGGTGGTAACCTCCACTTTGAAATGGTCCTATATTATTTAGAAAACTCAAGACAGTATGATTAGGCTTGCCTTTCTTTGTCTAATCTTTCTCATGTGGCTGGTAATTAAACTATTGTTGTATAAAGTTTTTTCAATAATTAATTAATTAATTAATTAAAAAATTAATTAAAACAAAGAGAATTATAATAAATAAATAAATAAATAAAACTATTGGCTGAGTGTCTCCTCATGTTGGGAGTGATACAGACCCCCTTTGGAAACCAATGGCCACATCTCAATTTCTTAACGTATGGAAATAATAGTTAGGAGGTTCAAAAACAATAGTGAAGGTCCGTGAGGAGGGTCAAATTAATAATTTACCCTTTATTAAATTATAGTTTTTGACCCTCCAACTATTATGTCTGTTATAATGTTAGAAAAAAAAAATATTATTTCTATTGGAGGGTAATTAAAATATTGTTTTTGACACTACAGCTTTACTTTAAAGTTTCGATAATTTAGGGGACTTAGGTTTGATTCTTTATTCAGAAACAGGGTGCCAATCACTCATACAATGAGGAAGAAGAATAAAAATAATGTGTTGATCACGTCTTTTTAACAAGGGCTAGGTGTCAATTGAGGGACTTCAATTTAAATAAATTGTGTGGTGCAAATCACGTTGTCCTCTAACCATAATGACCTCACTTTCCAAAATTTGGGGCCTGGTTGGAACTTGAGGATGGGAAAGAAAAAGGGAAAGGGATTTGAATTTTATTTCATCTCCCTCTCAAAATAAAACTAAACAAAGGAAGGATGAAAACAACTATTGTTTCTCTTCCTTTTCCTTTCTTTCGACTGTAAGGATTAAACTCTCTCTCTCTCTCTCTCTCTCTCTCGTATAAGTTTAACAACATGGATGTAAAATTTGTGCAAGGAGGCTCAAAGTATGGCTGCAATCTTTTCAAACAACAAAAACTTGTTTGGTTGGAGTATTTTTTTTAGGTTTGGTTTATGAAATTTAAACTAGTTTTTATAAGCCTAAAATCTAGCAGTAGAAAAACCATTGGTATAAAATTAAAAATTAGCAAAAAAGTTACAGGTCAAAACTAAAGTAAGTTAAAAAGAAGTTACATTAAAACGGGCTTTGAGTAATTTTACCTTGTTTACATTAGCAAGTTAATCAAAATGCTCATTCCCTTGAAATTTTTAGCCTTATGAAGAGCATTTTTCATTTTCTTCTGCTTTTTACCTTATTTATTTGTGCCTCTTTTTTTTTTTTTTTTTTTTTTTTTGGATCTTATCACGAGTTCATTATTCACAAAAATTCCAAATAAAACAACATAATGATCTTAAGAGTCACTTCCAAAATAAAAGTATATTGGTATTCTCATACTCTCATTTAGAGTACAAACTCATTAAAGCAATGATTATTTTATCAAAAGCCACACTTTGGCAGTAACTGCTGCCATTTTAGTAATATGTTTCTTACCATGGATTAATCATTGCATGCTCTAGTTATGAATCGCAGCATCACATGAAGGAATGAACATGGCCCAACTGGGCCCCCGTCGGGCCGAGCTTCCACTCTTAATTAAGGTCTGATTTCGGGCCTAAATTCTTCATCCTAAACTCGGCCATAAGGTTTATTGTTGAACTAGAGCAGAGCCTAGCAAGCCCGAATAAAAAATTTAAAAAAATTATTAAGGCTAAGGCTTGGAACTATTGAATTTTTTGTGAGAAAATAAAAATATAAAAGTAAAAAAAAAACAAAAACAAAGCATATTTTTATTCACTTTTTCTTCACCTTTTTTTTTCTTTTATTTTTCTAACAAAAAATTTGAGTTTCAAACGAAATGTAAAGCTACTATAATAGCTCAATGGCATAAGCCTTTCTTCAAAGTGAGTGGCCAAGGGTTCAATTTTTTTAATGAATACAACATGTTCAACAAATTTTAATACCTACAAACAAAATTAATTATGCCTATGTTACATAGATTTAATATGAATTCAGGTCGAGTTAGGCAGGGCCAAGTCAGGTCGAATTACAAATCTCAATCCCAAATCAGATCCGAAAGGTCTGAAAAATCAGCCTCACTGGGCCTATATTTCAATCCCAAACTTTTGGAAAAATAACTCCATAAGCATGGATGAAGCAATCTTTATTGCAGTTAAAAAACAACAAATGTGTTGAAGTTGAATCAAGCTAGACATCATCATGTTTATAAAAGAACATTAAAATACAAATACGTAATTATATATAGCTTTACTCTGGGAACTATAAAGATATCATCATTAGTATTTCCATTAACTTTATTTGACAATCTTTGGTTTAGGTAGTTGTTGAAGACTGAACTGCAAGTTCCGCACAATTATTGCACCATCCAAGCATTAAAATATTAATATTTTTTTTTGAATAATTAGGAAACCTAATTAAGGCAAACATAATAAGGCACATAGGGTTTCCATTTACTTTTCCAGTACACAATCTTTCAATAGGTAGATGAACAGTCATTTCACTATAAATGAATGTATATGTGTCTGAAAAGTAAGTATATAAATATTGAAGGTGACCTTGTCTCCCTAAGAACGAGCTTCATGTTGGAAATGGTTTAGACTTTTGGCCAACAAGTGGCCACAAGCTCATTTTGAGAAGTTTTAGGGAGATTATTCAATGCTTGTAGAGCATCGTTAAGGTGCACTTACTTCTCGCACGTGTGGCACATGGATAGAGACGATTTTTTTTAAAGATAATTTAGATCTAATTGTAAATATGGGCGTGCTATAGAACTAATAATTTTGGATCCAATCCATCTCATATTTAGTTACATGAAGTTGGATGACCAACGAAGATAGGGTCTTTAAATGATTCAGAAAAATAAGCTATATGGTTAGGATTCCTTTATCCCTTCTTGAGAAACAAACTTGGCTTGAGAAGTTACGACAGATGCTATTTGTTTTTTTATTTAATATTATAATTTTTAATTTCTTACACATCTTCATAACTTTTTGTATACTCACATAAAATTTCACTATATGATTACATGCTCTTTTATATTTTTTTATTTGGGTTGATCCGAGATTAACGGCTATCATGTTTATATAACTCTTAACATTATTGTTATATTATAATACACAAAAATACAAGTGTATGGATACCTCTTGATTTTCAATTTATATGAAATTTGGCAAGCATGGAGGGCATTGGAAGCAAATAATCTAACCCGAAAGGCAAGACGTACAAATACTTATAAATAGAAGTAATATGCTAATAATAGAAACTATTACACCAGGTGTAATGGATTCCTCTTCACAAATAAATAAATATTAATGCCAAGTCCAAGTGAGTGTTCCAAAATTCGATGTATATTTATGTAAGGGTGGGCTTGAAATATATGAAAAGAATGTACAAGGAAACTGATATGAGAGTATCATATTTTGAAATTTTCAAGATTTTAGGGTTTGAAGTAATAGATATTGCAAATTAATTAAGTCATTTTTTTTTTTTTTTGAGGATTAAGAAAGTCATTTATCAGCCCTTCATCGCCATGATGTCATATTAAGAATTTTTTGTTAATACTGGTCTAGTTTATAATTAACTGTACAAAACTTTTCGATGTTTTTAAAATCATGCTTTACATATTTATTTTGAGGACAAATTTTTAGTTGTGAGATTTTACAAAGTACTACCATTCAAACTCAAGCATTATAGTGGGAGATCCGTCAAATACACGGAAGGTAGATATCATAAAGGAGATAGCAATCTAAAAATACGGGTGCTACTTACCTACAAAAATTTTTTCTTTCATTTTCATTATCAGATTATGATCCTCATGCATATATAGACGATATAAAAAGTTTGTATAATGCCAGCATTCGTAATTAGCAAACTGAATGGAGGGCATGCAACTATGAATAGCTTGAACCATTGTAAGCCTGGTCCTGATCGTGCTTAGTATGAGCTTTTAAGTTTAGTCCCTCCTTACTCCTACTTATAGTCGACTATTATTTATACAATGTATGAAGTTTGTAGAATTGGTGATATTGGTGGCGTTGTAAGAGCTTGTTGGACACCCTATAGCAAAAAAATATATATATATACAAATAACCTGAACGACGTGAGTAATGAATTTTATTGGATTAAATTTTTTGTTTGTCAGCATGGTGATAATCATAAATTTTTTTGTAATGTTCTAGTTATATTTACTTTACATACTGTTTTGTTCTTGAATTTTTTTTTTTACTTATCTCAAATCTGCTATTTCTTGTAGAACTTTCACTGTGTTGATGTATTATCCTTGAAATTTGTCAGTCATCTTTCACAAATCCAAGCATTATATTACAGGTTGGGAGCTTGTACAAATCCCTTACAGAGCTATATATACAATTGTGCTGGAATAGAGATAGTTGTATGGGAGATTATATATTGATTATAAATTTTTATACTAAACTAATTGTTAAACTAAATCCAACAAATTTTGGATGAAATGGGGAGAAATCAACTACAGCCACCCAGCTTGTACTCAAAACTTTGAAAAAATAACAGAAAGCAGAATATAGTCTAGAAACAAAACAGGATCACCAAAAACAACATATTAATACATTTTTTGGGGCCGCTTTGTTGCAAAAATTGAATTGTACTCATTTTAAATTAAGTAATTCAAAATCTATGAAAGGGGAAAAAAAAGATTATTTTTGTTTTTTAACAGTTTGGAAAATGGAAGATGAACTTCCTTTTGCTTGTCCCTGAAAACAGCCTTCCATGTTTTGAACTCATTTTTAACGAACTCAAAAACAAAACAGAAACTTGAAAATTTGTAAAGGCTTGTAACATAATGGCTTTTCTCTTAATTTTTTATTAATAGGGTAACTTTATGTTATGAAAGGAATTAGCAAATTTGAATTTTTAGAAAGAAAATAATTTTTATATATTTTTTAGGTGTTGCTTTTTCTTTTTTCTTTTTTTTTTCTACCAACAACACATAGATTATTAATTTATACATGAGCTAATTATAGATGGCCTAAATTGGGACAGCCATCCAATTAAACTGAGAATTCATACGCCAAAAGACAATTCGTAAACGTAATTCTTTTGGTGAAGTGTTTATATAAACAATGACCTTGATAACGTGCATGGAATGACCTTTCCGATCAGCAAAGCTTCCAGAAGTATAGAAACGGACTCGAGAAGCCAAGAAATGGTCCCAAATGAAATATGAAGTGTTTGATTTGATTTGAACACAATATAAATACATATTAATAATGTATGAATAGTCTTCATCTCTACCCAGAGAGGGGGGGGGGGGGGGGGGGGGGGGGGGGGGGGGGGGGGGGGGGGGGGGGCTGGGTGGGGGAAAGGGGGGAATGAATAGTCTCCATCAATAATAACACACCATTATGTAGCTCGCTTATTGTGTTGAGTTGCATCTCATGGCTATAAGGAGAGAGAGAGAGAGAGTTCATATTTCTTGGTGGAAAATGGGAACACTCAATCACCATTGCGATCCACAACAAAGGTTGGTTTCTTGAGAGGATTAACAAAAAAAAGAAAAAAAAAATAGCTTTACTCTTTATATTCATGCACATATAAACGAGAGAGAGAGATGCGATAAGCTTTATGAAAAATATTATTCTTTCATAAATTTTATATAAAAAAAATCTCATCATAATTATATGATAGTGACATTTTTAAAATTATGAGTCAAAAGTGTAAGTACTTTCTTTTCAAATGACAAATAATAATATTATTCTATACAAAAAATTTGTATATATGTCATTACTGAACCTTTATTCTAACTCAACGTGGCATACACGTTGCAGAGTATCTAGTTAGCATTGCATTCAATGCTTCATGCATGCATGTTACCGCTCTTCGGCCCTCCTTGTCTTCCTACAATGCAGTGGGCCGGTACCCTTATTAAGTGAATCCCGAATAAATTAATCAGACTCAATTTGCATGAGACCCACTGTATTATAATAGAAGTAAGAGAAGGAGTCAAGAGTGCTAAATAATTTCTCGTTATAATTTATAAATAGTTAAAGGATAGGCTGCTCTTTAACTCTCAGATTTACTTAAAGTCTGTTAAAATATACATATACATATATATATATATATATATAAAGTAATATTATACATAAATCTATTTCTAACCCACTTTTTCATTCACAATGCAGTAGGACCTATAGTACTAAATGCATGTGGAACATTTCACTTTGTATCTAGTGGATAAAAAAATGGGTTAAAAATTGGTTTATACATAGCATTTTTCATATATAAAATAAATACTAAGGCAATTCCCAGTTGAATATTTTTCCCAATTTAATTTGAATCATCTGTTGCTTTTGTGTTTTTTTCTCCAAAAATAATGAACCATACTATGCATGCCCATATTAATTTTGAGCAAATGCTAACATGTGCTCTTAGAGCAAATTAAGGTTTAGCATGCATAAATGTAGTTGTATAGTATAGAAAACTTTGAAAAAGTGTAAGCCACATACTTTATACAACTTAATAATGCCTGCATTGCAAATTGCAACCCCAAAGGTTAGACTTGAGTTTCTTTCTTTTCTTGGTTAGGCTAGAAAAATAAAAAGAAAATGAATGTGTTTTACATTTATCAAAAAAAATTATTTTTTTATTTGGTTACCCATTATATATTGAATATGTATTAGTGATTACATTCCACTTTTATTGTCATTTAATTTGAAAGTCAAATCATTAATCTTTTGCCTCAGAACAAAAGGTTCTTCATGCCTCTAAGCCCCAAGGTGCCTTTAAATATTTTTTCAGTGGTTGTAACATCTTGAGAGAAGGTTTGCTTAGTTGATTTCTACTTTAATTTGGAATGTTTTTAAAGAGAATAATAGATTCCAATGAAAATAGAATGTGCATGAACTACAACCCTGGAGAGAGGGAAGGTTAGTCGAATGGGTGGGAACACCACTACTAAATAGTACCCTTCTCCTCGTACTACAAACCTGATTTTAGTTACATGGAATTATGAAAAGGCAATACTATGATAAGATCACAAGTTCAATCAAATTCCCTAGAAGTCAAAATCACGTGACTATTCTTATTCTCAACTCTTGGTGCAAGCCATTTTGCAATATTGCAATCAATCCAAGTGGGTTTTATCTAGTTGTTAACTAATCTCAGAAAATCTTTGTCATAGGATAAGAGTTTGAAGATTGGGCACTAGAACTAGAGACGAGATTAATTTTTTTAAAATAAATTGTGCCTAATTATTCAGACACTCAAATTTTAAGTTTAAACACAATTGTTTTCGAGTTGCATTAGCTTAGAGTTTTTTCTGTGCTCAGTTAATAATACAACTGTCCAAATCAACCCCACAATACAAAAGAAATTGCAATTGCGAGAACTGCCAAGGAGATTTGCATTAATCTCATCCAAATTTGTTGTACTACTGTTTTTTTTATTATTAATCGGTAGGAGAATAATTCATTAGTATCATAGTGGATATTAATTCCTCTAGAAATATCGATAACTGAATCACATGAGTATCGGTGTACTACTGGTCTATTTAAAGGCACACGTTTATGTCATTTTCTCAATTTATGAACACCAACGATTTGTTGAAGCCACTTGATGTTGCCTGTTGGTTAGGTCAAAAAATTTCAAGCTAAAATCAATGTCATTTTAGTTACATTCTGGCATGCCAACTTTTCGTGCTAGTTTCAATTTCAGTCTGATATAAAAAAATCGTACTCCCAATTCATTTATCACTAGAAAAATGTTCAAGATGAAGCCTTGTATATATGACAACAATGGCTCCTCGGGATCAAATATTTGCTCATTGTGTGTTCAATTATGACCATTGATGATTTGGCAAAATAATTTTTGATGAGAGAGTTTGTAGTAAGCACAAGACTTAAGTGTTTCTTTAGGCTCATCCGAAAGAAAAAAAAAAAAAAAAATATTGGCCTTTTAGCTTATAAGCCAAAAATGTCACATTAAAAAAAATGCTAAAATAGCTGTACAAGCTAATGAGGAGTAGTCAATAAAACTCAACCACCACTTTAATTCTCTTATTTAAAGACATGCTTTATGTCAATGTCTGAATTAAATCTGTTATTTAAAGACACTGCTTTTATGTCAATATTGCTTCAAACATTTTTTTTAAAAAAAAAAAAAAAGGACCTGTGAACCTTCACTGCACACAACACAACCAAACACACACCCCCCCCCCCCCCCCCCCCCAACAAAAAAAAAAAAAAGAAAAGAAAAGGGAACAAAAAAAAAAAAAGTAATACATTAAGATGGAAAATGACCAAATCTCTTCTTAACAAAGATTTGCAAGTAGCTGAAAAGTATTTTTCTCCTTTAATTAAGGATTTCTCATTCCATAATCAACCACTTGCTAGCTTGAATCTAATGTCAATAAATAACATGTCGGCAATCCTACACAGGTCCCTAATTAAGTCATCCATAAGCTAATAAGCTTCTAAGTTCTAACTGAGATGACATTAAGATTACGAGTAGAATTGCATATTTGTCTCACTTGGACGTTTCTTTTTCAAAATTTGACGTTTGAAATCGGGTATTAATCAAAGATTTATTTCTTTAATCAGAAGTGGACCTAAATCATAACATAGGAGTAAGTTGACATTTAAAAAGCAGTCCTTGACTTGAGCCTGAAATGTTTTTGCTTTTAGTTACAATTTTGCATTATATGGAAATTAAGGAGGATGAGCTTGACACCATTAAACAAGGGGGACAGGTTGGGACGAAAACTTTTCTCATATGTATAGTCGTTGCCAAATTAAATTGCTTTAGTCAAATGAATGGTGCTGTAGGCTCTCATTGTGTGCTTCTTTAGATGCCTACGTGCTACGATTTTGTTCATACATTAGTTTGGATCTGCTTAAACTTATGATTTTTTAATTATTTTTGTAAAAATTAAATTTCAATTAAAAATATAATGAAATAAACTGATAATTAAGGTATAGAAAGGTATTGTTATTATTTAAGAAATAAATTAATCCTTTTTTTGTAATTTTTTGAAAAACTTATCCTTCGCCATTTCGAAGAACCATATACAAGGTCGTAGAGCTCAAAGGTCAAAAGAACAATGCTCTATATATATTCTCATTTAAATTAATAGTGTTAGTACCCAGATCTAAAACCAAATTAGGCCAACAACAGAGTTATAGGCTAAGTTCAGAGCTACACAGCGAAAAAATGCCACTTTTGAAAACATAGTTAATAACTTAATACTCTCTCTCTCTCTCTCTCTCTCTATATATATATATATATACATATGAAGGTTAAAATTGTTAATAAAAATGCATGCCTTGCCTGCCACAGACGGCTACGTACTATGCTGTCCCAATATAACAAAGCAGGTGGTACGGTGGAGAACATAATTTTACTGCAAAGATCCAACACGAAGCCCACACAAAACAGATTGGGAATGACAGTGCATACTCTTATATGTATTTTCATATATATGCATGCATATACATGTATGTATATCTGTATGAATATATATCGCAATCAAATCTTTGCTCCCCTTTAACAGTCAATTTTTTTTTATGCTCTTTAGGCATGCAACACCTACCAACCAAAAGGGACCCTTATGTCAGGTCTACAAAAACCCTGGGTCCCATGGGCCAGCAACCATGGTCAGTTTCTGAAACTGTGTAATGACCATTCTTTTGAAAACTCGGACTCCAAAATCCAAATTAAGGAGCAACCAGACGGAAACACAGTATGATGTACCGGATAATTATATTTTCAAACGTAAAAATGAATATATATATATATGTATGTGTACTCTTTATATAAATGCAATGTTAGGTAGATTATTTCTATGCAGTTAAATGTACATAGATGAATGAATTTACAACTAATAAATTGGAGAATATATATTAAAACATGTATATATGTATGTGTCAGTTCATTCTTCTCCTTCTTTCATGACCAAAGCTGGGAGAGAAAGATATAAGAGAGCTTTATGGAGATTGTGATCAGAAATCTATAATAAAGTTTGACCACAATAACTGAATTGATTATCTTCGCTCATAAGGATACTAAATCACCTAGTAGAAAATATTTAAAAGTTGTCACAAATCTCTATTTTTTTTTTCTATTGCAATTTTTAGATTATTATATGATAATTTTTTTAACTTTTCATATAAAGTGATCGACTAAAAACGACATCTTTTATTTCAATGGTACCAAATGAATATTAAATGAATGAAATTGGGATATGGATAAAATATAATGAAATAGAGCTATGTGGAGAAATGAGGCATTGCAGGAAGCCACTACACTGTAAGTGTGTATACATATTTTTAAGAACTTTACCTTTGTCAACAAATAATTGTGAGACTTTTGTTTAGTGCTATAATGCTAAAGAACCTCTGTTGTTTTTGCTTCTGTTTTGAACTTAATTGTTAATGAATAATTGTCAACATAAGTTAAGCTTGTTAGGTGTAGTCTAGTCTATTGTCAAAGGTTAAATTTGTTAGACATGTTGCCATCTCTTCTTCTCCTATATATAGGCATTATTCTTCATTGTAAATTATATCATTTTGTACAAGCATTGTATCAATGAGATCTCTCTTTAAGATCTCTCTTCACTTACTACTTCTCTCTTGTAATCATTCTTTATTTTATAATGCATTGTGATTATACAAGAGTATTGTTTTTTCTAGCATCTCCACCGCCACCGTCCTCCTCTTCGACTGCCACTGTCCTCTTCTTGGACAGCTCCTGGCATCTCAACCGCCACTTTCCTCCTCTTAGGCCACCACCAGCATTTCAACTACCACCGTCCACCTCTTGGACTGCTCAACTCATGCTCTCACCATAAGTGAAGTCCTTCACCGCCGGCATCTTTATCTCAACATCCTCCTTTTCTGTCAACATCTTCTCTATCGGCCTCACCCATAATTCAATAGCCACAACCACACATAGTGGTTAGAGTCGAGCCATCTCTGACCAGTTCAACTCGATTCCTGCCATTCTCAAACCTTCTAAGCCGACATTTCCTGACTATCTCAAACGCCGACATTTTCTGACTATCTCGGACCTTCTGAGCCAATATTTCCTTACTATACCAGACCTTCTAAACCAGACCTGCTACTCTGGCCATACCTCTTTGTCATTTCTCTAGCTGTTCTATGGCCTCTATTTCCGTCTATCTTGAGAAGTCCCTATCTGCTGATCGTGCTCCTCCTGCTAGCTCTTTCTTATCTGATCTTCTTTACCATCTTCTTTTGATGCGCTCACTGTTTTTTTGTTCTACTCAGTTTATTCTAAGGAGCCCATGTCTACTGATTCTACTCCTCTTGCTGAGTCTGATTATGGTTTCTATTTTCACTGGTTTTGCTTTGTTATCTTCTTCAAACTCAAGTAACTCTCTGTTTTCCCTACTTGAGTTTTTTTTTGGGGGGGGGGGGGGGGGGGGTAGACTCCTCTTCCATTCTATAAATAATATGGCGTCCCTCTGGCCATCCTCTAATGTCCCTCTAGCCAACTTGACCGATCTCCGGCATCTCTCCGGCCATTTTCTGACGTTTCTATCATATCTTTTCTAAACTCAAGTAGCTCTCTGTTTTTTCTACTTGAGTTTGAGGGGGGCTGTTAATGAATAATTATTAACATAAGTTAGGCTTGTTAGGTGTAGTCTAGTCCATTGTTAAAGGTTAGGTGATTTGTTAGGCATGTTGCCATCTCTTCTTCTCCTATATATAAGCCTTATTCTTCATTGTAAATTATGTCATCTTGTACAAGCATTGTATTAATAAGATCTCTCTTTACTTACTACTTCTCTCTTGTAATTCTTCTTTACTTTATAATGCATTATGATTACACATGAGTCTTGTCTTTTCTAACATGGTATCAGAGCATCTTATACTCTCTTTCTCTTATCTTTTCTAACATTACTGTTAAGTTCATAGTAATACAAAGGAAGATGCTCTACTTAATCGGGAAAAAAAAATTTATGAACTTACTTTATAAACTAATGTGACACTTAAGTTGCATATAACATGCCACCAAACATGAGATTTAATAGAAGGTATTTAATAACAACCACATCACTATCGTATTAAAACCTATAATTCAGGTTTTCCTTTGTTTTTTTAATGATAAACCTAGACTTTTTGCCTCTAAAAAATTTCATAGTGTAATTTTTTTTCTTTAGAAATTAAATTTCCAAGATACAAAGTGACAGAATGGTCTATTTACACCTTTCATATAATTTCCACAAGTTAGGATTCAACAAAATAGGAGAAATCGCATACAAACAACTTCGTATTGTTCGCAAACAACGTTCATTGACACCATTTAAAAGTGCATTGAATAATAAACTGAGGTAGCCCTCAATATTTCCAATTCCTAAAGTGTTATCTTTTCCTTATTTTTCACATTTTTCATTTGCATACATGACATGCTCCACCAGCTTTAATATTCTCTAAAACTTTAATATTAGTCAGCTCTAAAGAATGTTATAATAGCCAATCCTATGGTATATTTAGTTAATTATTGTTTCTCCTCTCAGACAATTATATCTACGTACAATAATGGTTCCAAATTGTGCTGGTATTAATATGCATAATGGTGCCTTTATGCAGCCATTATATACACATCTGGCTCCCACAGCACTCGGCTCAATACCATCTCTCCCTTTCTCTATTCAAGACCTTGTATGCATGTGGATATATATATATATATATATAATTAAGTGCACTTCATCGTTTGGATTAACTAATAAGCTGAACTGTTGAAATAGTCCATGGCCTTTTATTATCATTTCGGCTTTTGGTATAAAAAAAAGTCAAAATTACACACAAACAAAGCCCATAAAAACGTAGAATTAAATTTTGTGAAAAAAGGTCGTAAAGATGAAATAAGTAAATAAAAACTAGTCATATATGATGGCAATAAACTGATTCAAACAAGCCTACTTCAATGTAGTTTTCTTTTACGGGATTTTAGCTTGTGACTTCTAACTTTTACATGCCAGAAGCCGAAAGCCAAAATCCCATTAGATCAAAATTAGTATTAAAATTATGAAATATATGTAAAACGCAAGTTTTACGCTTAAATGGTTGATTCAAACTTGAAAATAAAGGACAATTTTACTATAATCATTTTGATCTAAAATAAACCCATTATTTTGAAAGTTGGTTATGGGTTCCGCTCCCCTCCAAATAGGGGTGGACATCGGTCAGCTGACGCCTAACACGGTCTGATTTTTTAAGGGATTTGGATTAACATTTAGGCTCGTGAGATTAGGCTGGACTAATTTTTCAGACCCGAATAATTTTTGAATCGGGCTTAGGATTATAGTTCAAAGCCCGACTCAGCCCAGTCCAAATATTTTTATTTACTTTAAAAAAAATAAATATATATATATATATATATATACTCACTTACATATATACAAACCTTAAATATATACTGACTAATATTTATATTTCAAAGCCAAGCCCGGCCCGGCCCAGCCCGAATATTTTTATTTAGTTTTAAAAATAAATAAATATATATACTCACTTACATTTATAAAAAATATTTAAATGTATATTTTGGTTGGGCCTGTGGGCGGGCTTGGGAATTCATTTTTATTTTTTGAGCGGGCCTAGGCAACAAAGTGGACGCCCGACATCGGGTCAGGCTGGGCTCAGGCCACTGTCCAAAATGTTATTATGTAGGTCCAGCTCGGCTCGCTCAGTAGCTAGCCTTACCTCCAGACCTTAATATCCAGAATATTCCAGACTACTTATCTCACTACGACACAAGTTAGCCACGCAGATCTAACAAATAATATATTATCCGATTAAACTCACGTTCACTTTTTGTTAGTTTTTTTAAACGTTAAGTAAATCGTGGATTCAAAAAATATAATATCATCCGTTAGATCTGGATGACTAACACATGACGTAGTAGATAAAGAGTCTAAAAAATTCTAGATATTAAGGTCTGAAGGGTAGCCGATCCCATTGATTATACTATTCGTAAAACAAGCACATGTTGTAATTAAGCTAAAATAATCCTCATTCTAGTTATAAGGTTGACCAAAATAATGAACTTATTGTCATCTTTAGGAGAGTGGGAGGGCAAGTACCTGAGGCCTATACTATTTTATATGGTTTCCTGTTTCGCATATATATCACAAGTTTTTCTACTTTTATTTTATTTTATGTTGTATTATTTAATTATTTTTGTCTAAGGAAACATACCGTTTTCATTTTCTACTCTTCAATGTGATTTATGTTTGAATCTTGCATTCATTAAGAGAAAACAAAAATAAAAAGAAAATACAATTACTTATACATATTTATTTTTTATGAGTAATCAAACAAAAAATGGATATTTTTGACAGACATCAATTCATTTTCTTAATCCAATAACCAAATAAAATGAAAAGGATTGGCTTCTTTCACTTTTATATTTTTTACCTGTATTTTCCTTTTTCTTTTACATTTTCTCTCCCATTACAAATCCAAGATCCAAGGGAAAACATTCAAACTGCCCTAATGAAAGTCAGACAAGTTATACCCAAAATCCCACCTATTACTTTCAAACCAAATGTTGTTAGTTTGGCAAATAATTTAAAGCATGACCACAAAAATCTACTTTTTGCTTATTTGTATAATGAGTTAACCAACTGCTAAAATCATCACAACAATTTAGTTTATGTAATTAGGCAAATGAGAATATCCAATGTTTTCGAAGAAGTGGATAAAGCTCATCTTTTCATGTCAATTAACCTCGTTTTCTTTTCAACTTTTTCATCAACAAAATCATATGAACCAAGGAGAAAAAATCCTGTGCTACAGCCTTACCAGTCTTTTTGGGTGTAAGTCACACCGTATGACTGCTCGATCTTGTATTTTACATTTTAATAGGCTACCATGCTATTGAAGATTTACTCGGGATTTGGATGGTTCTTGTCTTCCTTGACTTAGAATTCAGATCGAATTACTACATAGCATAGGGACATACCAAGAGTTTTAACTACTGATTGCTCTAAAAAAGAATCAACTAAGAAAAGAGATTTACCACGAGAGATATAGTTCGGAAGATGAAACATCACATATTCTATTTGTAATAGGCCTTTGATTGTTTCCTTTGTTTATGTATTTGAATGTGTTTTCTTTCTCATCGATACATCATCATTTCCTTCAGAAAAAAAAAAAAAAAAAAAAAAAAAAAAACTAGGACAATGCATAAACCTATGAAAGTAGCTGCTAGAAATGAATTGGGTACAAAAATTTGATCAAGCAACTACTTTAGCCTTAAACTAAATGATGTGCTATATAATTGAAAGCATTATAAAGATGGTACCCAAATGCAGAGCAATGGAAATATTTAGGTGCAATTTTGGTGGGCATTCATGCTATTTGGAACCTAAATTTTCAATTGGAAAAGTAAAAGAAAGAATAACGAGAGAGAAAAGTAAACAAAAATACTCTTTCATTTTATTCTTTTTTTGTTCATATTTTCTTTTTCACACCAAAAATCCGAATTCTAAATGAAGGAATTGCTTTTGTATACTTTGAGAGTGCAGTCTTTACATGCGGAAAAAATACTTTCAAAATACTAAACATTACATAAACCAGGGTTTGGCATTCAAGCAAGATTAAAAATATTTCTATGAATTTGTCAATTGTACAATTGGTATGTAAATTTCCACAAAACTTGTGTATACCATAAAAATAATACGTCCTGCTACCATTAGAAAATTAAAACCAACAAAAAAAAAAATGTCATTTGGTGAGATGATGTCAAGTGTGCACGTTAAAATTTATTCCTTTGTATATAGTTTCTCTTCATGGGTTTCATGACAAACTCAATGTAACACAAAATAAAATCCTTCACAAATAGGAGTCACCTCAATTGTTTATTTCATAAGATAAATTTTTGGAAAATGCTTAAAGCTGAAAAAAAAAAAAAAAAGAACTATTTAACCATACATAACCCAGTTAAGCTAAAAGAAAAGTCATTTTCATTGGTAGTTGGTTATGGAATCAGCAAAACAATTACTCCTTAAGAGGTTGACCAAAACAATAAACTTATTGATATCTTTAGGGGAGTGGGAGGCACATTCAAGGGTCTATGCTATTTTACAAGGCCTATTCTATACTTCATTATTTTTATTTTATGTTATGATATTTAATTATTTATGCCATATTAGGTTTTTTTTTTTTTTTAACAGAGAGAGAGATTAGTTGACTACTCGACTGTTGACCATTTGTTGATCATTGTACTTGCAACATGTTTGGATGCTGAATTTTGTCCAAAAAAACAAAAAAGAAAAATGATATAAAGAAGCTTTAAATTTCTTGCTTTTGTGTGGTTGGGCTAAGAAATGAGAATAAAATGATAATTTTTTTTTTGTCCAAAAAAAAAACAATTTTGATCTTGTTAATCAAGGAAGAAGAGAGAGGGACAAATACAAGCAATTTGTTTTTGTTTTTGTTTTCATTTTTATTTCCATAAAGAAATCTGAAATTCAAAACACAGTATTAAGAACATGATAAGATAATCAGTGGACTGCTTTACACAAAATCACAAGATAACAATAATCACAAACCAAGTGGATTACGATTCACCAATAGGAATAAAACAGGCAATGTACAATAGACAAGAACACAAACACAGAAGAAGCTGACAGAGACCCGTGGTTTGGGTCTGAGCAGGCAGGCACAAGAAGGTCCCAAAAAGAGAGCCAAGGGTCAAAAAGAGATGTAAAGAAGAGGAGGGTTCAACTCCAACCCCAGCTCTATGTGTGGTCCCGTGTAGGGGACTACTGCCCATGGACTTTGACTACCACTGCTGTTGCAGTGGACTTTGCAGATGTAAATAGGCTTTTTGCCTCAACTTATTAGCAACGGCATACATAGTCATCGCAAAAGATGACCATTTGCTACAGTAAAGACCCGTGGCTAATATGCTCATGCAAATAACAAGTATTGGCAATGAGAACGTTCGCCATCTCAATTTTAGGTCGCAAATACGCATTTATTACAGGAATGGTGGAACTTTTACGACGGAAAATCTCATCGTTAGTAGAGGTGAAACTCATTAAGCAAAATGGCATATTTACTACGGAATTGGTGGAGCTTTTGCGACGGCAAATCCCGTTGGTAGTAGAGGTGGAACTCATTAAGCAAAACGGCATATTTACTATGGAATTGGTGGAGCTTTTGCGACGACAAATCCCGTTGGTAGTAGAGGTGGAACTCATTAAGCAAAACGGCGCCGTTTTGGTTGGGCTCCTTGGAGTGAAAATTTCCCCCTTCTTTTCCCCCAAATTGTCGTAGGTTTCACTTTAGCCGCAGAACTCGTCCATTCGACCTCTCTCCTGATCGATGAACCAGCTTTCTTTGCTGCTCCATCTCAAGAACACATCTGTACCGGTGAGGAAGGAATTTTAACGAGCTTCAGGACGATTAAAACCTAACTAATTGCAAGAAATGTAAGCATTCATTTTGACCATCGATTGGCGTATGAGAGCTGGTTCATCGATTTTAGAAGTAACCCAAATTTTCTCTTGCTTCTTCTCTACTGATTTTAGAAGCATGAGACTAATTGGTGTATATGTTTTTGCTTGTAGAACTTCCATTCTGTTCTAACCCAAAGAACCAAGAGAAAATTCATCTTTGTGCAACTAGCATTTTCAGCATGGTAAGTCTCTCTCTCTCTCTCTCTCTCTCTCCATTCATTAAATTGCAATAGTTGAAGGGTCAAACCACCGTTAGCTCCTCTCTTTGATTTTCCAAAGTTCTATAGATGGAGGAAAATATACATTTACTACAGAGATATACCCTTGTCCAACTTGCATCATAAAACAAAGAATGCATGTAGCCTTCAAAAATAATACTATAGAACAATAGCAATTGAGAGCATCAAATGAGGATGCAATCACAGTTTTTGCACAATTTTTTACTGTGATGGTCCATAGTTCAAGCAAACCTTATCCTCTATGGATCTCATTCTCACTCTTCTGACCTAAAACAGAGAACCTGAAAACCCTCTGGTGCACAAGATTGTCACCAATCTCTCTTACTCTGTCTCCCTCTCTCTCCAAAACTCCACTTTGAGAACTGCCTTCAACCCAGCTTTGTTAAAATATAGATCCCAAGTAAGTGAATAAGACCCAGATCTTAAACTGAAACCTGAGTAGCTCACTGAGAACTACACTTACAAATGTGGCATTTAGAAAGCTATCATAGATTTATTAAAGGATATAAGATAAAGTGCACTTGAGGAAAAATAAAATTATAAAATACAAGAAATCAAGTCACCTATGTCAAGATTTTTTAGAGAGTTGGATTGGAATGATATGAAATCCATGTTTCTACCAACTCACCATAGGCATTGTTGAGTCAATGCCTTGATTTTGATGATAACAAAACATGGTTTAATGATCTAATAATTCTACTTAGTGTGCAGAGTAGTTATTAAATAGATCTTGACTTGAAGCTTATTAAAATGGAGGATTCATGATGCAAAGATTAGAATGAAAAATGAAAAGCTTGATGAGATGACATATTCAACAAGTGAAGATCTTATAAGAAAATGAAGAAAATGAATGTCAAGGAAGAAGAATGAAAATGCTCAAAGTCTTGATTGAAAAGATTGGAGACTTTAAATATTTGAAGATATCTTGCAAGAATAAAAGAAGAAGAGACCAACTCAAAGACATGAAAACTTTCTTTGAAGATTTGAGGATGTGTTGAAAGCATGGAAGAAATCACAAGACTTGGAAAGCTTTCTTGGAAGAGTTGTTGAAGTCCATGGAGAAGTTATATTGATTGAAGAATTCTAGAAGAAGGATAGAAAATCAGTTGAAGAAATGAAGATTTTAAGTCTTGGAAGCTCTCTTGAAGATCATGAAAAAGACTTAGTTAAATGGTTGAAGCATTAATGATGGAAGAGCTCTACAAGTAATGAAAATAGAAAAAATTCATCTAGAAAAAATTAAAGATGTTCTTGGATTCATCCAACCTTGAAGAAGTATTTGCAAGCTTTAAAAAGCTTATTTGGATAACTCTTGAAAAGATTGGAGACTTTGGAGAAGATTGGATAAATACTGTAAAAACATGTATTCTGGTAAAAAGAGTCGACTCCTTAAGTTTCATGAGTTAACTCTTTCGAACAGAGCCTTGGAAATCTGTTGGAGACTCAAAAGAGTCGACTCCTTTTTTAAAAAGAGTCGACTCATTTCAACAGAGAACAAAAACTCTGAAGACTGCTTAAAAAAGTCGACTCCTACTGTAAAAAGAGTCGACTCATTGTAACAGAGAGTTGAGTCTGCAGATTCTGACCAAAAGAGTTGACTCTTTTAAGTCATAAGTCGACTCTTGAAGGCAAAATCCTGAAGCAGACTGCAAAAAGAGTCGACCCCCGACAGTAACGGCTATATTTCTGACAGATAGTATGGGGCAATATGCAACCAAAACTTCTCCCATACTTCTCCAATGGCTAGAATCGATCCATATCTTTAAATACAAGATACATACAGCTTCTACAATGATGATTAGAGCAATTACATCATTGATATCAAGAGCTTAAAGCTGAAAATCTCCTATGTCTCACTACCACATATTTTTGCTGAGTGTTTAAGGTTATTCGTTGAGTTGTATTTGTTCATATACTCATTAGGAGAGTTACCCATTATATAACCATTATTCATTTCACTTAGGTGGGTTTGTAAACCTGTAAGTTTGAGTGTTCTTGGGTAAAAATACTTGTAAATTTTAGTAAAACTTGGACAAAATTACTTGTAAGTTTGAGAGAAGCTTGGACAAAATCTTTTGGGTTTTGAAAGCTTGGGAAGAAGCTTTTGTAAGAGTGAGATGGGTACTTGTGGCAAAACCAGCAGCTATGTAAAGAGTGTTACATAGTGGAATCCCTTCAAAAGGATCAAAGAAGAGAGGACGTAGGTAGGATTGGCCGAACCTCTATAAATCTGGTGTTCTTCTCTTCTGCCTCTGTTTTGCTTATTTGCTCACTATACATGCTTTCATAAATATTTACATTGATATATACTTCACCTGCTTGATATATATACTTTGTTTTAACTGTTGTTGAAATACATAAACTGTTTTTAGTTGCAATTCTTGATATTAATTCTATAAAACCCAATTCACCCCCCCCCCTCTTGGGTTGCCTTCTTAGGCCAACAGACATAAGTTGTAGTCTGCCTTTTCAAGTGACCACCACCATTGCCATATTTGTTATATGAAACAAAAAGTAAAGAAACCCACCACTCAAAAGGAAGAAGTAGTGAAAAAGGTCACAAAGAGAGAGAGAGAGAGAGAGAGAGAGAGAGAGAGAGCCTATACATATACAGAATAGTTTATACACACTTGACCTAAGCAATCGATTATTATCTCTAAAAACAAAAAATAACCCAACAAGCCAAAAATATTCCAAGGTAATATGCAAGCAGGAAAAGAAACAAAACCTTGTACATTTATTGCTTTCTTAAAAAGTTTCTATATCTAACTATTGGTAGGTATTCAACTGCTTTAGGTATTCCAATTAAAAAGGTAATAATAAAATTTTAGGTAACTAGGTTCTTAACTTTGTATGAACACATAGTCAATGCTTTAGGAAGGCATAATAATGTCAATATTTATCCTTAGCAATTGTATATAGACGGCTGCAAGTGTGAATTATGCTAGTAATTTTGTTTCTCTTTTGTCCTTATAAAAATTTTCAGGGTTTTTATTATCTTCTACTTGATAATATTATGTAGAGATTTGAGAAATGACTGTTATATAATATCTAATTTTTCTCATCTTTCTTGAAAAATAGCCCTTTTGTCCTTTTGCTTGAAAATATTAAGTACTTATTATAGTATGCAAGTTATTTTCATTTTTATGAGTAATTAAGTACAAAGAAAAAAAATAATGGAAAGGGGTGAAACCCTTTATATATACAAAAGTTTCCTATCTAATCCTTGTGCCTAGATATGTACAGTCACACACAACATCCTGCATTATTTTTGTACTCATTAATGTTGAATACACATACATGCATCTATATTTTAATGAACTCATGCATCTATGAGTTAGCTGAATTATAAGCACATAACCTTAGACCCGTTCAAAAAGCCTTATCAAAATTTGTGGATTCAACTCTGATGAGGCAATTCTTGAATTATCCAGTTTCGGACAATTTGGGAATACATAAATCTATATCAAATTTAGTGGCTCACCGTTATAAATTGTTCCCTCTATGGAAGATTTCGTGCTACAGATCCAATTGTTCTTCGAGTACACATTGGACGTGGTGTGTAAGAGTACACCTCTTCTAGCTTGTGTACTTGAAGAACTGTGGGTAAATGCTTCCAAAATTTCTTTAGAGATGAACAAGATGATTTGAGGTACTTTGTGTGATATAGATTGTACACTCCTGAATGGGATAGGACTACCTACCTGTTAGATAGGAGTAAGATGGATAGGATTCACAATGCATTAACATTTATGAATCGTTTTGAGTTGTTGTCATTTTAAGTAATGTTGAATTTATTTTTTAATAATACAGTCATATTTGGGAGAAATAAAAAGATGGACAAGAGTTAGATTGATTTGTCAAATAGGATGTCAAAGGAATATGTGGAAGGTATTAATCAGTTCCTTATGTATACCAACAAGATCCAAGAGGTAATGATCAGTTGTCCATGTATGACATGTGTGAATCGCAGCTATATGACACGAGAAAATGTTTGAGAGCATCTTATTGACCGTGGCTTTTCTAAGAAGTACAAAAATTGGACTAATCATGGGGAAGCATATGTTTCTTTGTATAATAACCGAGAAAGTGAAAACCTGATGGATGTAAATATGGGGGATGATATGGTTGGAATGACATACAAAACTATTACAATTCCGCATGTAAATACAAGTGTTGAGAATG
This sequence comes from Euryodendron excelsum, assembly GCA_033060915.1. Classification (NCBI taxonomy): domain Eukaryota; kingdom Viridiplantae; phylum Streptophyta; class Magnoliopsida; order Ericales; family Pentaphylacaceae; genus Euryodendron; species Euryodendron excelsum. Next base: position 20,876,671 of record CM065389.1, on the reverse strand, counting down.
ACAAAACTAATGCAAATGATCTACATACTAGTCCAAATGAAGAAACCTCAAAGTATTTCAAGCTATATTTAAGATGCACAATGTGAATTGTATTCAGGGTGTCAAAAGTTTACATCATTGTCGTTATTTGTTCGGTTTCTACATATGAAGGTGCTTAATCAGTGGACAGATAAGTCTATTGACATGTTACTTAAGTTATTGAGGGAGGCTTTTCCCGAAGGAGTGAAATTACCAAGTTCATCTTATAAAGTTCAAAAGTTAACACAAGATTTGGGGTTCATGTATGAAACATGGGATGCATGTCCTAACAACTGTATGTGGTTTAGAAACAAGGACTCGGTACTGGATGAATGTAATATACGTGGTAGTTCTAGATGGAAGCAAAGTAGTGGTATTTCAAATGGTGCTAACAATTGTGACAAGTGAATTGCTGCAAAACAGATGCAATATTTCCCTTTAAAGCCAAGATTGCAAAGGTTGTTTATGTTATCAAAGACGGCCAAGAAAATGAGATGGCATACAGAAAAACGAATAGACGATGGGACCTTTAGGCATCCTGCTGACTTTGAAGTGTGAAAAAATTTTGATCGACGAAATCCAGACTTTGCTAGTGATAGTCACAGTGTAAGGCTTAGGTTAGCTGTTGATGGATTTAACCCCTTCGGGTCCATGAACATTGTTCATAGCACTTGGCATATAGTGTTAATTCCATACAATCTACCACCTTGGATATGCATGAAACAATCATTTTTTATTTTGTCTGTGCTTATCGATGGACCAAAAGGGCCTAGTGACAAGATCGATGTGCACATGCAACCATTGATTGAGGAGTTAAAAGAATTGTGGAATGAAGGTATACCTACATTTGATGCATCAACAAACCAAATGTTTCAATTACGTGCCACTTTATTATGAACAATTAGTGATTTCCTTGCATATGCTATGTTGTTAGGGTGGAATACCAAAGGTGAATATGCTTGTCCTTATTGTAATATGAAAACTAAATCGTGTAGGTTGAAGCATGGTAAGAAATTTGCACATATGGGTCACCGTAGGTTCTTACCCACAGGTCATAGATTTTGAAAGGATGAAAAATTATTTGTTGGTAACCGAGAATGGAGAGGAAGACCTAAAACATTATCTGGATCGGCATTGTTGGCACAATTGGAATCAGAAGGTATTTTGACTCAATACAAGAGGGATGACCTTATAAAAAGGCAAAGAAGAATGGTAGAAAAAGATCAGGTCAAGGATTGAAAGCATAATTGGAAGAAAAAGAGTATATTTTATGAATTGCCGTATTGGGAGCAAAATCTACTGAGGCATAACCTCGATGTAATGCACATAGAGAAGAATGTATGTGATAATGTACTGAATACAATACTAGGAGTGGTGGGAAAATCCAAAGACAATGTGAATGCTCGACGTGATTTGAAAGAAATGGGGATTAGAGAGGCATTACATGTTCAAGAAACAGGGTCCAATAAAGCACATTTGCCTCTAGCACAGTTCACAATGAGCAAGGACGAAAAAGACATATTTCTTAAAGTACTAAAGGAAGTTAGAGTGCCAGATGGGTATGCATCTAATATATCACGACATGTTCGTTTGGAAGATAAAATTATTTGGGGTCTAAAACGCCACGACAATCATATTCTTATGCAATAACTTATTCCTTTGGCTATAAAAAATCATTGCCTAAGAATGTGATTGAACCTTTGATTGAATTGAGAAATTTCTTTACACAATTGTGCTCAAAGGTGAATCGTGCTTCGGATTTGCAAAATATCCAAGAGCGCATCGCGGTAACACTTTATCATCTTGAGAAAATATTCCTGCCGACCTTCTTTAATATAATGGAGCATTTGCCAATACATTTAGCTGACGAAGCATTGTTAGCTGGACCAGTACAATATTGATGGATGTATCCAATTGAGAGGTTTCTACATACCTTAAAAGAATATGTGCGCAATTGAGCTCATCCAAAGGGATCAATAAGCAAAGGTTACTTGATGGAAGAATGTATGAATTTTTGTGCACAATATCTCGATGATGTGGAGAACAAATCTAACCAGTCAGTTCGGAACCCTGATGGTGCAAGAGAAGAAGGCACCACATTTTTTCAACTAGACCCTCAAACTTGGACACAAATTCATCGATATATCTTGTTCAACACAAAATCAGTGGCACCATTCAATTTTATTTTTCTTAAAATGCTAAAGATATTAACACAGTTTCCAACCTACACAGCATGCACCTTGAAATCCTTAAAGGCCAAATGCCCTATACCAACGATCATCAAATCCACAGTAAACATTTTCAAGAATTCGACATTTGGTTCAAGGAACATGTATGTGTTTAAATATGTTTCCCAAACATATGAAAATTTGCACGTTTGACATCATTGTATGTATTTGTGTTATAAACAGGTTCAAACTATGCGAACGACAAATAATGTAATATTTTCTCCATAAATAAATAGTTTGGCAAATGGCCCTTTAACGTCGGTAAGGAGGTCTATAGGTTATACTATTAATGAGTTCAAATTTCATGTGAAGCACAAGGATAACGGTCTATTAACTGAAAATAGTGGTGTAGAATTAATAGCAAATACCCCGAGTTATGCTTCTCAAGCAGACAACAATCCTCGTGCAGGGGCTATACACTATTATGAAAAGTTGACTGACATTGTAGAAGTTGAATACACTAATAACATAAAACATATCATATTTAAGTGTGATTGGATTGATAACCGTCACAGAAAAAAGGAAAATGTCTTTAAGTTCACATTAGTCAACTTTAACCACTTATTATATCGACATAACCAGCCATCAGATGAGCCATTTATCTTGTCATCCTAAGCAGTGCAAGTTTGGTATGCTTCAGACCCCTTGGATCAAGACTGGCATTGTTGCGCCTCGGTTTTTGGACCGAGTCCTTTCGGCTCAAAAAAAAGCACGGAACTCTGTCATTAAAACTCATTCTCCTAGAATGATGAGTTCAACTAGGTTTGAATTGAAAATTGATTTGATTAAGGGTTTTTTAGAAAAATAGGAGTGGTCACCTAACTTAATTAAGGTGAGTTAGGTCACCTAAAACTAAGTGTTAATCCGAAGATTAAATTCAGGATTTTTGAAAACGGTTTTGAAAAACTCCCTCGAGAGAGGGTTTTTGAGAAAATAGGTTGTTTGGCAACCTTTAAAAAATTGAAGCCCTTTATGAAAATAACTCCATTTTGGTCTTTCGAAAATAGAAATCTAAGGTCCAGGGGTTGATTACGTGTAGGGAAGACATCCTAAGATCATCACCCTACCCCGCCATTTCGGTACCTACAAGTCTAATCACCCTTTTGCTCACTCACTAGAATAACCGGTTACCATTATCCACTTAATATCCACTTTAGAATTTTGAAAACAGGGTTTATTCATCACTTTTTGGATGAATGATGTATGATACAAGTTTGGAGGAAAAATGTTTGAAAACATGGAAGCTTTGATGGATTTTGAAACAAGGATTTTGAATTGATAGGGGGTTTTGAAAAAAGGACTTGGGTTGAAATAGGAGTTATGACCGCACTATTTTAGGTTGCCTATGTATCTCATTTGGCGAGAATAAGGTCATTTATAGTTCGGGCAAGAACCCGATGGAAAATAGGCACATTAGGGTCTTTGGAATGTTTGAAGACGCTTTGAGGTCCTTGGAAAAAGAGAACTTGAGAGTTTTGATTTGGAATCAGATGTTGGAGTGTTTTGAAATAGATCCTTGAAACTCTTGAAATGGGATTTTGAAATGTTTTGAAATATTTTTGAAAAAACTCAAGGGAGTTTTGGAAGTGCTTTTGAAATAACTCAAGACAGTTTTGATGTCTTGTTTTGAAAACCTTAGAGGTAGGGTTTTGAACTATTTTAATAAACTTGTCCTAGAAAAGCTTTTCAAAGTGGTTTTTGGAATCCAAATATGAACAACCTTGAAGGTTGTACTTAATGTATCACTTTCCTTTGAGATCCTTAACCATAATGAGTTAGAGACACTCTAGGGTTGTGAGTTTTTTAAAACAGTTTGAAAATGATTTTTGAAAAACGGAGACCGTTTTTTAAAGATAGAGTGTGGGAGTATTTGAAAAGGTTATGGAGTTAATTTTTAAAATCTATAGAGAGTAAGAGGTTTTTGAGAAATAGGTTATGAGAATAGTCTTGAATTGAAAGATCACTTGAAAATGGGTCCTTGAGTTGGAACCTTGAAGCATATTAACCTAGGTTAGATTGGCCTAAGTTTAACTAACTTGGATTAGGTTAACCTAGGGATGGATAACTAGGGTCAAATTAACCTAAGGTTAGATTGAACTAGGGTTAGGTTAACCTAGGGTTAACTAACTTGGGTTAAGTTAACCTAGGGTTAGACAACTAAGGTCAAGTTAACCTAGGGTTGGATTGAACTAGGGTTAACTAACTTAGGTTAGGTTAACATAGGGTTGGACAACTAGGGTCAAGTTAACCTAGGGTTGGGCAACTGGGGTCAAGTTAACCTAGAGTTGGATTGGAAGATGATTTTGGAAGGTGATTTTATGCATTTTTTTAAAAGAGTTTTGGAAAACAAATCATGTTATGCAAATAACTTTGGTAGACAACCCTTTTGAAGATCATTTCCATGAAAATTTGACTCTAGCCAAGAATATGGTTTATATGGTTGGTGCCTAAAAACCATTTCGGAAAAGGTTTCCTCAGGACCATTATAACCTTTGTCTTGAGAAGAGTAGGAATTTTAAGGATCAACACAATAATGGTAACTTTTTGGAAAACCATTTTTAATACAAAGATAGGGAGAATGAACTCTTGAAAACCATTTTTAAAGGAAACCATTCTAACAAGTTAGTATTCCTATGGCCAAAGAAAAGGGAGACCACTCAAGAGAAGGTTCCATGGGGCCATTCCAACCACTAAACTTGAGAGAATAGAAACCTTAGAAATTAGAGAGTTTGAAAACTATTTTTATGCAAGTTGGAGTGCAAGGATGCAAAAATGTGAGTTAGGGGTTAATGGGGAGATTTTCTAAGGCATGATTTCTTAGAATCTCATTCTAAACTTCAAGGAACCAACTTTTAGAACCACTTTGAAGAGAATATTGAGCTTGAAAATGGAATGACAATGAGAATAGTATAAGTATTGAAAAACATGGTTATAAACATGAAAATAAAGTCAAGCACACAAAACATGAACAAGATAGTAATATGCAAGGGAGTTATGAATTCATACAAGACTTTAGACTACACCACATAATCAAGAGGCTCCAAGGTCATACCATCTTAAAGTAGACTAGTGAGCGATCCCCCTATCTGGTGGCTCTCACCAACTTTCCTCTAGGCATGAACTAAGAGCCCTCTTACTTCAAGCATGCAAGCAAGGGAGGTAGAAGTTGGAGATTAAAATAGAGAATAGCCTAAGTAGACTAGGAGGAAAAAAAGAGGAGTGGAGGATGACAAAAATACAAAAGAAATATCACATTTTGCCTTTAATACTCTTGCAATCTTCTATAGATGTTTTGACTTAAGCTTGGATGGCTTCAAGTATACTTGAGGGGCTGAAAGGAGGGGATCTATGGCATGGAAGGCTATGTAGGTGGAGTGTATGGGTTAGGGGGAGGTGGAATCTACCCTAAGTGATTGGAGTGTGAGAGGTGTATAGGAATTCGAGATTCTGGAGCAGTTTTTGTAAAGCTTCGCTATCAATTTTGATTCTGGAATATGCAAAGGGAGAGGCCTATATTTATAGGCAAAATTTTGGTCACTGGCTCATGTAGGATATGCGCCTGTGTACACGCGTCGGTAATGTTCCACAGAATGAAGGCCACATGACACTCCTTATATTGGCTAAATCTTAAAGGTTAAGCGAAGTTTGATCGATCTTATTAAAATCTGGGCGCATGTAGCATACGCTCAGCCACCGAGAGTGTTCGTTTAAACTTTACCTCGATAATTGTGCCAATCGGAGAGGTTTCGGAGGAATCAATTGCATCTACGATGTTCTCCTAAGGTTTCTCTTGAACTTTTGAGTTTTCGAAAAGTCTGAACAGTGTTTGGAAGTGTGAGATATCATCTCAGAAAGTGTGCATGAAATCGAATCTTTGCGGATCATCTGTGATACGCTCTATAGGGGTTCAAAAGTAGTTGTTTGTGTGCCACATGATTGAGACCTTTGGGAAGCGATCTCTTCGATCGCACCATACTGATGGAAAGTATTCTGGAAATACTTTTAAGAATTTCCTAATTTACGCATTTCTCAAGTCGTTTGACGGTGCCTTATATTCAAGAAATCGAAAAAAAAAAAAGTCAATCTTGGCGAAGCGTCTGTGAGATGCTCCAGGGGTTGCTGAAAATAACTATTTTTGAGCCACATGATGGGGGGGCTTTGGGAAAGACCTATGAATGAGCTTTCGGGAATTCCTTGGTTTACACATTTCTCAAGTCATTTGACGGTACATTATAACCAGGGAATCGAGAGAAAAAGCAATTTTAGCGGAGCGTCTGCGAGACGCTCCAGGGGACTTTCATTAAGTCGAGGTTGTTTAGTATTATAAGGTCCTCCTTAGGTTAAACAGGAGTGTATGACAAGACTCACAGTTCAATATTCTAGGATCGGTGTAGTTTCGGGGCGCGTTTGGATCGCTAGAGGCAAAATAGTCATTTTGACCGGGCTCGTTTGAAAAATATCAAGAATGGACCGAAGTGTTATGTTAAGCATACGGGGTCATTCAGTGATGATCCCAGAAGAGTTTTTTACTGTTTGGCGGGATTTGTGCCGTGCTAGGGCATTTATGGATAAAATGGTCATTTTGACCGAAGTTAGCGGAAATGGGACCGAAATTGGACAGAATAGCATGTTGAGTACGTCTAACTGTTTAGTAACACTTTGGAAAGGCAGACTTACCATCTTGAGGGATTTTGAACTTTCTCAAGACGTGCCTAAAGGCCCAAGAGGTAAGTTTGGTTATTAGGCCTCTATGGGGCCCAGCAGGCCCGAGAAGCAGTTGACTAATTGGATAGGGATTTGAAAGTTGATTTGGGCTTGAATGTGCTTAAGAAATTTTGAAAAGGAGTTTAGTCAGGCTGAAGATTGCCGAGTGGGTAAAAATGGGGTGCTTATAGGCATGTTGTTGTAAAAATGTCTCAAAGAGGCTTATTTGATATGCATTGCAATGACCCTCAAACTGAGCCTAACGCAAGTCAACAATTGCTCTGAGATGAAAATGTTGGTTGGGTGCGTGAAAGTACAGAAGGAGTAACCATTGATGTCTAATTGCTTTATCATTGAGATGTCCTTTTTTTTTTACATTATATCCATTTTGAGACTTTATATATCCTTGTATTGTTTCCGTTTTCAAATTTCTTATCTTTGTATTTTTAGACTATATTTTGTTATACATATAGTTTATTTTGTCCACATCTTGATTTATGTACATATCTTGCAATATTAATTGTGGTTTATGAAGAACAGTCACATGACGAAGAGATCGCGTCGTCATTCCCCTCGCACTATGGTTGAAGCTTTAGGTATATGCATATCTCCATCAAGACCATCATCATCACCACCGGCACCATCACAGCTAGAGCCAATGTTGCTATCGCCGACCTTGCCTCAGGCGACATCATCAGGACCATCATCATCACAACCACCGCCGACTCCATTACGCCTAGAGCCAACATTGCCTCATGCGAAATCATCTGGAACATCATCATCACGGCTAGAGCCAACATTGCCACAATCATCATCAGGACCATCATTGTATTCACCATCAACACCATCATTGCCATCAGTGGCGCCATCCCATCCATCTTCATCCACCGCACCATCAGGTAATGTAATTAAGAGAAACCAATGAGTAATTTGTAAATGAGAAACCAAATACTTATGAACTAATATTCTTTGTTGGTTTAGGAAAATAGAAAACAATGAATAGTTATTTGTCAACAAACTTGCATTTTTTTTTTTTTACACTTGCAACTTTTTAACTCTTCTAGATTTTACAGTTGTAGCTTTTACACTTGCAATTTTTTTTTTTTTATAGTTGCAGTTTTTTTACAGTTGTAGTTTTTTTAATGTCCCTTTAATTAATGTTCATTTATTTATCAGTTGAAGGGAAGTCCTCCTTGGCCTCAAGTAAGAAAGGTCAAGGCACTGCCAAAGCCATTGATAAATGGGGAAAGGTGAAACTGAATGTCCAGTTTGACAATGTGGGACATCTGGTGGGCTCACTAGGCAATAAGCTGAAAGAGCAGATTGGGATCATGGTGTGGGACGTCCATCAAGTTCCCTCAACATATCTTGATTGGAATGTGGTACCCTTAGATGTGATAGATTCTATTTGGGAGAAGGTCAAGGTAAAATTAACTTTTAATTTACAACATTATTTTTTAATATAATTATTGTTTGCTGGTAATTTCAATTTTTCTTTGTAAGACAACTTGGTCCATTGTCTGGACCGATATGGAAATGTTTTCATCAAGTTGTGTAGAACAATATGAAAGGATAGCAAGAACAAGACAAAAAAAAAAAAAAAATGGTTTAAGCCTATAAGACACGAGCCTGACATCTATTCCAAAGTGCCTCACCACATCTCACCAAATCAGTGGAGAGAACTTGTAGACTACTAGTGTAGCCCAAAGGCAGAGGTATAAATAAGTGTTTCACAAATTTTTATGCTTTGGAATGCATGTTTATTAATATATGCTAATAGTTGCAATTGATATTGTAGGTAATATCAGCACGAAACTCTATAAATCGAGAGCTTTGCGGCCCACCCCATACGACTGGGAGGACACACTTCTCTCAAATACGTTTTGATGTATGCATATAACACTTTTGGAACTTTGTATTTTATTCTTTAGTTTCTAACTGCCATATATTTGATTCTTCATTTCAGATGGAGGCCAAGGGAGAGCTCACAGATAAGATGAGTGTCTTCAAGAAGACACGCAATGTATCTGACCCAGATGTGGCAGCCATCATAGTAATTTTTTTTTTTAGAAGTTAACAAATTTGACCAGTTTTGTGTTTGAAGCTACTGATTTTGTAGTTAGCATGGAGTGTTTTTTTTTTTTTTTCAACTATAGGTTGAATATGATGAGCGGCTTCATGCAGTAGCCGAGCTTGAGCAGACTCGAGAATTTCGGGACAGGTTATTCCATGATATTGTAGAGGATGATGCACATGGGTATTGTCAGACCTACGCGCGCGCGCGCGCAGGGTGGGGGGGGTTGCACGCCTAGGAGTGCAGTATGCCCGCAGGATCTGGAACCATCCCAATCTCACCAGTGTGACAAAACCATTGAGATGCAAATGCAATCCATGAGGGACCAGCTTGAGCAGTCTGTGAGGGAGCAAGAGGAGATGCAAGCAGAGATGTCATAGCTGAGGGCTCGGCTTGCATTCTTAGAAGACCATGGGGGGAGGAGTACTTCAAATGACATCCGATAGGTTGAATTGGTGTTTTTTTGTTTTGTTTATTTACAAGAATGATTTCACATGTCAATCTATGTTTGGGTTTAATGCTAGTTTTTAATTTGTAGGTTCCGGATGCATCCAGTGGCCACCTAGCATTTAGAGAGTCTATGGGTGAGTACACTACACCATCTCGCCCCAATTCTGCACCGTTGTCACCTTCTCCACAACCTGTTGGGGATGAGGTATTAATTACAACTTAGTCACATATATGTACACAATCACACACACAATTGAGGTTAGGGGTGAGCCTACTGAAAACCCTTAGTAGTGTTAAGAGGTTGAGGGCGAGCCTACTGAAAACTCGGATATGTGTTAAGGTTAAGGGTAAGTCTACTGTTTCACTGATTGTGTTGGACTATATATGATCACATTTTCTAACTATAGAAACACTACTTAAATATTTTTCAAGAAACACTGCCTAAATATTTTTCTTCCAATTCTTTCTCTTTCTTTTTTTTTTTATATCATTAGATTTATTAATTCGTGAAAACTTGTTAATTGGAGATTTGAAGGCCATTTGTAAAGTTAGACGGCTCAACCATGTATAACATAGGGTCCTATAATTTTTGCATCTTTATGTTTTAAAAAAAAGACCATAGCCTAGATGACAAAAAAATGATCTTCAAAAAATGAAGGGTCAAAATTAACTACAATAGTGAACTTAAAAGGAATATTGATTTTGATAGAAATAAATAAATGGATTGTATAAATAAAAATTTATTTGAAGGCTCCAAATATTTAGTACCTTATCTGCTATTGTCTAGAGCCGGCTTTTTTGTAAAAGCCATCTACTGTAATTTTGTTGTGCTTTCTTAATAAAAACAACTTTATGCCAACAAAAGATGCCCATTTCAGGCTTAGGCTGGCTATTATAGCTCCTTTAAAATTTAAATGCTATCAAGAAGAGGATCCAATTGTAACTTGCCCAAGTGGATTGCAATTGTTGTCATCTCTACTTTCTGGAAAAAAGTTCCAAGGTCGGCTATCTCTAAGATTTCAAAACTCATTCCCATTAAATTCCTATTTTTTTCTTTCTGTATTGATTTATCTCCACTAATTTGCAGTTTAAACTTGAATATAGATACTAATGGAATGCTTTTAAGATGAAAAAGGGGACCCGTGCTTCATGAACCACTTTCATAAGTTTACTAAATACTTAACCCTTCACTATTAATGGGTTATTCAATCTACTTATTCCTTATTTTAATATAATTTGCGAGAAGAAAGAAGAAGAAATTATTTAAAATCCTAAAATAAAAGAAAAAATGTAACAAGGAAATTCTACATCACCTATTTAAATATATTTCCTTATAAATATCCTATTTAATCTTACATCACCTAGTATTACTATTTCCCATAATGTTTTTAAATCACATTTCGTATTTCTATTTTTGGTATCGTTCCCGTTTCCGTTTTCCATATTGGTAATTAGTATGGCTGAGAATAACCATAATATACACATAATGCAACATAGGTATATATAGGGACTTATTTTCAGATTTTCAGAGGCAGGTGCCACCCTTTAACATGCCCATTACCAATTCAGTGGAATTTAAAGGAGCTATAATAGCCAGCCTAAGCCTAGAGGGAAGAGGACTAAAACTACAAAGCTTAATAAGAGAGAAATCAAGAAACACTGTCCAGCCCCATCCCGACTGCTAAGTCCCGCCGTCACAACCCAATTCCACTCAGCCAAAATGCATTTACACTAAAATCTTAATGCACAATATTGGGTAAAGAAGAAAGTTATGCACCAAAATCTTTAATACCACCAAAACCCCAAAAGAGACATCAATTCAAGAGTACTGCATAAATAACCAAAGAAAAGAAATTTTAGAGAGAAAACAGAGTAGGAGAGAGAGAGAGACAAAGAGACAGAGAGACAGAGAGACAGAGAAACCAACAACACAGTGTTAGTCATGCTTGTTCCACTCCATCATTCACCTTAGCTCATCAACACCCAAACACAATAGTCCTCACTACCCCTTTGTAACCTTTTATCCACTGTTGATTAATTGGTGCTTTAATAATTACATGTTTCTTTGTTTTTTGTTGTGTTTGTTATTTTACTAGTATAGTAGCTTTGTTTCTTATGGCCATTGACCACGATAGATTTGGGCATTTTACCGGATCCCATTTGTTGACTGGCTTGGAGAGCTAGTGCTATCTCAATCGCCTTCCTTCGACGCCTGAAACGTCTTTGGCTCGTTCTCATTTTGAAGTGGTTTTTTCTTGTGAATTTCTAATTAGAAATTTCATATGTTGATATCAGTGATCATGATGATAGACTTTGGAAGAGCCTGACAAATATAGATTCAGCAGAGTACAACCAAAAAAAAAAAAAAAAAAATTCTCCCAGTAGGATTTACTCATTTTCCTTAGGATGACAAATGATATGAGAGGTGCAGCAAGAAAAAGGCCTTGTTTACTATCATTAGGAGTGCCTATAGCTGATTCACGAATTGAAAAAAGGAAAATCTGATTTCAAAAAATATCCTGAGAACCAGGCTGCCCAGGAAGGGGAATGACACACTCTGTGTGTGTGTGTGTGTGTGTGTGCGCGCGCGCATATTTAGAGAAAGAATTAAGTGGAACAGATGCAAGGGTTACCTTGCCCTTCCTTACCACAAAATTGAGTTTTTTTAAGTTGTAGGGAGATTATAAAGGGGACAATTGAGCTAGTTATCGCACCCCGATTTTTTGGGTCCCAGGTCCTTTCGGTTTGGAGACCAAAGCACAGAACTCTATCACTAGAATTTGACCTTCTAGAAAAGCAAGTGCAACTAGGTTTGAATTGATTTGATTAAGGGCTTTTTAGAAAAATAGGAGTCGCCACCTAACTTGATTAAGGTGAGTTAGGGCACCTAAAACTAAGTATTAATCCGAAGATTAAACTTAGGGTTTTTAAGAAAATAGGTTGTTTGGCAACCTTTAGAAAGATTTAAGCCCTTTTAGAAAATAAATCTATTTTGGTCCTTCAAAAATAGAAATCTATGGTCCGGGAGTTGGTTACGTGTAGGGAAGATATCCTAAGATCATCACCCAACCCCTCCCTTTCAGTACCTATATGTCTAGTCACCCTTTGTTCACTCACTAAAATAAACGGTTATCATTGTCCACTTAATATCCACTTTAGAATTTTGAAAATGAGGTTTAGTCATCACTTTTTGGATAAATAATGCATGATGTAAGTTTTGAAAGAAATTTGAAAACATGGGAGTTTGAAGGGGTTTGAGATAGAAACTTTGAATTGATAGAAACCTTTGAAAAGGGGATTGAGGTTAAAATAGAAGTTATGACCGCACCATTTTAGGTTGCCTACGTATCTCATTTGGCGAGAATTAGGTCATTCATAGTTTGGGCAAGAGCCCTATGGAAAATAAGCGCATTAGGGTCTTTGGAATGTTTTGAAGACATGTTGAGGTCTTTGGAGAGATGTGAAGACACTTTGAGGTCTTTGGAAAAAGACGACTTGAGAGCTTTGATTTGAAATCGGGTAGTGGGGTGTTTTTGAAATAGAACTTTGGAACTTTGAAAGGGGGTTTTGAGATGTTTTGAAGTGTATTTGGAACAACTCAAGGGAGTTTTGGAAGTGCTTTTCAAATAACTCAAGAGAGTTTGAAAGTTGTCTTAAAGTTTTGTTTGGAAACCTAGGAGGTATGATTTTGGAATGTTAAAAAGGTTTTCGAAAATGGTTTTTGAAAACACCTAGGACTTCGGAATTTTGATATGGACAACCTTGGAGGTTGTTCTTGATATATCACTTTCCCTTGGAATCAATCCCTAACCATGAGAATGATAGGAACACCTTAGGGTTGTGAATTCTTGAAAGCATTTTTTAAATATAGAATGTAGGAGTGTTTAGAAAGGTTGTGGAGTTGGGTTTTGAAATCTCAAGAGTGTAGGAGGTTTTGGAAGAATGGGTTATGAGAATAGTTTTAAATAGGGAGAATCTTTAAAAGGGATCCATGAGTTGGAACCTTGAAGTGCACTAACCTAAGTTGGGTTAGTCCAAGGTTAGGGGTGACCTAAGGTTAACTAACTCGGGTTAGGTTAACCTAGGGTTAAAGTGACCTTGGGTTAACTAACTTGGGTTTGGTTTGTTGGCTCAAAAGGCAACCCAAGAGGGGGGGTGAATTAGGTTTTTCGAAGATTAAAAGCAATTAAGATTAATTAAAATTAATCTAAGCAATGTAACAGTGATCAAACTATATGTAATGCAATGTAATCAAAAGGAGAAGAGAAAACAAAGCAATAGAATGAACACAGAGATTTACCGAGGTTCAACCACAAACTGTGGTCTACGTCCTCACCCCAAGACCTTCTTGAAGTCTTCTTCCACTATGTAATCTCCAATTACAAATGGGATGCTGATTAACAAAGTGCTCAGCTCACTATACACAAGAACTCCTCACTGAGTTCTTCAGCCACCAAGTGGTTGTTGAGTCAATGCCTTGATTTTGATGATAACAAAACATGGTTAAATGATCTAATAATTCTACTTAGTGTGCAGATGAATTATTAATTAGATCTTGACTTGAAGCTTATCATAATAGAGGATTTATGATAAAAAGCATGATGGAGTGATGTATTCTACAATGGTGATGTTACAAGAGAATGAAGATGATGGATATCAAAGAAGAAGAATGAAAATGATCAAAGTATTGATTTAAAAGATTGAAGACTTTGAGTACTTGAAGATATCTTGCAAGAATGGAAGAAAAAGATACCAACTCAAAATATGGAAGTTTTCTTAGAAGATGTAAAGATGTCTTGAAGACATGGAAGGAATCACAAGATTTGTAAAGCTTTCTTGAGTTGTTGAAGTCCATGGAAAAGCCATGTTGTTTGAAGAAATGAAGATTCTAAGTCATGGAAGCTCTCTTGAAGATATTGAAGAAGACTTGAATCAATAGATGAAGCTATGATAATGGAAGAGCTCTACAAGTGATGAAAATGAAGAAAACTCACCTTGAATGGATTGAAGATGTTCTTGGAGTCATCTAATCTTGAAGAAGTGTTTGCAAGCTTTAAAAAGCCTATTTAGATGATCCTTGAAGAGATTGGAAGCTTTGAAAAAGAATGAAGAAAAGCTACAAAAATATGGGTTTTTGGAAAAAGGGTCGACTCCTCAAGTTAAAAGAGCCGACTCATTCGAACAGAGCCTTGGAATTCTGCTGGAAGCTTAAAAGAGTCGACTCCTGGCCAAAAAGAGTCGACTCATTGCAACAGAGAACAAACAATTCTGCAGACTGCTGAAAAGAGTCGACTCCTAGGACAAAAGAGTCGACTCATTTGGACAGAAACTTGAAAAATCTGCTGAAATGCAAAAAGAGTCGACTCATTGAGAAAAGAGTCGACTCCTAGACTCTAACGGCTAGTTTTCTGACAGACGGTATGGGCACAAACACAACCAAATCTTCTCCCATACTTCTCCAACGGCTAGAATCGATCCATACCTATATATATGAGATATATACAGCTTCAAAGAAGCAAGAAAGAGCAATTATACCATTCATATCAAGTGCTTCAAAGCTAAAAATCACCTGCACCTAACTGTTACATATTCTTGCTGAGTGTTTAAAGTTATCCATTGAGTTGTATTCATTTGTATACTCACTAGGAGAGTCACTCTTTGTATAATCTTCATTCATTCTTGTTTGGGAGGGTTTGTAACCTTGTAAGTTTAAGTGTTCTTGGGAAAAACACTTGTAAGTTTAAGAGAAGCTTGGACAAAATCTCTTGGGTTTTGAAAGCTTGGGAAGAAGCTTTTGTAAAGAGTGAGCTGGGCACTCGTGGCACAACCAGCGGCTGTGTAAGGTGTATTGCATAGTGGAATTCCTTCGAAAGGATCGAAGAAGAGAGGACGTAGGCAAGGTTGGCCGAACCTCTATAAATCTGGTGCATATTTCTTCTGCCTCTGTTTTGCTTACTTGCTTATTATGCATGCTTGCAAATACTTGCTCTAATGTACACTTCATTTGCTTGATACATATACTTTGATTATTTGTTACTAAAATCCATAAACGATTTTTTAGTTGAAACTCTTGTTAAAAATTCTATAAAACCCAATTCACCCCCCCTCTTGGGTTGCCTACTTGGGCCAACAATTGGTATCAGAGCTAGTACTCTAGTTTAAAGGCTTAACATCCTTAGAGTTGATCCATGGCAACCATGTTTGGAAGCTCTCTAGGTGAGGGTCAATCCACTAATAGACCTCCAATGTTTAATGGTATAAACTACAACTATTGGAAGAATAGAATGAGGATTTATATTCAATCCGTTGATTATGAGTTATGGATGATTATCGTTAATGGTCCTAAAACTCCCAGCAAAGTTATTGAAAGAGAAGTTATCCCCAAACCTGAAAATGAATGGGATGAGAATGACATGAAGCTTATGCAATCTAATGCTAAGGCTATGAATATCTTATATTGTGCATTAGATCCAAATGAGTTCAATAGAATTTCTACCTGTGAATCTGCCAAAGAAATTTGGGACAGACTTGAAGTAACTCATGAAGGAACAAATCAGGTCAAGGAGTCAAAAATTAACATTCTTGTGCATAACTATGAATTATTTAGAATGAAATCTGATGAGTCTATAACTGAGATGTTCACCAGATTTACTGACATTGTAAATGGCTTAAAGTCTCTTGGAAAAGTGTATCCTAACAGTGAACAGGTGAGAAAAATCTTAAGATCACTGCCAAAGACATGGGAAGCAAAGGTGACAGCCATTCAAGAAGCTAAAGACCTCAACATTCTACCTCTTGAAGAACTTCTTGGCTCTCTTATGACTTATGAGCTAACCCGAAAACAGAATGCTCAAGAAGAAGAGGACAAGAAAAAGAAGTCGGTTGC
This sequence comes from Euryodendron excelsum, assembly GCA_033060915.1. Taxonomy (NCBI): domain Eukaryota; kingdom Viridiplantae; phylum Streptophyta; class Magnoliopsida; order Ericales; family Pentaphylacaceae; genus Euryodendron; species Euryodendron excelsum. The sequence continues at coordinate 20,860,311 of CM065389.1, read as the reverse complement.
ATTCAAGACCACCACATCAGAAAATGAATCTGAAAGTGAAGAAGAAGATGAGGAAGATCTTGCTCTCATCACAAGAAAATTCAAGAGATTCATGAGAAGAAGGTGGAAGGGAGGAAAGAAGATTGAAGCAAAAGGTGAATCCAACAACAAGGATTCTACCATCATATGCTACGAATGCAAAAAGCCAGGACACATGAGAAATGAGTGTCCTCAGCTGAAAAAGAAAGGAAAGAAAGAAAGAGGGAAGAAGGCTCTAGCTGCAACATGGAGTGACAGTGAGGATTCAAGCTTAGATGAATCTGAAACTCATGAAGTAGCCAACCTATGTCTTATGGCACATGAAGAAGAAACAGAGGTAACTAATTCTGATTTTTCTTTTAATGAATTGCAAGATGCTTTTGATGATTTGATAGTTGAATTTAAAAAGCTAAGCATCAAAAACAATCTTCTCAAGAATATGGTATTCACTCTCACAGAAGAAAGTGAAGAGTTACAAAATGAAAATGACATTTTGAAAAATGAAAACTCTGTTTTAAAAGAAAAAGTCACTGATTTAGAAAAATCTCTTTCTAAATGTGTCAATGGAAGAGATAAACTTGATGTTATGCTTGGAAAACGAAATTGCTCTCTTGACAAGGCTGGAATAGGTTACAATGTTTTTAAACATAAAAAGTTTTCAAAAGCACCAATCACATGCTTCTATTGTCATAAGAGATGTCACTTTGCAAATCAATGTTTTCTTATACAACAATCTCATGTTGTCAAGAAAGCTTGGGTTGCAAAAGGAACATTGAAGACTAACTCCACTGGACCCAAGATGATTTGGGTACCAAAGGTCAAAGGTTGAGTTGCTTATTTTGTAGGTGTGTCTTCAAGCCAACTCCAAAAAGGATCAATGGTACTTGGACAGTGGCTGTTCAAGACATATGACTGGAGATGAAACTCAATTCACTTCTCTCACACCAAAAAATGGAGGATTGGTCACTTTTGGAGATAATAGCAAAGGCAAGATCATCGGTATAGGTAGTATTGGTAAAAATTCTTCAACTTCTATTGAGAATGTTCTACTTGTTAAAGGACTTAAACACAACCTGTTAAGCATTAGTCAATTGTGTGACAAAGGTTGCAAAGTAGTGTTTTGAATCATCTAAATGTAATGTAGTAAACATAAATGATAACAAGATCATATTGACTGGCCAAAGACAAGGCAATATTTACACTTTCAACTTAAATGAATTATCTTCTTGTAAGATCAAATGCCTTGCTGCTGTGAGCAAAGAGGATAGTTGGTTGTGGCATAGAAGGCTTGGCCATATTAGTATGAGTATTATTTCAAAAATTTCTAAAAATGAGTTAGTAAATGGTCTTCCCAAACTTAATTTTGAAAAAGACAAAACTTGTGATGCATGTCAAATGGGAAAACAAACCAGAGTATCTTTTAAATCTACCAACATGCTCTCTACTTCTAGACCACTTCAACTATTGCATATGGATTTGTTTGGACCAACTAGAACTCTAAGCTTAGCTGGTAAACAATATGCTCTTGTCATTGTTGATGATTACTCAAGGTTTACATGGACATTCTTTCTAGCTCACAAAGATGAAACAATTGCTTTCTTTACCAAATTTTGTAAAAGGGTTCAAAACGAAAAAGGATTTACAATCACAGCAATTAGGACTGACCATGGTGGTGAGTTTGATTGCAAACCTTTTGAAACATATTGTGATGAAAATGGTTTTGAACATAACTTTTCAGCACCTAGAACTCCTCAACAAAATGGAGTTGTTGAAAGGAAAAACAGGACTTTGGAAGAAATGGGGAGAACAATGCTTTGTGAAAACAATTTGCCAAAATATTTTTGGGCTGAAGCTGTTAACACAGCTTGCTATGTGTTAAACAGAGTTTTGGTAAGAAAATTTTTAAATAAAACCCCATACGAGCTTTGGAAAAAAAGAAACCAAGTGTTTCATATTTTAGAGCTTTTGGATGTAAATGCTTTGTGTTAAATAATAACAAGGACAACCTTGGTAAATTTGATGCAAAATCTGATGAAGCTATCTTTCTAGGATATTCCTCACATAGCAAGGCTTATAGAGTTTACAATAAGAAAACCTTAGTTGTTGAAGAATCAATTCATGTTACTTTTGATGAACTAAACTCTTTGTCTAGAAAGGCTGTGAATGATGATATAGATGATGTGGAGAAGAACTTGGATAAGATGAACATTGATCAAACTCAAAATGAAGCTTCACCACATGACAAAGGAAATCAAGATGACTCCTCAAGCCAACAAAATGAGAATGAAGGATTGCCAAAGGAGTGGAAATTTGTCCACAACCATCCAACAGAGCAAATACTAGGTGATCCATCACAAGGGGTAAGAACAAGATCATCTCTTAGAAATGTGTGTAATCATCTTGCTTTCCTTTCACAAATAGAACAAAAATGTTTTCAAGATGCTGAAAATGATGAGTCATGGATTATGGCCATGCAAGAAGAATTAAACCAATTTGAAAGGAATAAGGTTTGGAATCTTGTTCCTAGACCTAAAGATCATCCTGTAATTGGAACCAAATGGGTGTTTAGAAACAAGATAGATGAATCTGGAACCATTATTAGAAACAAGGCTAGACTTGTAGCTCAAGGCTATAGTCAAGAAGAAGGTATTGATTTTGATGAGACGTATGCACCTGTAGCTAGATTAGAAGCTATTAGAATGTTGCTTGCATTTTCATGTTTCAAGAATTTCAAACTCTATCAAATGGATGTGAAGAGTGCATTCTTGAATGGTTTTATTTCTAAAGAGGTGTATGTTGAACAACCTCCTGGCTTTGAAAATCCTATATTTCCAGAACATGTTTTCAAACTTACTAAAGCATTATATGGTTTAAAGCAAGCTCCAAGGGCCTGGTATGAAAGGCTAAGCAAATTTTTAACCGAAAATGATTTTACGAGAGGTAAGGTTGATACAACTCTTTTTATAAAGGTTAAAAATCATAACATGTTGCTTGTGCAAATTTATGTTGATGACATTATATTTGGCTCTACTAATGAAAAGCTTTGCAAAGAATTTGCTAAGTGTATGCAGGGTGAGTTTGAGATGAGCATGATGGGTGAGCTCAATTACTTCCTTGGACTTCAAATCAAACAATCAAGGGAAGGAATTTTCATTAACCAAGCTAAGTACATCAAAGATCTACTCAAGAAGTTTGGGCTGGAAAATGCGAAACCATTGGGCACTCCTATGAATACTTCAACAAAACTTGACAGTGATGAGAAAGGTATTTCGGTAGATACCAAGCTATATAGAAGTATGATAGGCTCATTGCTCTATTTGACTGCTAGTAGGCCTGATATTATGTTTAGTGTATGTTTGTGTGCTCGATTTCAATCTAATCCAAAGGAATCACATGTTGTTGCTGTTAAACGAATATTTAGATACCTTAAGCACACACCTAATCTTGGATTGTGGTATCCTAAAAACACATCTTTGAACTTAATTGGCTATTCAGATGCTGATTATGCTGGTAGCAAAGTTGATAGAAAAAGTACTAGTGGATCTTGTCAATTTCTTGGAAATATGCTTGTTTCATGGTCTAGTAAGAAACAAAACTCTGTTGCACTTTCTACAGCCGAGGCTGAGTATATTGCAGCCGGAAGTTGTTGTGCACAAGTGCTTTGGATAAAACATCAATTAGAAGACTTTGGTTTAACATTTAAACATATTCCAGTTAGATGTGATAACACAAGTGCCATCAATCTGACTAAAAACCCTATCCAACACTCTCGCACAAAGCACATTGAGATTAGACATCATTTTATACGTGATCATGTGCAAAAAGGTGACATTTTGCTTGATTTTGTGAGTACTGAACATCAACTTGCAGATATATTCACAAAACCCTTGAATGAAGATAGGTTTTGTATGATTAGGAGAGAATTGGGAATGAGCAACCCTTTATCTTGAATGCTTAGATGTTTATATATGTTTGATAAATGCATAAGTATCCTTGAAATTGATTACAAACTTGTTTGATGCATTTCATGGCTTTTAAAAAGACATCTTTGCATTTCTGGAGAAAAAGAGTCGACTCATGCTCCAAAAGAGTCGACTCCTGGACTCTGGAATCAGCCTCACATGTCCTCTGTCGAAAAGAGTCGACTCCTCCTGGCAAAAGAGTCGACTCATTTGAACAGAGAGCTCAGGAAGCTTTCTTCGCTCAAAAAGAGTCGACCCTTTTTAACCATGAGTCGACTCATTTAAGTTAAAATCACTTTAAAACTGTAACACCCCTGTTTTATTCAAATCATTCCAACGTTTCAAATTTCTCTCTTCTTTCACGATCAACCGCCATCTCCACTTCCAACCACCGAAAAACTCTCCCTCAATCCTTACCCAACCTATATTTGATCATCCTAGAATCTTTCTAACTTCCTTCAACCGTCATTTGCAACCTTCCATGGCTCCTAAATCTGCTCCATCGAAGAAAGGCAAGAAAGCCCTAAAAGAGCCGACTCCCATATCCAAGAGAGGAACGAAGAGGAAGACTAAAGGGGACTCTTCTAAGCTTTCAAAGAGGAGAAAAGGGAAGCAAACTGAGGAGGAGGAAGATGTATTTCTCGACAACACCATTTACTTTGAGAAGAAATCAAATCAAGATAAGTATGAGAAAATTTTCTCTTCTAGAGTCATTTTAAATGGAAGATGGATAGATTATGCTTTCTTTGCTAAAGAGAAGTTTGCTTTTGAACCAAAATTTGAAGCTCTTGGTTGGAAATCTATTACTTTGTTAAAGGATGATGTATATCCTGAAATTGTTGGACAATTCTATGCCCATGTAGAAAAGGAAACTGGAGAAGTAAATGTGATTAGTTATGTGAAGGGTGAAACCATTACCCTCACTAAAGGAGTGATTTGTCAAATTTTAAAAATTGGTAGTGGTGGGCAAATGGACAAGAAAGATGTTAGTAGAAAGACTGCTTTATCTGCTTTACTGGGAAAGGAAATTACTGATGATTCATTCCAACCCATGGCCAATGACTTGCCTTTGGAACTGAGATTGGTGCATCACTTTATTTGTCACATTCTCATTCCTAAAGGTGGGAAGTTTGACTATATCACTGAAAGGGAATTGTTTTTCCTCTGGGCTTATTTGACAGACACTAAAATTGATTTGCCTGAGTTTATTTTAGAGCACATTGTCAAAGCCTCAAGAACCAAAGTTAGCCTACCCTATGGGATCCTCTTGACCAAAATTTTTAAACACTTCAAGATAGATTTAAGGGGTGAAAAGCACAGAACTCCTGATTCTAATTCAGATGAGTATAATCAGAAAACTTTGTCAAGGATGGGCTATCACTTCAACCCACAGAGCAAGACCTGGACCCCTAGAAAAGAGAAACATATTGACAGTGGGACTCCTGGAATTGAATCCACTGAAAGAGGTGAACCTTCCAGTGCCATACCAGAAAGTGGTGAACCCTCTAGACCTGCCTCTTCTCCTACTCCAAGGGAACTTTTTCCAATGAGCATTGTTCCAGGTGGCCAATCAGTAGATATGAGTATTTTGATGAGCATGGTAAGAGACTTGAAAAGGCATCAAGAAGAGATGTTCACTAAATTGGATAAGAAAATTGATAATGGGGCAACTAGATTATTCTTTGTTGAAAAGAAGGTAAGAGAATTGAGCAAGGCCTTTGTGTCTGAAGGAACCAAAATCAGAGAGAAAGTTGCCAATGACATTGCTCTTTCCACTGAGCATATTGGCAAATATATGAAGAAGCTGGTGGGAGACCAATACCAGCCACTCTTCCCTTCAGCAGCAGAATTTGTAGCAGAAGACTCAAGTACTGATGAGTTGGAAGGATCCAGTGGAAGGGAGCATACCTCTTCTCAGCCATCACCTGCAGACCCCTCTGATCCTCTTGACCAAACTCCTCCAAAGTCTTCTGTAGCTCCTCACAAATATGGCCTGAGACAAAGACCTTCAAGCAGCAAATTTACAAACATTGCTGATAATCCAGTTGATCTCTCTCAAACTCCTTCTCCCAAAAGAAAATGAAGACCTCTGCCTCTGAACTCTCTATTTTCTGTTTTTGAACAAGACATTTTCTAAAGCATCATGTAATATGTTTGTGGATGGTTCTTTTTGTTAAACTCTTTCAATATTTCTTTATGAATGAATGGTGTGTTTTGAATCTCTTTATCTTAACATTGCTATCTCATTTGTGTTTGGTTGAATGAATGATTGCTTTAACAATACTGAATGAATGATTGCTTTAACTATCTTTGTAAATGATCTTCACATAAACATCATTGTATACTATTTTTTTTTGCTATTGTACCTGTCTGTTTTTCTCCATCTATTACTCCTCTTTTTGAGGATTTGACAAAAAGGGGGAGCAATTTTTCTCAAAAAGATCAAAAGGAGAGAAAACACTCCTCAATGCACTACCAGGAATTATATCATAAGGCATCAACTGCAAAGGAAAGGGGGAGCATTGGTTTGATGAAGTTAAAGCAGTAAGAAGTATCCAATGAATGCAGCATGAATTTTTTACATCACCAGCTGCCTACATACCCTGCACTTCTGAGTTAGAATTTGCTTTACCCTGAATCTGAGACTGCTCTAAGGCACAGAATACAAAAGCAAGGGGGAGCTAAGGCATGGTATAAAAATCTTCCTTTATCTAAATTTTTCTGATATTGCAAGTTATTGAGCCTCTTAGAATTTTGAGCATATTGTCTATACTCTTAAAGGCTTCTTTGTATGCCATTTCAAAGAAAACTCCTTCATTGAGGGGGAGGATTTTTTTAAAAACTGAACTATGACTCCACCTTCTCATTCAAAATTTGCATTTTTTTTTTTTGATTGATTAACAAAAAGGGGGAGAATACTTATAAAAAATATATATATATTGACATGGAAAGAAAACTGAGACTTTGAAGTCCCATACTTCAAATACATATTCATCCTCATGTTTTATATTGAGCTTAATTGCATATATTTTTAATGTTTTGTCATCATCAAAAAGGGGGAGATTGTTGAGTCAATGCCTTGATTTTGATGATAACAAAACATGGTTAAATGATCTAATAATTCTACTTAGTGTGCAGATGAATTATTAATTAGATCTTGACTTGAAGCTTATCATAATAGAGGATTTATGATAAAAAGCATGATGGAGTGATGTATTCTACAATGGTGATGTTACAAGAGAATGAAGATGATGGATATCAAAGAAGAAGAATGAAAATGATCAAAGTATTGATTTAAAAGATTGAAGACTTTGAGTACTTGAAGATATCTTGCAAGAATGGAAGAAAAAGATACCAACTCAAAATATGGAAGTTTTCTTAGAAGATGTAAAGATGTCTTGAAGACATGGAAGGAATCACAAGATTTGTAAAGCTTTCTTGAGTTGTTGAAGTCCATGGAAAAGCCATGTTGTTTGAAGAAATGAAGATTCTAAGTCATGGAAGCTCTCTTGAAGATATTGAAGAAGACTTGAATCAATAGATGAAGCTATGATAATGGAAGAGCTCTACAAGTGATGAAAATGAAGAAAACTCACCTTGAATGGATTGAAGATGTTCTTGGAGTCATCTAATCTTGAAGAAGTGTTTGCAAGCTTTAAAAAGCCTATTTAGATGATCCTTGAAGAGATTGGAAGCTTTGAAAAAGAATGAAGAAAAGCTACAAAAATATGGGTTTTTGGAAAAAAGGGTCGACTCCTCAAGTTAAAAGAGCCGACTCATTCGAACAGAGCCTTGGAATTCTGCTGGAAGCTTAAAAGAGTCGACTCCTGGCCAAAAAGAGTCGACTCATTGCAACAGAGAACAAACAATTCTGCAGACTGCTGAAAAGAGTCGACTCCTAGGACAAAAGAGTCGACTCATTTGGACAGAAACTTGAAAAATCTGCTGAAATGCAAAAAGAGTCGACTCATTGAGAAAAGAGTCGACTCCTAGACTCTAACGGCTAGTTTTCTGACAGACGGTATGGGCACAAACACAACCAAATCTTCTCCCATACTTCTCCAACGGCTAGAATCGATCCATACCTATATATATGAGATATATACAGCTTCAAAGAAGCAAGAAAGAGCAATTATACCATTCATATCAAGTGCTTCAAAGCTAAAAATCACCTGCACCTAACTGTTACATATTCTTGCTGAGTGTTTAAAGTTATCCATTGAGTTGTATTCATTTGTATACTCACTAGGAGAGTCACTCTTTGTATAATCTTCATTCATTCTTGTTTGGGAGGGTTTGTAACCTTGTAAGTTTAAGTGTTCTTGGGAAAAACACTTGTAAGTTTAAGAGAAGCTTGGACAAAATCTCTTGGGTTTTGAAAGCTTGGGAAGAAGCTTTTGTAAAGAGTGAGCTGGGCACTCGTGGCACAACCAGCGGCTGTGTAAGGTGTATTGCATAGTGGAATTCCTTCGAAAGGATCGAAGAAGAGAGGACGTAGGCAAGGTTGGCCGAACCTCTATAAATCTGGTGCATATTTCTTCTGCCTCTGTTTTGCTTACTTGCTTATTATGCATGCTTGCAAATACTTGCTCTAATGTACACTTCATTTGCTTGATACATATACTTTGATTATTTGTTACTAAAATCCATAAACGATTTTTTAGTTGAAACTCTTGTTAAAAATTCTATAAAACCCAATTCACCCCCCCTCTTGGGTTGCCTACTTGGGCCAACAGTGGTTTTGTCCAAGCTCCACTCAAACTTGCAAGAGTTTTTCTTTCTCAAGAGAACTCTCAAACTCTCCCTTACAAGTGTATAAGAATATACAAGTAACAAACAAACTCTCTAACAAGAGTAGATTATATAATCAAAGCTCACATGTGAAAACAAGAAGAATATTCAGGAATATCAGTTGATCAGTCAGTGATTCTTGTTTATTGTCTCTCTTTCTTGTTATAAATGCATTTGGAAGCTTGTATATAAACCCCTATATTGATTCCATCCATTGGAGGTTATTGGGGTTCATTTAATGCACGTCTAGTCTGTTATAACGTTAGAAAAACTAGCCGTTATATTCCAGGGGTCAACTCCATACTTGTAGAGTCGACACTTTCTGCTTCTGCATTTACTAGATGTTGTTCACTGTCTCTATGAGTCCACTCTTCATATCAATGAGTTGGCTCCATGTTCATTCTATCTTCACGTCTTTGCTTCTAACTTCATGTGGCGACTCTTTATCTTTCAGGAGTCCGCTCTTTGTACATTTGATCTTCAGCCTTTTGCTTCTACTGTCATAAGGCAACTCTTCATCTTTCAAGAGTCCGCTCTTTGTACATTTGATCTTCAGGCTTTTGCTGCTGTTGACATGAGGCGACTACTCATTTTCAGTGAGTCTACTTATTGATCATTTTGTCTTCAGGCCTTTTGCTTTTGTGCTCATGAGGTGACTCCTCATTTCTGTGAGTCTGCTCATTGTTTCTTTGGTCTTTAAGCCTTTTGCTTCTGCAATCAAGAGGCGACTCTTCATTTCTATAAGTCCGCTCATTTGATCATTTTGTCTTCAAGCCTTTTGCGTCTGTCTTCATGAGGCGACTCTTCATTTTCATGAGTCCGCTCATTGTCCAGAAATCTGTATTCTGTCTTCCAATGATCCAGATCATCTCAACAGCAGTATAAGATCTTCAAGGGGTATCTCTTTGGGGTATGATAATCAATCAAACTTCTTTAACTCATTAGAGATGTCTTCTATTCAATTTGGATTGAATCAATCATTATTAAACTCTTCTTGATTTCCAAATTGTCAGAGCTTCATTAGATCAATGTTGTTCTCTTTTTCTTCATTTGCAAAGCTTCCTCTTTCATTGTAGAGCAATATCTTTCAATGCCAAGCTTCCTCAATTAAGTAGAGATTCACAATGCTTCATTGCCAATTTCTTCTCTCAACTAGAAATTCTTCGTTCTTCTTTAAAGTCATTTCAATTAGACTTTTGCAAACTTGGTGAAATCTCTTCATATATCTAGTCTTCATTGATTCTTTATATTGTAGAAGAATTCTTCACTTGAATTCCATGTAGAGATCAGATAATCATTGTGAGTCTTCTTCTCAAGCAACTTCAATCACATTATCTTAAAATGATCTTTGCATTCCTGATGAAGTCTTCTCTTAAGCATTTTCAATATCTTCAACAAACAAATTGTCTTCAACTGATTATTGTACATTCTGATGAAGTCTACATTCTTTCTTGAGTGCAAATCAATCTTCATTGAGTCTATGCATACTTGATGAAAGCTTTATTTGAACACTTTCAATCTTTTCGAATATAAAACATTTGTTTGAAGTAGAAGTAGGCGTCAATTCTCTGTTTGGTTTATTACATAGCTTTGACATTCATTGCTTGATCTTGAACTTATTGTACATTTACTTTGACAAGTATTAGACTTAAGTTTGAACTTTAAGTCTAAATTATAAACTCTAGTAATTTACACAATAAGTAAATGCATTGGTAAAATAACACAAGGTTTAGTTATCATCAAAATCAACATGAGAAGCAACCTTGAGTCAACATGGTTAACCTAGGGTTGGACAACTAGGGTCAAGTTAACCTAGGGTTGGATAACTAAGGTCAAGTTAACTTAAGGTTGAATAACTAGGGTCAAGTTAACCTAGGGTTGGATAATTAAGGTCAAGTTAGCCTAGGGTTAAGCTAACTAGGGTCAAGTTAACCTAGGGTTAAGCTAACTAGGGTCAAGTTAACCTAGGGTTGAATTGGAGGATGGTTTTGAAAGGTGGTTTAATGCATTTAGAAAAGGGTTTTGAAAAGCAAGTCATGTTATGCAAAGGATTTTAGTAGACAACCCTTTTGAAGATCATTTCCATGAAAAATTAGCTCTAGCCAAGAGTATGGTTTATATAGTTGGTATTTGAAGACCATTCCAAAGAAGGTTTACTTATAACCATTTTAACCATTATCTTAACAAGAGTATGGAGTCCAAGAATCAATATGGTGATGACAACTTTTTGAAATGCCATGTTTAATGCAAAGACGGAGAGAATGAATTTTTAAAAACCATTCTTAAGAAAAAGATTTTGAAAACCATTTTTAGAGTGAAACCACTCTAACAAGTTAGGGTTCCTATAGCCCATGCAAAGGGAGACCACTCAAGAGAGGGTTCCATGGGGCCATTCCAACCACTAAACTTGTGAGAGTGGAAACATTAGAAATCAAAGAGTTTGAAATCCACTTATGTGCAGGAATAAAAGAGAAGGGAATCATTCTAACAATTTAGGGTTCTTATGGCTAATATACAAGGGAGACCACTCAAGAGAGAGTTCCATGGGGCCATTTCAACCACTAAACTTGAGAGAATGGAAACCTTGGAAATTAGACGGTTTGAAAACAACTTTTATGCAAGTTGAAATAAAATGATGCAAAAGTGTGAGTTAGGGGGTTAGTGGGAGATTTTCTAAGGTATGATTTCTAAGGTTTTACCCTAAACTTCAAGGAGCCAACTCTTGGAACCATTTTGAGAAGAATATTGAACTTGACAATAACATGGAAATAAGAATGGTGCAAGCTTTGTAGAACATGGTTAGAAACATGAAAATAAAGCCAAGCACACAAAACATGATCAAGTTAGCAAAATGCAAGGGGATCATGAATACATACAAGGCTCTTAGGATACACCACATAAACAAAGGGCTCCTAGGCCATACCATCTTAAGGTGGGCTAGTGAGAGATCTCTCTACACGGTGGCTCCACTAGCTTTCCTCTAGACATGAACTAAGAGCCCTCTTGACTCAAGCATGTAAGAAAGGGGGATTGAAGATGGAGGTTAAAATAGATAATAACCTAAGTAGGCTAGGAGAGAGAAGAGAATAGTGGGGGAGGACAAGAATGTAAAAGAAATATCACCTTTTGCCTTCAATATACTTGTAGACTTCTATGGATGCCTTGACTTGAACTTAAATGGCTTCAAATAGGCTTGAGGGGCTGGAAGGAGTGGTTTAATGGTGTATAAGGCTATATAGGTGAAGTGTATGGGTTAGAGGGAGGTGGTATCTAGCCTAAGTATTGGAGGAGTGGAATATATGTAGAGATTCAAGATTCTGGCGCAGTTTCAGCAGAGCTTTGCATCAATTTTGGAGTTGGAATATGCAGGGGGGGCTGGGGGGGGTGGCTGGTATGTATAGGCAATCTGGAATAAGCCTGGCACATATGGCACATGCGCCAGTACTGTTCCATTACCAAGATGACACGTGACACCCTATGTACTGGTTAAATTTAGACGGTTGATCAAAATTTGGTCAATCTGATCAAAATCTAGGCGCATGTAGCATACGCTCCATTACTAATAATGTTCGTTTAAACTTTGCCTCGATAATTGAGCCAACCGGGCAGGTTTTGGAGGAGTCAATTGCACCCGGGGTGTTCTCCCAAGGTTTCTAGCGAACTTTCGTGTTTTCGAGAAGTTGGAATGGTGTTTGAAAGTGTGAGATATCGTCTCAAAATATGTGCATAAAATGACATCTCTGCGGAGCGTCTGTGATACGCTCCGTGGGGGTTCAAAATTAGTTATTTTCGTATTATGTGATTGAGGCCTTCAGGAAACGATCTCTTCGATTGGACGGTACTGATGGAAAGTACTCTGAAAATACCTTTGGGAATTCCCTAATTTACACATTTCTCAAGTCGTTTGACGGTGTGTTTCAATCGGGGAATTGGGAGAAAGGTTAATCTTGGCGAAGCGTCTGCGAGACGCTCTAAGGGTTGTCGAAAGTAGTAGTGTTTGAGCCATACGATGAAGGGCTTCGAGGAGCGATCTCTTCAATCGAGCCATATCGATGGAAAGACATGTGAATGAACTTTCGGGGATTTCCTAGTTTACACATTTCTCAAGTCATTTGACAATGCGTTATAATCAGGGAATCGGGAGGAAAAGCAATTTTGGAGGAGCGTTTATGAGACGCTCTAGGGAAATTTTATCGAGTCGTGGGTGTTTAGCGTCGTGAGGCCTCCCTTAGGTTAAATAGGTGTGCACGACGAGATCCGTCGTTCAGTAACCTAAGACCGGTGTTGTTTTGGGGCACGTTCGGGTCACCAGGGGCAAAATGGTCATCTTGATTGGGTTTGGTGGGAAATGGTCAGGAATGGATTGGAGTGTCATGTTAAGGGTGTCGGGTCATTCAGGGATGATCCCAGGAAGGCCTTTTACTGTTCGGTGGGGTTTGTGCAGTACTGAGGTGTTTTGGGAGTAAAATGGTCATTTTAACCGAAATCAGTCGAAATAGGATCGGAATTGGGCCGAATGGTGTGCAGAGTACTCCTAAGTACTTAGTAGCATCTTGGAAGGGTGGACTTACCATTTTGAGGGATTTTAAACTTTTCCAAACGTGCTTGGAGGCCCAAGGGGTAGGTTTGGTCATTTTTCACCTAGTCGGGCTAGCAAGCATTGGTGTTGACCTAGGTATTGGTTTCCAAGACCGCCCGATCCCAGAAAACTACCTGTGCAGTGTTGGTCCCTGAGAACGCTCGGTCTTAGAGAGTTACCTGTAGGGTGGTGGTGGTTTTTGAGAACGCCTAGTCCTAGAAAACTACCTATAAGGGTGGTGTTGGTCTTTGAGAACGCTTGGTCTTAGAAAACTACTGAATGACGAACATTCTACATTGGTGGGCTAGCAGGCGCCAGAAGTGAACCGTCTAGAATTTGATAAGGTGTTGGTCCCCGAGATCGCCCGATCTTGGAAAACTACCTGGATGGCGTTGGTTTCCATGACTGCCCGGTCCCGGAAACCTGCCTGAAATGCCTAGGGGCACGATAGTGCTTATGGATCCAGCAGGACCTTGTGGGCCTGAGAAGCGACCAGTTGACTGGATTTAGGGTTTGAAAGGCTCGTCTTGAGCTTGCATGTGTTGTGATGTTTGAAACTGAGTCCGGTCGGGTCGGAGATTATCGAGCAAGCAAAAATGGGGTGCTTACACTAGTGTGATATCCTTGGGCTTGCTTCGTCACTTTACCATGATCATTAGTTGTAGTAAGTTCCTCCCAGCGATCCCAAACCTCCTTTCTCAGGCTTTCAGGATCCACTTTAATCAATGTCTTGGCCTAAAAAATAAAAATGTAATCGTTCTCAATAATAGCAATGAAGCAATGGTGGCTGCACTACAGGGTCATGGTCGCATTCCAATAAGTATTTGCTGCCTTGAGACTTAATGACAAATTAAGAATGAATTCAATATGGCGCCTTGCACAAACCCTTTAGCTAGCTTCTTAAATTCATAATGATTCCAAATTTTATCCCTTTTTTAGTAGATCGTCTTCTTGCTTATCTCTTAAACTAAACCTTTTTTTTCTCACTTGAATAGTGAACTTGTAATGAAATTATAATTATATATTTGTTCTTGTAGGACACTATAAAAGTATAGTTGCTTTGTGTTGGTGTTCCGAAAGTAGAGGTTACAAAGGGACTTCTTGTTAGTATGGACCCTTTGACAAAAGTGGATGCCGAACTAATAGGTCCTGAGTTTTCAAAAGTGTTTGTCGAATTGGCGAAAAAGCCCACAGCCCTTTTGGAAAAACCTTGCCATGGTATTAAAACTGTTGGAGAATCAATTGGTCGATGTGTTGCTTGGCGGTCTTTTGATGTATATTACTTTTTCATTTTGTTGCTTGATGTAATTGAATGTACACATACTCTCTTATATATTAACTTGTATACCATTACTATTTAAACTTTTTCAAGTAATACAAAGATAGTGACGATGGACAGATCGACTACGGTGATGGGCAGAATGCTAATATATTGAATAGATTTTGTGATAGGCCACATGATGGATGGCTACTTTGTTTTTGGGAAATTGTAGTTCACAAAGTACTGTGTATAGGGATTTTTTTATTTAGTTTGATTTTGTATTTGGAGATCTATAAGTGTCTATTTTGAATTTTTATATGGAGATTTAATGTTTGACCTTGATACAATTTGAAATTATTTATATTTTAGATATGGATGAATATGAATAGATATTTTGTGTTAGTGGAAAAAATGTACAAGTAAATTATTAAAAACAAAAGGTTATTTATAATGGTTTTATGACAAAATAGTTGGTTATTAGTATAGTTAATTGGAAGCATCGCAATAACATCTATTAGGTAAACTATAGTTATTAGCCATGGTAAAAGCTGTGGCAAAAGGTTATTTTTAGCGACGGTTTTAACTTGTCGCTAAAGTGTATTAGAATATTTAGTTACTTTAGTAACAGTTTAAGCCGTCGCTTAGACAACCAATTGCGACAACACTAGCCGTCGCTTTAATAACCAATAGCGACAGGTCAAGCCGTCGCTAAACGTTTTTATGTGCCACACATGTTTTTGCGACGGTTTTAGAAAACTCAAACTCGTCACTTTAATAACCAATAGCAACAGTTCAAACTGTCGCTAAATGTTTTTATGTGCCACACATGTTTTTGCGATGGCTAAAACCATCGCTACTCAAACCTGTTGTTATTATAAACAATGACGTCGTCAATACTTTTTGCAACCCTACTTTTAATTACGCGTCACATGCCGTCGCTAATAATTTTTTGCGACAGCAAGTGAAATATTTGTGACGGCATGGCCCTATCGCAAAAGCTCAATTTTCTAGTAGTGCTTAATTAAGTCATTTATCAGCTAATAAGCTTCTAAGTTCTAACTAAGATGACCTTAAGATTACGAGTAGAATTGCATATTTGTTTCACTTGGTCATTTCCTTTTTCAAAATTTGACGTTTGAAATCGGGTATTAATCAAGATTTATTTCTTTAATCAGAAGTGGACCCAAATCATAACACAGGAGTAAGTTGACATTTAAAAGCAGTCCTTGACTTGAGCCTGAACTGTTTTTGCTTTTAGTTACAATTTTGCATTATATGGAAATTAAGGAGATGAGCTTGACACCATTAAACATGGGGGACGTGTTGGGACGAAAACTTCTCTCATATGTTTAGTCGTTGCCAAATTAAATTGCTTTAGTCAAATGAATGACGCTGTAGGTTCTCTTTTTGTGCTTCTTTGGATGCCTACGTGCTACGATTTTGTTCACATCTTTGGATCCGCTTAAATTTATGACTTTTTAATTATTTTTGTAAAAATTAAATTTTAATTAAAAATATAATAAAATAAACTGATAATTAAGGTATAGAAAGGTATCGTTATTATTTAAGAAATAAATAAATCCTTTTTTGTTTAGCTTTAACTTATCCTTCACCATTTCCAAGAACCATATAGTTGTAGAGCTCAAAGGTCAAAAGCACAATGCCCTATTAATAGTGTTAGTAGCCAGACCTATAACCAAATTAGGCCAACAACATAGTTATAGGCTAAGTTCAGAGCTACATAGCAGATACCAACTCAGCGAAAAAATACCACTTTTGAAAACATAGTTAATAACTTAGTACTCTCTCTCTCTCTCTCTCTCTCTCTCTCTCTCTCTCTCTCTCTCTCTCTCTCTATATATATATATATATATATGAGAAAGAAAGAAGGTTAAAATTGTTAATAAAAATGCATGCCTTGCCTGCCACAGACGGCTACGTACTATGCTGTCCCAATATAACAAAGAAGGTGGTGCGGTGCCCGCACAAAACAGATTGGGAATGACAGTACAGACTCTTATATGTGTTTTCATATGTATATGCATGCATATACATGTATGTATATCTGTATGAATATATCGCAATCAAATCTTTCGTTCCGTTTAACAGTCAATATTTTTTTATGCTCTTTAGGCATGCAACACCTACCAACTAAAAGGGACCCTTATGCCAGGTCTACAAAAACCCTGGGTCCCATGGGCCAGCAACCATGGTCAGTTTCTGGAACTGTGAAATGACCAATCTTTTGAAAACTCGGACTCCAAAATCCAAATTTAGGAGCAACCAGACGGAAAGACAGTATGATGTACCAGGTAAGTATATTTTCAAACGTAAAAATGAATATATATATATATATATATATGTGCGCGCGCGCGCTCTTTATATAAATGCAATGTAAGGTAGATTATTTCTATGCAGTTATATGTACATGCATGAATGAATTTACAACTAATAAATTGAAGAATATATATTTAAACATGTATATATGTATGTGCCGATTCCTTCTTCTCCTTCTTTCCTGACCTAAGTTCGGAGAAGGGAGATATAAGAGGACTCTATGAAGAATATGGTCAAGAATCTATAATAGAGTTTGACCACAAGAAGTAAGTTGATTATCTTCATTCACAAGGATACTAAATCACCTAGTAGAAGAGATTTAAAAGTTGTCACAAATCTCTATTTTTCTTTTCTATTGCAATTTTTAGATTATTATATAATAATTTTTTTAACTTTTCATATAAAGCGATCGACTAAAAACATTATCTTTTATTTCAATGGCACCAAATGGATATTAAATAAATGAAATTGAGATATGAATGAAATATAATGAAATAGAACTATGTCGAGAAATGAGGGACTGAAGGGAGCCACTACAATGTAAGTGTGTATACATATTTCTAAGAACTTTACCTTTGTCAACAAATAATTATGAGACTTTTGTTTAGTGCTATAATGCTAAAGAACCTCTTTTGTTTTTTGCTTTTGTTTTGAATTTAGTGTTAAGTTCATAGTAATCCAAAGGAAGATGCTCTACTTAATCGAAAAAAGAAAATTTACGAACTTACTTTATAAACTAATGTGACGCTTAAGTTGCATATAACATGCCACCAAGCATGAGATTTAAATAGAAGGCATTTAAAAAAAACCACATCACTATCGGATTAACACCTATGATTCAGGTTTTCCTTTGTTTTTTTAATGAAAAACCTTGACTTTTTGCCTCTAAAAAATTTCGTAGTATATTTTTTTTTTGTTTAGAAATTAAATTTCCAATATACAAAGTGACAGAATGGTCTATTTACATCTTTCATATAATTTCCACAAGTTAGGATTCAACAAAATAGGAGAAATCGTTTACAAACAACTTCATATTGTTCCCAACCAACTTTCATTGAGAAGCGCATTCATTTTATTTTTTTTAGGTTTTTTTTTCTTTATTGGATAGGTCATTGGTCATTGACACCATTTAAAAGTGCATTGACTAATAAACTGAGGGAGCCCTCAATATTTCCAATTCCTAAAGTGTTATCTTTTCCTTTTTTTCACATTTTTCATTTGCATGCATGACATGCTCCACCAGCTTTAATATTCTCTAGAACTTTAATATTAGTCAGCTCTAAAGAATGTTATAATAGCCAATCTTATGGTATATTTAGTTAATTATTGTTTCTACTCTCAGACAATTATATCTACGTACAATAATGGTTCCAAATTGTGCTGGTATTAATATGCATAATGGTGCCTTTATGCAGCCATTATACATACATCTAGCTCCCACAGCACTCGGCTCAATACCATCTCTCCCTTTCTTTATTCAAGACCTTATATGCATGTGGATATATATATATATATATATATACTTATATATATAATTAAGTGCACTTCATCCTTTGGATCAACTTATAAGCTGAACTATTGGTCCATGCTTTTTATTAATTATTTTGGCTTTTCGTGTATAAAACAAAAGTCAAAATTACACAAAAAAAAAAAAGCCCATAAAAACCTAGAATTAAACTTTGGTGAAAAAATATTGTAGAGATAAAATAGATAAATAAAAACTAGTCATATATTGTGGGGAATAACCCCGGCCCAACTCAATGGGTAAAGCCCAATCTGCGCAAATTAAAGTTGGGGCTGCTTTGCTAGCCCAGATCTAAATTAGAGGGAAGGTCAGCTTTGATTGCCGACCTCCTTCGTAGCATAACCCAAATTACGAAAAGCGGGCTCAAACCGCTAGCGGTCTTTGCGCATTAAATGCAGAGTTGACTCGCATTAAATGCGCAAGCGGCTGCCCACGTGACGTCAACGTGCACGTCCGGTCAGCCGGAATCCTCCACGACGGTGCGCCAGACCCTGTAAATAATCAGGCGGCGTCAATGATGATGCCTACCCAACAGGGCATGAGAGCCTGCTGATAGGCCAAGGCAGAACACACTCTCTCAAAGGTTTTATAAATACCCAAGGCATCGAGAGCCAAATATGGACAGTTAACTCCAAGTATTGACAACTTTCATTCATCTTCATCGATTAAGCTTGCTAACTTAATCTTCGGAGTGTGATCGGTCTATTACGGGTCGACCCATTCTAACCCCTTTGTCTTGCAGGAGATATTTGGACTCATCCATTTTGGGGCTTGAGAGTTCGGCCCAACCTTCCTGAAAAATCTCACTTACATATATGATAGCAATAAAAAATTCAAACAAGCCTACTTCGATGGAGTTTTTTTTTTTACTTTTTATGATTTTTTAGTTTGTGACTTCTAACTTTTTACTTGCTAAAAGCCGAAAGCCAAAATCCCATTAGATTCAAATTAGTAGTAAAGTGATGAAATACATGTAAAGCGCAAGTTTAACGATTAAACGGTTGGTTCAAACTTGAAAATAAACGACAATTTAACTATAATCAATTTAAGCTAAAAGAAACCCAGTGTTTTAGGAGTTGGTTATACTATTCGTAAAACGAGCACATGTTATAATTAAGCTAAAACAATCCTCATTCTGGTGATAAGGTTGACCAAAATAATAAACTTATTGATATCTTTAGGGGAGTGGGAGGGCACATATCCGGGGCTTCTACTATTTTATATGGTTTTCTGTTTCGCAAATATATAACAAGCTTTTCTACTCTACTTTTATTTTATTTTATGTTATATTATATAATTACTTTTGTCTGAGGAAACATACCGTTTTCAAACAAAAAATTGATATTTCTGACAGATATCAATTCATTTTCTTAATCCAACCAAATAAAATGAAAAGGATTAACTTCTTTCACTTTATTTTTTACCTATATTTTCCTTTGTCTTTTATATTTTTCTCCCCCACTACAAATCCAAGATCCAATAAAAAACATTCAAACTGCCCTGAGGAAAGTCAGACAAGTTATATTCAAAATCCTACCTATTACTTTCAAACCAAATGTTGTTAGTTTGGCAAAATAATTTAAAGCATGACCACAAAAATCTACTTTTTGCTTATTTGTATAATGAGTTAACCAATTGCTAAAATCATCACAACAATTTAGTTTATGTAATTAGGCAAATAAGAAGATCCAATGTTTATGAAGAAGTGGACAAAGCTCATCTTTTCATGCCGATTAACCTCTTTTTCTTTTTAACTTTTTCATCAACGAAGAGAGAAAAAATCCAGTGCTACAGCCTTACCAGTCTTTTTGGGCATGAGTCATACCGTATGGCTGCTTGATCTTGTATTTTACATTTTAATAGGCTACCATGCTATTGAAGATTTACTCGGGATTTGGATGGTTCTTGTCTTCCATAACTTAGAATTCAGACCGAATTACCACATATCTTAGGGACATACCAAGAGTTTTAACTACTGATTGCTCTAAAAAAGAATCCACGAGAGATGTAGTTCGGAAGATGAAACATCACATATTCTATTTGTAATAGGCCTTTGATTGTTTCCTTTGTTTATGTATTTGTATGCGTTTTCTTTCTTATCTATACATCATCATTTTCTTAAGAGAAAAAAAAAAACTAGGACAATGCATAAACCTATGAAAGTAGCTGTTAGAAATGAAATGGGTACAAAAATTTGATCAAGCAACTACTTTAGCCATAAACTAAATGATGTGCTATATAATTGAAAGCATTATAAAGATGGTACCCAAATGCAGAGCAATGGAAACGTTAAGGTGCAATTTCGGTGGGCATTTATGCTTTGTTTGGAACTCAAATTTTCAGTTTAAAAAGTAAAAAAAATAAAAATGTGAGAGAAAAGTGAACAAAAATATTTTTTTATTTTGTTTTATTTTTCTTTATATTTTTCTTTTCACACAAAAATTCGTATTCCAAACAAAGGAATTGCTTTTGTATACTTTGAGAGTGCAGTCTTTACATGCAGAAAAAGTACTTTCAAAATACTAAACATTACATAAACCAGGGTTTGGCATTCGAGCAAGATTAAAAATATTTCTATGAATTTGTCAATTGTATGTAAATTTCCACAAACCTTGTGTATACCATAAAAATAATACGTCCTACTACCATTAGAAAATTAAAACGAAAAAAAAAATGTCATTTGGTGAGATGATGTCAAGTGTGTACGTTAAAATTTATTCCTTTGTATATAGCTTCTCTTCATGGGTTTCATGACAAACTCAATGTAACACAAAATAAAATCCTTCACAAATAGGAGTCACCTCAATTGTTTATTTCATGAGATAAATTTTTAGAAAACGCTTAAAGTTGAAAAAAAAAAAAATTTAACCATATATTACCCAGTTAAGCTAAAAGAAAAGTCATTATCATTGGTAGTTGGTTATGGAATCAACAAAACAATTACTCCTTAAGAGGTTGACCAAAACAATAAACTTATTTTTAGGGGAGTGGGAGGCACGTTCAAAGGTCTGTACTATATTACAAGGTCTATTCTATACTTTATTATTTTTATTTTATGTTATGATATTTAATTATTTATGCCATATTAGGTTTTTTTTTTTTTTTAACAGAGAGAGAGAGATTAGTTGACTACTCGACTGTTGATCATCTGTTGATCATCGTACTTGCAACATGTTTGGATGCTGAATTTTGTCCAAAAAAATAAAAAAGAAAAATGATACAAAGAAGCTTTAAATTTCTTGCTTTCGTGTGGTTGGGTTAAGAATTGAGAATAAAATGATTGTTTTTTTTGTCAAAAAAAAAAACAACAATATTGATCTTGTTAATTAAGGAAGAAGAGAAAGGGATAAATACAAGTAATTTGTTTTTGTTTTCATTTTTATTTTTATTTCCATTAAGAAATTCGAAATTCAAAACACAGTATTAAGAACATGATAAGATAATCAGTGAACTGCTTTACACAAGATCACAAGATCACAATAATCACAAACCAAAGTGGATTACTATAGACCAATAGGAATAAAACAGCCTATGTACAATAGACAAGAACACAAACACAGAAGAAGCTGACAGAGACCCGTGGTTTGGGTCTGAGCAGGCAGACACAAGAAGGTCCAAAAAGAGAGCCAAGGGTCAAAAAGAGATGTAAACAAGAGTAGAGTTCGACCCCACCCCCAGCTCTCTGTGTGGTCCCGCGTGGGGGACTACTGCCCATGGACTTTGACTACCCCTGCTGCTGCAGTGGTTAAAAAAACCTTACACGAATCCAAATGCTGTAACCAAATTGACAAAACTGCCCTCCCCAACTTCTCTGGAATCAACAGTGTCATCTACAAAACCAACGAATGGGATTTGGGTTCTGCCACGTGGCGGCTTGATTCCCAAAACACTGTTTGGAGGAGGATGAGAGAAACAGAGAGAGGGGACCAGATTTGGGTCAATGGTCCATATTCCCACATTTAGCTTTTGGCAAGTGTGCGTATGCATGTATTTTTTAGTATTCTTCCACGAAAAAAAAAAAAATACATTTATACTATTATAAAAAATAAATACTTAAAGTTTAGTGAAGTCTCTTTGACGAAGTCTGTCACAAAAAATAAAATAATAATTTAATATAATTCAACTAACTTTGAGAATATAAAGTTAGTAAGATAAGTGAGAGTCGTGGGTGTACAAATTATAAATGCCACCACTTCTTGCTTAAACTTATCATAAAGTACAAAATGTTAATTTAATCTAACTCAATTAACTTTGAGAGCATGAAATTAATGAGATAAATAAAAGTTGTGAATGCACACATTGTATATACTACCACTTCTAGTTATAATAAAGGTTTACTCATTTTCTTTTTAATTGACTACTTCGAATTTTGTCAATTCACAAAAGAACCAATTTATAATTTTTTGTAAGCGCTAAGCAAAATTGTTTTTCGAATCCCTCAATTTTAAATTAAATTATCCTATTTTATTAAAAAATGAACAAAGTTACATTTTCTTGAATTGGGACTTTGCACAATTAAGTAAAGTTTTCCACTGTTATAGGTTAACTCTCAATTGTCCAATTCATATCTTTTTGGGGACATCCAAACGGTACCTAGAGTTTATTATAGGAAAACTACCTAGATTATTATAGGAAAACCCATCTACAGTAAAAGAAGAGAGAGAGAGAGAGAGAGAGAGAGAGAGAGAGAGAGAGAGAGTTAACAGAGCGAGCACAAACAAGACACCAGCGCATCTTTCTCGTGCTTTCTCTCCTTTTCATGTGCTTAACTCTTCCTGCCCAATGCCCCTCTTTCACTGCAACCAAAAGAAAAGCAATATGACCCTCTCTCTCTCTAGATATATATATAAATAGAGAGAGAGAGAGAGAGAGAGATTATGGTCCACACTGATAAACAATTTTGAAAAAATCTCCCAAAAAATTCAGAATTCCATAACCCTATCCAACCTTTTTCTATAAGCTGTACAATAGAGACACTTATTCCAAGCCTCCTCCCCATTTTGAATCTTCTCTCTGGGAAACATCTTTGCTCTGTTCCCTATACCCCTATCTTTCTAATCTTCACATTCGTTCGTTAACACAAAAAAAATTGTTAAAAAGAAAAAAAATTAACATAACCCGATTTTCCCTCCCCTCTGAATGTACAAAAAACTTAGCCCTTCAACATCATAGCTGATTACACAAAATTCAGCCATGAGGACACCCATAAACCCAATACCGCCGCCGCAGATCTGACCCAACACCATGTATTTGCATTGCCCCGATCTGAGCCACCGGAGCTACTGTTCCAGTCAGGAGCGACAGCTCCAAAATCCGAGCATGTTGTAGCTCCAAGAATGGGATCGAGTTTCAATTGGTGAATCTTGCAATCCAGCAGTATTGATTCTCTTTCATTTTTCTCTTTCACTGTTACCTGTCTTCAACAAAGATTCTTCCTATGAAATCTCTAAACCTCTTGGAGTATAGCTTCGGACCAACAGCAGAGATTGAGCTGGGGTCAGCTTGTAAGGATTTGTATGCATGCTCTAGCTTCTTGCTAATGTCATAGTCTTGCAAAATGTCAATAATCCCGAAGTAGAGGACAACTTCGTAGATTTCACCGCTGCTTGAAGGGGTCAAATTACTGAATCTGCCAGGGGTATACTGATCGAAGTCGCTCCTTCGAGCCACCCGCTCTGCCCTTGCAGGCATGTTGGCTCCCAACCTGATCAGTGGTTTCCTGAGGGTGAAAACAAGTTTAAATTCAAATTCAGTACATATGGCTCATCAAAATTAAGTATCAAAGGTTTCATCTTCTCCTTGCGGCCTTAATCACCAAACCAGTATAAATACGTGATTTTGAATACAGCAATCAAAGACAACCTATTTCGAGCACAAGAGATTGGAAGAGCATTACAAATTCATAATAAAATTTGAAAGGAAACTATACATTCTGCCATGATGTCAATCCATATTCACCATAGCAAATTGATGAGCCAAATAGCAATTTGGCCATACACACACACAACATTTGAACTTTCAAAAACTGAATGGGAATGCAGCAACAATAATCGAAATGGCCTAGTTCTTATCTCGGGAAGGGATATAGGACCATATCCTGTGTATGCCCCACAAACAGCTGTTGTCTACCGAACTACCTCAACAAAGTTGCCACAGCCACTTCAAATTATTCCAACCAACATGATCAAATTCAATGGAACAAATTATTGTTGACATCATTGCCTTCAAACTCAATCAACCAGGCATGTTTTCATAATTGTTTGTGGGAAAAGAAATTATTTGGTGGTTTGTGAATAGTTTAGAGTACGATTATTGACATCTCACATTCCCCTTTATGGGTATCTTCGGTTAATGTTTCCAATTTTATGGCATTACTTCAAGACTAGCTCAAACTAGAAGATCAGAGGAGGAAGACAAACATACCGGCCAGCTAGAACTCTATCCATGTCTTGTAGCTCTGCTTCAAGGAAGCGGCAGCCACGCATGAACTTTTCATTTTGAAATGAATCTTTCTTGCCTGAAAATTGAACCACATTCAGTTCAGCATTATTGCCACCCCACAAATTTTATGACCAATGGATATTTGTGGCACTATGATTGATTACCAGTTCGCAATAAAAATGGTGACAGACCCATTTTGTCGCCTGTATTGTCGTCACGGAAGTGAAGACCAACTAAAAGACTATAATCCATGATTCTCTCTGCTTCCAGGAACTCACAGTCTCGATCAATTTGTCTGTAAACAAATTAAAGCACAATAAGCTTCCCATATTGAAACAGAGTAATCTAAGGAAAGCAATCATAACCAGAAATTTGAGTGCGTAAAGCATACTTTATAAGTTCTTGGAACCAGTTTTGTTGGAGGCGAAACACAAAGTTGAGATCAAGGTCCTTCAGGGTAGTGGTTTCGTCAATCTCCCCTTCAGGCTTGTCCGTTGAGCGGCCATGGGATGATCCTTTCAGGTCAAATCGTCTATGGATTCTGTACTCCGAGCAGAACAAGTTGCCCATAACTATAAATCGGGTCTAATTTCCATACAACATAGAATGTAGTTAGAAACATGCATAAGTTAACATTCATGGATAAGCCACCAGAAATAGGACAATTTTAAGTTTCAATATCCAACCACATACCTTCAAACCACCCACTGGTTTGACACAGTGTACACCAAAGAATTTCGTCACAAGGGAATTTTCGTACCTACGTACATGCTGGTAGTAACTTGGTAACATCTTAATAAGCACCTGAACATGGATTACAAAATTTCAATCCCTAAATCCAATTGAGCCACGTTTCCTTTCCAATATCTTTTCAAATAAACAAGTCAGGTGGAAGCTACGAATCAAACAACGAAACCTTTGCCATTTATGCAATCAAATTGTCTCGGGTCAACTCTTATTGAAATTTCACAATACAGAAGTCAAAGAGGCAGGCAACTAACCTTGACTTCGCATTTCTTCACCGTTTTTATCATAAACCTGTCGTCCTGAGTCAAGTAAAAGAAGCTTCCACTCTTTCCCGGAGAAGAAAGCTCCCTAAGAGCGTCATTTCCACAAACAGCTAGCATGTAATCCGCAGGATCAACTTGAAATAGCTCCCTCAAATGTCTGAATACCAAAAAATTCAAAACACCAATCACAACAATAACAAGCTAAATTCCCATGGTAATCGATATTCAAGCTTCAACTGCTCACAAACCCAAGAGAGTATCCAATTCCAATCAAGAATGATTCAGAAATTGAAAATAAAAATGGAAATCACATCGAGCATTTCAGAAGAATCAATTACCTAAACACCACGGGACAATAATCTTTCCACCGGAACTCCCCGGATGGATGGGGTGGTGTAAGCTTTGATCCTTCTTGGGGGAACCTAGTCCAGAACTTCTCCTTCGGATCGAAATCACTGGGCTTAAGGTCCCGTAGAATCGAAGCATGCTTCCCTATTGAATACCTACAAGTAGTCACCAACAATACTAAACTGTGACCCACAATACAAACCCACTAATTAAGCAATAACAACGAGCCAAAAAAAAAAAAGCAATGAATCAACCAGAAAACCCATTCAATGAATTACCTAATACCCAGTTGGAGATTCAGCATCAAATCATAATTCTTATGGCCTTTGGATATTGTCTGTCCCGGTTTCTTCACCTCGCCATTGAAGCAACAAGGACTCCTCCGGAACTGCCGAAACCCATCACGATCCAACCCTGTACCATCCCTATAGAACATCGACGCCTCCACATTATCGAGGATATCACAAGTAATGTCCCCGGCTTCACCATCCGATTCCCAAATGCAAATCCTCGGAAAAGTCCTCTCCGTCAAGCTCCCCCTCGAACCGTCCACCGACGACCTCTTCTTTGTCACTGCCGCAGCTGCCATTACGCAGTTCTCATCAATCATCAGCGGCGCAGACATCTTGTGATTGAACGTCAGGTTCTGCTGCTTCTGATCCTTCCCGGAAATGGTGGTGTTGCTTCCGGGGTAGAAAGTCCCATTGAGAATCTGTTGCGGGTGGTTCGGTTTCGAGTTCTTTGAGTCACTGTTGGTCTCTTTGCCCCAGCTTCCGATGTAGCAGCTGCCGTCGGGCCAAGTGAAGACGCCGTGACCTTTGGGGACTCCGTTCTCCCAATTGCCTTCGTAACGATTCCCATTCGCCCAAATCAGCATTCCTCTGCCGTTGATCACCCCGTTAC
Source organism: Euryodendron excelsum (assembly GCA_033060915.1). Lineage (NCBI taxonomy): Eukaryota > Viridiplantae > Streptophyta > Magnoliopsida > Ericales > Pentaphylacaceae > Euryodendron > Euryodendron excelsum. The sequence continues at coordinate 20,833,136 of CM065389.1, read as the reverse complement.
GCCACTCACCCACATACTCGTTCCCGTTCTTCCACACGTACCTCCCGTGACCGTCCTGGAGGTTGCGCCGCCAGAAGCCGTCGTAGTAGTCGCCGTTGGCGTAGCGTTTCTGGCCGTAGCCGTGCTTCCAGTCGGAGGACCACGACCCACGGTAGGTATCGCCATCGGATCCGATGAAGGTCCCGAAGCCCTCCATCCGACCGGACTTGAACTCCCCCTCGAAGGTAGCCCCCGATGGCCACGAGAACTTCCCTTTTCCGGAGGCCTTCCCTCTCTTCCACTCCCCCTCGTACATGCACCCGTCCGTCCACAGGTACTTCCCCGATCCGTGCGGCACGCTCCCCGAGAAGCTCCCGATGTATAGATCCCCGTTGGGCAGCGGCTTCTCTCCAGTGACCGATGCGGTGGGGATGGCGGTACAAGCGACGGTGGTGGTGGTGGTGGGTGTGACTCTTCTGGTCCCGGCTTGGGATCGGCTGCGACCGACTAGGGCCACCGGCGGCACGAGGACCACTGCTTTGGTCTCTGTTTCTCTCTGTACAACAACTTTCTCCTCTTTCTCGGATTTCTTCTTCCTCGGGTTGTTCTCCTCATAAAATGACAGTACTGGCTCTGGCATTTTGGTACTGTTCTCCCTTTCTCTCCTACTCTCGCCGGAAACAAGCCGGATCCTCCAGCTTCACCAGCATTTCCGGCTCTCTCTTTGTCTCCAGATATGTATATACCTGTCTCTCTCTTCCTTCCTATTCAGTTCCAGCGGCCTTGTCTTGAGAGAGAGAATGGCAGACTCCTACAATCACAGGAGAGGAAGCCCAATAGAGATGGAGAGGCACGGCGAGGGAGAGGGAAAAAAAAACCCTTACAACACAAGGGCAACTGAAAAATAAAGAGAAAAAAAAAAGGTCGAGAGAGAGAGAGAGAGAGAGAGAGAGAGTAGACAGATAGAGATTTGGAAGAAGGGTGTTGTTGTTTTATTGGGTTTTGTGGGCAAGAGATCAGAGAGATAGAGAGACAGGGTTCGAGGGAGAGAATAGTTATGAGCCGGCATTGTAATTGCCTAGGAAACGTTGCTACAGCTCAGCCTTTTCTTTTTCTTTTAATTAAATTTTCTATGACGAACATGCCCCTGACCTTGTACCAAAATTACCTAAAATCCAATTCCATTCCGCATCTGGAAAGTTTCTCTCGCCTGTGATCTCATCGTGACGTGACGAAATCGCCTGATGGAAGAAAGTGAAGGGCACGAATATGCAATCCTCAAACATATTTACCCTTACGCTTGTACCTTATTTACGAAAACGCCGTAACTATGGCCCCCGGTCTAGGTGAACCGTCCAAGGTTTGACGATTCTCTCCGTTTTGTAAGTTTCTTTTGGAAACGCATTTAATTTTAAATCCGATTATTCTATGTAATTATGGCATTAGCAGTAATCTACGAACTAAAACATTTATTATTTATTAATTGGTTTTCTAAACCAAAACTTTGGTCTTTTGGTAATAAATATATTTTCTCTAAAATCTGGTGTTGGTGTTAGTGTAAATATTGATAATTATTGCTACTTAGAATAAGTTGGTTAATAGTTCACGAGGATTTATAATTTTTTGACTATATGATCTTTTATTTTTGGTAGGTAAAGTTGTATAATGAGATCAAAGGTTTGGTGTTTAGAATAATAATCAAATTCATTGAGATCTTACTTATAGGTGAGCGGTAAAATTAGAAATGACAGCCAACGCATAATACTCCTATCGTTGTTGGATTTAAAAAGAGTTAAATATATTTAGCGTAAAATAATTATTTTTATATTTTAAACATGACTAAATTACAATAAATCATTTACCGTTTTGCCAAGATCTGTCTTCAAGTAACAACTAAGATATATTAATTTTGTGGTAAAGCAGTTAATATTTGTGTCTAAATTGAGAATTAGCAAAGTTTTCACGCTACTCACCAACATAATACAAACATTTTTAGCTTTCATCCAAGCTTTGGAAATGATGCTGCATGATGATTCATAAAAGGTATGGACCTATCAGACCTTGGATGGCCCACTTTGTAGCCCATTTAAGGTAGTGGATTATCCTGTTAGACTGCCATGATCATTAATCACCCATATGTAGAACTATCAACAATAGGCTGCATTTTTTGTGTAATGTCTTTCTCCAATTGTGTTGAAGTGGGCAAAGACTTCCTCTTTTTTTTTGGGGTGCTATTCCATTTTCTTTTTGGGGCTAAAGACTTGTCTTTTTTTTTTTTTTTGGTTTATTTTGACATAATGAAGAGGTGGTTTAGTGATCGATTGATTTTTATGCTAAGTATGAGATCTATAGTTTGATATATTCTCACACTCTTTCTGATCAGACATCATTCATATAATGCATGAAGTTTATATGATTCGTATAAATAATGATCCTATATGAGATCGTGTGAGTAATAGGCCTAAACACTGTGTTACAAACAAAATAAAAAATCCCACCCAACCCTCTTCTCCATTTGGCAGTTGAGCACCAGGTGGATTCTTTAACCATCCACCCCATGCTAGCTAATAGACAGCCATTGGTGTGTATGTTCCATCCTTAATTAGCTACAATATCACCTTAGTATTTGATATTAGGGAAATAAAATGACACTTAATAAAGAAAGAGACAACACAAGAAGGGATAATGCAAGAGGCCTTAAGCACCAATTTTGCACATTAAGTTTCTATGCTGGGGATAATATTGCATGCAAGTATTTACTTTTGATCTTAATTTTCCAGTTTTGGATTATCAATATCTTTAAAAAAAAATGTTACATGCAATCTCATTTATTAATATCATGAAGAAAAATGTTGTATATAATCTCATTTTATCCTATGTGCATTTGTTAATGTGGATCTCATTGCATTGTAAGTAAAAATGGGCAAATATAGTGAGAAATGTAATTAGTTTTATCATTGCTTTATCTTGAATTGATGGTACTTGGTGAATGTTCTAGAGGAGAAGCAATGGCTCTCCAGTTGCCATCTAATGCTATTTATGGGCTCCTCCTTAGTTTGATACAAGTAAACTTTGTTTATTAAGACAAGCAATAGATTAGCTCATAAGGAAGATATATGCCAGTTAGCTCAATTTCTAAAACATGTCATGGTGGTGATGCCATGTGCATGGACTTGAGTCCCTTTTGGAACTCAAATACTATTCTGATTGCCTTCCTCATTTACAAATTCAAACAAAGAGAAAACGGAGAGAGAGAGAGAGAGAGAGAGAGAGAGAGAGAGATTACCTTTTGAAGCTTACTAGAGACTGTTTTAATCAAAGTTACCACTTAATGCATTGTTGTTCTTGCCATTTACAAAAAAACTTCCCATTTCAAAATCTTCTTGCTCCAACAAAAATTGCCTAGAATTTTGAATTTGCAGCTCGAATATGAGCACCATTGGAAGGATTGCATCTTGACCATATACTTACATTGCATAAGAGGATAAGCAATGCACAACAAAACAATCCATTCCATAGATTAGTTCTTTTTTTTTTTTTTTTTTTGAGTTAAGGGGTATTTAGGCCAGCTTGCGCTTCTCTAGTCTTGTCAAATGCATACCATCTATGCAGAGACTAAAATTTTCACAAGGGATAAATTTTTTCACGACCTGACCTCAATAGTTGAACTTGATTTGGCCAATGTGGAGAGCACACTCATTTTCTTTACATGTCATGGGATTGAATCTTGCATTCATTTCATAGCGGCCTCCATGTCATCACTAGGTCAAGATGCTATTGTTTTGTTTTGTTTTTGTTTTTTTTTTTTTTTTTTGTGCTTGAATGCAATATAGTTGTCAACATACGAAACAAAAGTAGGAAACGATAACAGATAATCCTAATACAAACAATGTACATACACTATCTTAGCAATGTCCATTTGCTTTTTTAATATTTGAAAAGAGAAAAACTACATGTCTAGGTGTGTGTATGGGGTAGAAACTATGCAAGACATATTGGCCTAGCATTTACACCCCTTATGGGAGCAATCCTACCATCATTCTTTGCATGGACTTGTCCATCCTAATTTGCATTGGTGGGTCATCATAAATTGTAAATGAGCTTCACCTTACCCCTCATGAATCATGACCAATTGTTCAATTTGTATTGTCAGCTCCTTCATGGCCATAATGGGAAGAATGAGGCTAAGATTTATACTTCCAACTACCCATTCATCAATATACACCATCTCATTATTGTGTTTACTTGGCTTAATTAATTAGTGAAAAGTCAAGAAGATTAAAGCCATTGATTATTGAGGATGCATTGAGGATCATAAATCTATTTTCCATTGTATAAGGTTATATAATCCTCTTATTAATGGGCCTCATGGCCCAATGATACAAAAAAATTTTCGAGGGATGATGGCCCAATAGTTTTTTCATAACTTTTCACTTTAAAAATTGCTACACACTCATTGACTTTACACTAACAAGAAAAATAATGTGATATCAGTAGTAATTAATAGTATCGCCCCCTCCCAAAAAAATCCAATAAATATATCGTTGTCCATTTTGATGGTCTTCGACATCGACTTCTTGATGAGGCATTTTCATTCCCGAAGATATTCGGAAGTAATTAGTTAAAGTAAGACGAAGTTTAACCCTTGTGCGCTTTCAAGCTTTGTATTCATGGGCCTTTTGATGTTATTGCTTCTTTGTCCCGTAACGTTGCTTTATAGTTCGCGTTTGTCATTACCTCTTTGTACATGGTATACACTAAGTTTAGATTGGTACCAAGTTGCATTAGTCTTCGATATACTCTCCACCCGTTGAAAATCAAGCATAAAAATATAATAAGTAGATAACATGAGACCTTTGATTGCTCATCCATATAGTATAAAATTTCTTCTCCACCAATTATGTCAAGTAATTGTTGCTTTTAATTATAGTTATCAAAACTGAACTGGTGATTGAACCGGTCAAGATACTTATTCAATAATTCATTGGTTCAACCGGTTTTATAATAAATATATTTAAATAAAAATAATACTTAAAAAAATTATCAATGAGTTAAATGATACTCACTTTCATATAATAACTCAAAACAAATACAAAAATAAATGCTTATAAGAAAAAGTATAAAATAAATCATTATAAAAACATTCAAGAGGACATTTTCTTCTCCCAACTTAATATTTTTAATTTAGTGTTCACTGGTATTTTTATTTTTAAAAGAAGTGACGTAAAACTTTACAATAATGTAAATTATTAAGAAAATAATGTTCATTATTTGCTCTTTTTTTTTCTTCCCATACCCTAATCTTTCTCATCTTTATTTTTCCTATTTCTGGTTTTAGTTTGTAGTTTCTATATTTTAATTACTCTTTTATAATACATATACTGAAAGATCTAACCATAATTTTAAAAGCATATAGAAAAATTTTAAAATGAAAAATAATATAGAAAAAATTTAAAATGAAAAATAACACTAAGTAAGAAAGAGAGAAATATGCATTATTTTTCTCGTCCTTTTTTGTATTCTCCTCTTTTCTTTCTTTCTTTTTTTTTTTTCCTTTTTTGGGTTTTAGGTTAAAAGTTTTTATTTTTTAAATTTATTGTCTATCAAAAGACCCAAAAAGACATTTTTCTAAAAAAAGGAAGGTTTAAATCATGATTAATTTGTGCCATTTTGACTTTTTTTTTAAAATTGTTCGGTTCACTATGTACTAGCCGGTTCAATTACATTTTCAATAAATTAATTAAACTGTATCAATTCAAGGTCCGATTTTTGGTTCAATCAGTTGAACCGACCAATTCGGCTCAATTCTGATATCTATGCTTTTAATTGTTAATTGCATGAGCTAAACAATTAAGTCTAAACATCACCCTGCCCTTGTTGATGCTTTGCAGCTTAGCGATGCAAAGCTCTTTGTATTCTCATATAATAACAACTAAAAACAAAGAAAAATGCAGTTATTTAAATTGTGTAGATAAGTATAGTTGCATACATATTCAATATTATCGTTCATACATGTAGAAAGGTGTAGCCAAACAGTCACTTTTACATTTGGAGGGACTGTAGGGGTGGATATTGGTGGGCTGGGCTGGGCTTATACAAAAAAAATTTCATCAGGCTTAAAATCAAATTCCAAGCCCACTCAATTAAAAAAAAATTACATTTTTAAGCTCGCCAAGCTACCCCATTTAACATAAATTTTGTTTAATATATAATTTTTTCTCTATAATAATATCGAATAATATAGAATTTAATTACATATATATATATAATATTAAAATATAAAAAATATATATTATTTTATATCTATTTTGAGCTGAGCCGAGCTTCAAAGACAATTTTTAAACCCGTTTATTAAACTAATCCGACTTACAAAAAATTTTCAAGCCCTATAATTTATGGGCAAGCTTGGACTCGCCTATTAGACTCTTGGGCTCATGACCACCCTTAGGAGGGAGCGGTCGGTAGCTAGCAAGGTATAAAAATAGATATATCTGACAAGTAATATCAATAATAAGTTCCATACTTGTTTGATATTTCTGCTTCTCCCAAGTCAAATAAGTGTTCAAACTCTCACTCAAGTCAATAAAATCTCACGAATTGTGTCTTTAATCTCGTGCATGGTTGCATATCATGTTTGGAGTGATGCAATGCTCTATGTATTCTTTGATAACGAGAAACAAACAAACAAAATTACACTTATTGTTTAAAGGTGAAGGGAAAGGAGTGTATACTGTAGTTTTACTATTATATATTTTGTATGTAAAGTTTTAATTTTTTCATCATAAATTGACGAATATAATTGTTATTTAAAATAAAATAATACAAATACTTTATTTTCTTATAATTTTGGAGAGAAAAGAAAGTGAAAAGAAGAAAAATACTCAAATGTTAGCCCTCTCACCTCTCTCTCCGTTTCTCCTTCCCTATTTAAAAATTATGTAAACGAGATGTAGTTAATTTTTCTCTTGTAAATCCTGTACTTCTCCCAAAACTCCTCCATCCAAATGGAGTGTTAAGAGTGATGCAAAGCCCTTGGTATTTTTTGACAACAAGAAAAAAACAAACAGAAATACAGTTATTTTAAGTTGTTTAGATAAATATATTTTATGTATATATACAATATTATAGAGAGGGTGCAACCAAACAGTCGCTTTTACAGTTGGAGGCCGCATCCGGAGCTGGCAGGCCTGTAGGACTCACATACTCTCATGTTTGAGCTGTCTGTTGGGTCCCACTAAGCGGTTGCTTTCGACGACTCGCCCATGTTTGTGCTTAGTAGGTCTAAGGGAGACCCGCACCATCATCCTCCACGTGTCACGCCTGAAGTGTCCCAACGTGTTCGTACCACGTAGGATTGTCGCCAACACTCTCTCACCCCATGTTGGGAATAATTTGGATCCTAGATTTGCTAAACCCGACTAACAATGAGAAATTATTCACTGCAACTGAAGTATCACATCATTTTTTATCTGCAAAAAACGTCATTTTTTATCTGAGAAAAAACGTGAAGTATGAGTGTATCATTTGTGAAGCTTTCTTGAGAAAAAATTGCTAACCTGTTGTCGGTCATCCTAAGGGTGGCAGGTGTGACTGGTGTTTTTTGGTGGCCGGAGTATTTTGGTGTTTGTTAGGTTTCGAATGAGTTTACTCACTAGGAGTGTTTAAAAAATTTCTCAAGGAGTTTACTTCACTAAGAGCGTTCGTCGAAAAGACCTTACCTCGGGCAAGTTTCCCCCCCCCCCCCCCAACGTCTTAAAAAAATTGAGAATCTTGATTTGCCAAGGAAAAAAAAAAAAGAAGGAAAAGAGGATCATGCACCTCTCGGTTCAAGATGAAACTAGAGAGTTTCAGTTCAATTTAAAAGGTTGTAACATTGACAAAATTTAAAACTAATAGTTTACATCATTATGAGCTTAAGAACTTTAATATATTGTATCATAATTTATTTTAAATTTAATTTAAAGACTGACAAGTGTATAATTTTATAGACTTGGAATACAACATTAGCAAAATGACATAGTAACACCACTATACTCAATATTTTTTCTCCTCTTTTTATAGTCATTGATAATTTATTTTCATATTGGTAGATTGGAGAAGAACCACATTTGAAAAAAAAAAAAAAAAAGATAGGTACAAAAAAATAAAGTGAAATAAGCTAGGTTTTTATTTGGTTGGATTACGAAAATGAAACAAAATAAATAAGCATTTGTCAAAAAAAAAAATCATGTTTTTTTGTTTATAAAAAATGCATATGCATAAGTAATAATCTTTTTCTTTTATTTTCTCTTTCCTTGACAAATCCAAATATAGAATCAGTCTCTCTATATATTTTTTTATTTTTAAAATTTTGAAGTCATGTTTTTTTCTTCTTTTTTACATTGTGGTTCAGTGTCTTGTTTGAGATGACAGTTAAGACCATTCCTCTTGGGAATAAGGAAATTCTCATAAACTTGAATTTGGATTTTTGGGTGACTTGCAAAACCCCACTATCTGGGCTTTTGCCAAAGTTATTACAATGATTTCATGCTCTAGTAGGTTATATATTCTTAAGTTTCCTAATAATTTCATCTTTTTACTTTTTTGGAAAGATAACAAGGACACTTATTAAATCCTTGAAATTCTGATAGAATAATTTGTAGTACTTCGTGGTTTATGTTATGCCACCTATGTTTCCCTAAAAGTAATATATCTATTCCTTTCTCTTGCAATTGTTGTTGCTGGGTTGCCTACTAACACTTTTTTTTTCTCCCTAATATTGGGTATTTTTTTAAAATAGTTTCGAAAATAAGTTTTAGAACTTGTTTACTAAATACAGACTTAACAAAAATAATTTTCAAATCCAATTTGATAAACGCAATTTTGGCAAATTCCATAAAACAAAAAAGAAGAAATGAAAATGTTATTTTTTTAGAAAAATTTTACAAAATGATATGATAATAATATTTTTATAATTAAAAATTATTATATCCCATCATTCAGCATATAAATTTGGTTTGAATTTTAACTATAACTGAAACAGTAGGGATAACAGTATTGTGGCTATAACTTGAGCCAGAGAACCTTTAGAAATGGCCACAGGTCAACTCCAATTTTCATTTGGAATGAATAATGCTATATAAATAAAAAATAAATAATATATCTTAATGAGAACTTTACACTTTAAAATAAAATATTTATTATAATAATTTTAATTTATAAAATTATTACTATCACATTATTTATTTTTGTATATATTTTTTTATAAAAATAACATTTTCCTTTAGGATCCCCTTCCCTTCTCAAATAGCATCCAAGACAAAATTGCCATACTACCCTCTTGCAAATTTTGAGATGAGAGGGAGAGATGATTCAACATATATCAACGCCATTGTCAGCAGAATACTTTTGAATATTCTGATTCGAACCATCTTTTCATCGCAGAGGAAAACAAAAGAAAAAAGGAAGAAAGATGAGGTTGGTCTCACGTTAGTCTCTCTCTCTAGAGTCTAATGTTATCTGCTGTTTGTGATTCTGTTTGTTTGGGCGGTTGGTCGTGATGGGTTGATTCTTTCCAGCCTTCTACTGGAAGACCTGATTAAACAAACGGTCAGGATTGATTGGATGGTTGAGATAATATAACATATATATATATATATACATATATATAAGTCTGCAGTTTTTTGTGGTGATGGAGAGGTCTCCTCCCTCCATGCATCCGTCCATCGAGAATATCCATTCCATCCAATCCATCAAACTTATCTCCCAACAAAGAAGAGACAGAGGAAAGAATATAATGGTCCTCTATCAAACGTGTCTAGCTTCCAACAAAGAAGAAAAGAGGAGAAGAGAGAAGAAAACTTCTAATATATATATATAGGTATCTATCTTCACCCACTGTCTTCCCATCAAACCTCACAAAACAGAGAGAGAGAGAGAGAGAGAGAGAGAGTTGGATTCAAACTTCAAAGGACTATGGAGTGTAACCTGTCAATGATATCTTCTGGTAGGATATCAAAAACAAAGCTGCAGGTTCTTGGCAAATAAACAAATGCATGAGAATATGTGTGTGTATATATGTATACACTGAGAAATACTATTCACATTTAAAGTTGTTAGCCATTCTTCACTTGATGTGTGACATATTAGATGAGATTAAGGGTGAATATCGGCCCGCTTAGCCTGATTTAATTTTTTAAGGGATTGAGATTTAAGTTTAGGTCCGTGGGATCGGGCCAGACTTATTTTTTAGGCTCGATTTATTTTTGGACCGGGCTTGAAATTATATTCTAAAGTCGACCCGACCCGAATAATTTTATTTAATTTAAAAATAAATAAACAAATATATATACTCATTTATATTTATAAAATAAATAAATATTCATTTTGGTTGGGCCAATGAGCGGGCTTGAGCATCAAGTGCAGGCCCGATTAACGGGCTAGGCCAAGCTCGAGCCACTGTCCAAAATGTTATTAAGTAAGGTAGGTCCGGCCTGGCCCGGCCCGACCCGAACCCGCCGGCCCGCCCAATATCCAACCCTAGGTGAGACTCACCATTAAATAGTGAGACTCACGATGTGTCATATATCAAGTATAGTTGACTTATAACTGCATATATATATATATATATATGTAGAAAAGTGCTATTTACATTCATAGTTATTGATCACTTTTTACTTAACGTGGCACACATCAAGTGGGATCCACCATTAAATGATGAGATTCACAATGTGTCATACATTAGGTACAGTTGACTCATAACTGTAGATGTGAGTAGTATTTCACATATATATATATACACACACAATACAATATTACAATAATATTTAGCAAATGAGATATGATATGATATCAAAGGGCCAAATGGCAAAGGGGTACTGCGGGAACGAGCAGTGAAAATCATCACCTAGTTACATATAAGTCCGTGTGGTAAGTTCAGTGATAAGTAATTTTATCACGTTTATTTTAATAAATCATAATTTTTTAAAATAATAAAAAAATTACTTATTACTGTAACTGACTTACTTATCAATGGAAGTGAATGTTTTGTTTTTTTATTTTTTTTGTTTTCCTTGTTTACCGGTATCTTGAAAACTATTAACGGTACCGTAGAATTTTTCATTATGTGAAGATGAGTATGGTCACTTGGTCTTATAGTGCATGAATTAGGTCACCACACTCTCATATCCAAGCTAACAGATCTACATATATGTATAATATGTGCATGCATTTATATAAATATTATATGGATGTATATACCTGTATGACACAGAATACAACGCCATAAGGACAGAAAATACAATAAAATGTAGTAAATAATTATGATATGATATCAAAAGTGTCAAGTGATGGTATATTGTATAGATGAGGACTGTGAGGTTGGTCTTGCAGTACATCGATCAAGTAGGTCAGCAGACACAAGCAGCACACAATCATGTCAAATATAATGAGATCTGATCCAAAGAACACTGCTGATCCTGGGCTCTGATTTTACAGCTGGACAAGGATTCATCAGTTCATTTTGATATTTTCTTTAAAAAATTACACAATAACTTATAAAATTTTATGCACTTTTAACATCTTCTGAGAAAATGACTCCCTAATGAAAACAGTTAGTTAATTCTGAATTTCAAGTCATAGGATGGTTCATTGTAATTTGGCCTCTAATTGCAAATTAAGACATGCCACATCAATAGTAGGTGGAGCTCAATTGATGTCACAGATAACCACTGATAATAATCTTACAAATTTTCATATTACTTATTCTATTATCTAAAGTTATTTTATTCCGTCTACATAGGAGTAAAACGACCATGTCTGAATTCAAATTAAACTAGGCACGACATTGAGATTGCTAGTATAATCCCACGGCCTCTCTAACCCAATCCTTCGCGTGGTGCAACCCTATATTCTCTTAAAACAAGTGAAAGGCCCAGTCAAAAGGGGAAAGAAATGCATGAAATAACATCCTGAGATTCACTATAAATACAATGAATAGTACCAAAACACACTCTAAACAGGTCATATAAGCCTCATGTGAAGACGTCAGGAAGGGAGAGACACCTATGATAAGTTAGAATAACCTTCTTTTTTTTTTCACTGCTTGTTTTTTTTTATCAATCCATAAATAGGCTCCTACAGTCTTATTTGAAGCACCTTAATTAGCATCAGTGATCAGACTCAAGAAAATGCAAATGTTCGATATATTAATGAAAAAGCCAGTCTTATTTGGAGCATACCTATTTTTATTTTTATTAGAACTTCTATTGTTAACCTAAACTCTCTCTCTCTCTCAAACAGAGTTTAAACTGCAAAGTTGCCCACCTAAACCCCAATTTCCAGGAGCTCAAACCAAAGTTGACAGAACCTCATGCTACTTGAGCCATATATCAAGTTCAATTCAAGCAATTATTTTTTCTCTTTTCTAGAACTAATAAGTCGCCACACTTTTGACTACTGGAACCAACGAGTGTTCATACATTTTCTGGGCATTTTTATTAGCTATCGGATGTGGTATAGTCTGCGAGTGATAAAAGTGACAGCTCAATTAATTCAAAGCCAAATCTGTAATGACTCTCTCTCTCTCTCTCTCTCTCTCTCTCTCTCTCTCTCTCTCTCTCTCTCTCTCTCTCTCTCTCTCTCTCACACACACACACACACACACACATTTAAAATAAAAAATAAAAAAAATCCGCACCATCCAACCTTAAAGAGCTTCAATGGGATTCTCCAACACTTCGGATGCGAGTCATGAAATGAGAAATTAGACTTTTATTACCTGCCAACATTGTCTAGTTTACTTACATGCATGTTATACGAACCTAAACGGTTCATATCAGCAACAATCAGCCGACCATCTAATCTGTCGACGAAAAATCTGAAAGAAAAAAAGAGAAATGCAGAGAGAATGATTCAGGCATGCTCAGTCCGTTACCTGATCTGAAGGTAATTGACCAAAGATATCAGGACACAAATCCCAGCTTCCCTTCTCTCGAGCCTCCCAATAACCACCGACATAGCGGTAGGTATCACTTCCTTTCTCCTTTGCAAACCACCTAGGCTTCCACCCACTCTCTTGCATCTTACGTGCCTGGACTCCATTAAACCAAACTTCCATCATCCACAATCAAGGCCAAGCAACTTATATCAAATAGTCAACTGTAGAGAGCTTTCAAACAAGGAATCTACTTTTAAGGAAAGTTATAAGTGTACAAGCTATACAAAAAGAGGAAAAAGAAATCAAGCATGGATAAATGAAAATTCAAATTAAAATTATTTTGCTAAAACAATCTAACCAGCCAAAATGAATCAATACTGGGAAATGAAGATTGCTTTGATTTCTCTCAATTATTTGGCCAGGCCTAAGGCCTTTCTCAAATATGATTTTCCTATAAACTTATGAAACACCTGTGCAGATTATAAATTTTGTAAATTTGGCAGCGTAATAACTCCTATTGATAATAGTTAATGTTTAAAGTCCATGTTCTACTTAGCTAACAAATTCCAAATAGCCAGTTGAGAGGACGTAGATCCTACATCTATGCTTCAAACATCACAAAAATGCAGTGTAATCCTAACCAGGCACCATGTTGTCTACCATAGACATTAGGCTGTGCATTAGGAGCCAACCACTGATTAGTTGAAAAAGATAGCAAAAAAACACAATAATTTACCTGCCGCTGCCGCTGCTCGAGACGCAACTTCTCTGAATTTGCCACGTCATACTCCCCATTTTCCAAGCATCTCTGATCAGGTCTGAGCCTTGAATCTGTGGGCGGCAACTTTTCCTGCATAAAATTAAATTTAATCTCTAACAGAATTGCAGGGATTGGGGCCTGTAAAGACCCACTGAAAACAATCATTATCTCACTTATATAACATTTAAAATGACTCCTAACTTGTTTCAACATCTATAGGGTATCAATCATCAAAAACCATTTTGGGGGCCACAATAGTGTGTATCACTTTAAAGGAGGAATTTGTAGCCCCAACATGGAATGGGATCTAAATGGATGATTTTCACACCATTTCAAAGTAGCACAAGAAAGTGGGTATGTTACTTAAGATAGGAGCAAACTCATCATTACAGTCACCTTCAATCCAGCAGTAAGCTCATTCAATGTGATGGCAAAGCGTGTCAGATTATATCTAGTGGGGAACTGGGGAGGCTTGCTCCGCTTCCAAAGTAAATGGGCTTCTGACAACTGGGATCCTTTTCCCTTCCCAGAGCAGTCTCCATTCAGGTAATGCATGCTCTCATCCCATTTCCCAAATAAAGTTGCAACTGTTTTTCCATTCCGATCCTGAACCATACCATGTACCTGCAAAATAATTCACATAGCGAGTTTTTTAAGTACATTATGTTTAAATAATGGTCATTACAGGTAAAATATTTACCAAGCAGATGTCTAATCTGACACCGAGTTGTTTCCATGGGATTAGTCCCACCAAAGGAGGGGATACTCCTGGTCATTGAATATATATGTGTGTGTGTGTGTATAACTATATGAGTAATGCTATACAAACATAAAATTTGTACAGAATTTTTACATAATGATATGGCTGAATTAGAGCCTCTCACTTTAAAACAGAACGCGCATCAAAATGGCTCTTTATTACAAAATGATGTCTTGGCATGGATTCATCAAAATCCTTCTTATCAACATATCTTCGATCTCGGTATCTTTGATTAGTTTGATGCCCACTTTTATGAACTAATGAAATACCTATGGTTTGATACATAATAAACTGTCCATCATTTTTTAGAGACAGGCGAAGTGGTTCGATAATCAATATCCCCCTTTTCATCAATTCTGTAAGAGTTAAATTCTTCTGAATCAGCATTATATCCAGATTAATTTCTCTCCTTTGAATAGAGGATATAGTAATTTTTCTTGGATTTCTCAATCTAAGCAGGAGACAATATACTTTGATATTATTGATCATTCTTTGATTCAAAGTTCTAATTCATTTGTTGTAAGGCAAGTGTTTTTCTGATTCTTTATGCGCACAAGGTTAAACATATTTTCCTCATTTTGGTTTTCAAATCCAGGTGAAATATCTCTGCAGTCTCAAAGCAATGCAGGGGAGGGATACCCCACTGGCCAGATCCTAAGGAGAAAAATTAAACTTCGCCACAGGCAATTCAACTGTGGAAAGAAAAAAGGAGAAAAGAAGAGAGAGAGAGAAGGGGGGGGGGGGGGGGGGGGGGGGGGGGGGGGGGGGGGGGGGGGGGTGGGGGGTGTGTGGGTATGGATTGAATAATGATGTTTCAACTCTAGTCTACCTAAAACCAGCATTGAGAGAGAGAAGATGAAAAAGAAATAAGAAAAAAGACAACTCCTTCTAATCCGTCATAAACACAATGAGTTAAAGCCGCCAATGCTAAATAATGTATAATAACAATATTGTTACAATTTCCCAATTAAAAAAGTGTTCTTCTACATGGTCGTGTCTAAAATGAAGAACACAAAGACTCCAATACAATCTCACAGTCTCAACCTAGGTAAAGGAAGTCATAACTTAGCTAACTCTCAAGAAATCACCAAAACACATGTATCAAAATGGGCTTTCAAGGTCTTTATTAAAACGTTGTCTTCTTTCAAAACTTAAATTCACAATTTCTATCATAAAATGATGATTGAAAGAAAACCAAACCGATTAAAGGGAGAATATAAGCTTAAGGTCTTGCTTCTTACCTTGGTTTCAAGCTTGGACAATCTTTCCTAGAATTTTCCTCCATTTTCACTCCTATTTTCCTTCAAGCCAAACACCAACAGAAATCCAACATTCGCCACTTAATAGTCTCTCTATAATGCCACTACATTGGTGCAAGAATGTGGGAAAAACAAGTGTGTGTGTCTACACAATGGGATAATGCAAGTATTACTAGTGGGACACTTGGCTCTCAAGGGTGCAGTGGGATGTCTCTACAATGTAAGGAAAATAGAAGAGATGTTTAAAAATGCATCATACGCAATACTCGAGAGCCCTATATCAAGGGATTTAAAACAAGCCAACGTTATTATTTGGGGAGACATCCTGTGGGGGCCTTTTGGTCAGTTGTGATTCACTACATGGATGAATTGAGCATGGGTAACCATTGTCCCCAAGGGGAGTGTGTGCATTATGATTAAGTTGATTATATAATGAATGCTATGACAATTTCCATTGTGATAAGAATATAAATGTTTCATGACTACTTCAGAAGAAAGTAATCAGTCGTACATCATGCACATTGAGCAGCAATGTTTTATACTATAAAATGTCCATGGTGAATTCATGTATGCCACTGGACTAATGCTTACTCCATTGTTTCATGGAATAAAGAGTAAAGGCCTAGATAGGATTTGAGAATGCTTTGACAAACCTGCACAGTTGTGGATGCTTGAAGAGTCACGCCATGTCTGCTAGAGATGCATGCCATAGTTTAAGTCCTTGAACCATGTTTGGACTTATGTACTACTTTGAAAGACAATGTTATGTGTATATGAATGGCCTTGGGACAGGCCTAATGTTTTGTAATAACTTTATTTTATAGTTGCGGCATGAAATGATGAATAGAAACATAGGCACTTACTCCGATGCTTAGGAATGCAATGCAAAGATATCATATTTTATGCTTACAGTGTTACAATTATGTTCAATTATACGAAGTTTGTTCAACCCTTTTGATTAGTAGCTAAGCTATTGGCCAGTCATGATTCCTAATCTGCATTTATTAAACTTTTACTCAGTACTGAGATAAATCTTCTAGAAATCAGGAGGGAAAGAATGAGTACTTGTCTACCCAGAAAAATCAAAATGCTTGTGTTTACTTTGAGGGCCACCACTGTGCTGACAGGTTAGCTAATTATGGCCTTAACAGGCAACAGAGCTCAAAACTGCAAGTTGATCCACCTCCTAGACTACCCTAGTCAGGATAAAATTGGGCTTTCTTGGCCAAGAGAGGTCCACTATTAGGCCTTTGGCCTACCCTATCTAGAATTGAGAGGGTTTAAAATAAGTGGGGCTAAAATTGAATTATGGAATCTAACTCTAGTGAAAGACGAAATACAAACGGAGGGATAGTATTGAAGGCCAACAAATACCAAAAAGCGAATAATTTGGATACCTAGACTCAGTTATACATATAAAGAGAGAAATTAGTGTTGATGTTAACCATAGAATTAAGGCATAATTGACTAAATGCAAGAATGCATCAGGAGTATTGTGTGATCGACGCATACCCATGATATTTAAAGGAAAATTCTATAAGACTGCTACAAGAATAGCCATGCTTGATTGCACAGAATGTTGGGCAATCAAAAAACAACATGATAGCAAAATAAATGTAGCTGAGATGAATATACAAAGGTGGATGAGTGGAAAAACCAGGGAAGATAGGGCTAGAATGATCGAATTCTTGAGAGGGTAGAGGTAGCACCTATTCAACATAAAATGAGGAAAATTTTATTTTAGTAGTCTAAATTATGGACAATGAAAACTGATAAGTGCCTAGTTAGGAAGAGTGACACCATCCACATTCAAGATAATGCTAGGGGATGAGAGAGACCGGAATAAACTTGATTATATAGAAACATATGTTATCTTATGGTTTAATTGAAATTATGGCCCTTCATCAAGTGGAATGGTGAAACAAGATTCATATTGCCAACCACAAGTAGTTGGAAAAGGTTTGTTGAGTTGAGTATATGGCTTCGGTCCTTTGTGATGCCACTGACTTTGTGAACTGAGGTATTCATGAATATGACTTTCCAAAATATTATGAACAAAAAAGAATGGGTATAATTACAATGGTACTATCCAAACGTGATGCAAGTGTCAGAACTAGTTCTCATTAGAAAGGAAAATTACAACCAATCAAATCAAAATAGCAAACAAGCCACAAATGAAAAAGAATAATTGATACATGAGGTATAAAGAACAGTTACCATGAAGTTCCATATTAGATTTATAGTACTGCCATGAGATTGTTGCACTTATTGGAACACTTCAGAAACCAGACTATAAACGACACCTAGATGAAGGATAGATTCTGTACTTACCAAGTCATGCAAATGCATCATCTAAGTTACATTTTCCAATAGTTATCAAGACAATGAGGACAGTATCTGCAGCCAGGAATAAAGAGTACTAAATTTACTATTCTCTCTACTTTATGACAATCCATCCAAACTTTCAATAGCCAGTACCTCACAAAGGCAAAAATTTTGATGATAAACCAACCCTTCACTACCAATTCTTTTACTTGCATTACAATGTTAAAATTTTAGCCGATAACCACAGAACAGCGGAAGTACTAGATTTTTATTAACATTGTGCAACTGTGCTGCACGCAATTTTATATGGTGCTAGTTGTGCATTAGCAAAGACCACCTTAAATTTATAATATCAATCAGAAAGTATAGGATTTAGGAATCTCTTGTGATATGCATTAGATACTTGTATATCGGGAAAAAACAAACACAAGAACACTGACAGAATTACGATGGTTTGAGCTTTTCCCTCTTCATGATTAGCCACCCTCACTTTGCAACTGCAACACAATCAAAGCCCCTACAGCTGTACATTCTATCATCCAGGAAAGAAACCATTGAAGGCCCTACAGGAACACATTGTATCCTATTATAAAGAAACCATCTAAGTCCATTGTAAATCAGTTGCAGGGAATTTGAGAAAAATAATCTCTTCTACAAGATAGCAAAACCTTAATTGCTGAGGTTTTGTCTCAAATACCTACAGAAGCAATTTGTCATGGTCCTTGCTTTGCTAATTTAAAAGGTATACAATAGGTCTTTAAGGAAGACTAATGCATTTTGCTGGAGATGTTGACAGTTAGTATGGTATGGTGTTTCCTTAACACTACGCAATACAAGTTGGAGGTTGTTCAGATTTTGCCTCAAATTCCTGTTTTTGTTTGGCTTCCTTTCTTACAGTTTTCAGTGCGAAATTAATGAACAACTTTGCTCTTGTATCCCTTGTCCAACCAGAAACTTTGTCCTGGCAGAAATTTAACTGTACCCAAGATAGAGATGGGTCACCTCCTCGAGAGAAGCATTCTTTGTGAGGGAGTTGCAATAAACTTTGTGGCTATTTTTTAAATTTTGCTTTGGGTATCAATTGTCCAACTAAAAGCTTTTAATGTTTCAAGTATTCTACTGTCTGTCTTTGGACAGCATAAGAAACTCTACAAATGGAATCTTCATAATCTACAGAAATTTTTATCGATCTTCAGCCATGGATTTGAGTCTAGGGATTCAATTGCAGAAATCCAGAAATTTTCCTTCCCTTTAGGGTGTATCTGTCTGTTGTTTGTTTTTGTGCATTAGACTTCAATGTCTGCAGGAATTGATATTGGGCACAGCTTCAGCTCTAAGTACATTGTATATATTGGTGTGGCATTCTCAAGAATCTTTGCCACTAGATTACTACAGCAAAAATTGAAGGGCTTTAACTACTTAAGAGTTCTGCAGTCAGCTAAACAATTAATTAAATTTCAAGGGAATGTGAAATGTCAGACTGGTGATGAGGGAGCATATGATTAATCAGTCCCTCACGTGGCAGGTAGGATGGTAAAACATCTTGTGTTTAATGGTCATTGCACTCATGAAAACCTGGATACATATGCTATCACAATGGAATACTCTAACATGCTTCATAGCCTCGGGAATTGATAGCTTTGAGCTGGCCATAACTAAGGAAATGGCCCTTGTAGATTGCACCTAACACAACATCTGGTGTAGAAATCAAGGGGACAAATAATTAGATCAAACTCCAATAAGAAGGTGAGACTGCATCTCATTTTTCAACTTGCTTGAGTTGCTATGCTTTCTGCTTTCCTTATTCTCCTCTCAACAAAACACCTCATTGTCATGTACCATTCTATACAAGTTTCGAGTTGCTTCTCACTCTTTCTGCTTTCCTCATTCTCTTTCTCTCAAAACGCCTTACTATCAGGTACCATTTTATTCAGGTTTTTAGTTTACCTTATAATCCGGAGTCCTACGGACTCACAAGTTAACTCTTCATTTTACATAGAAACTTGGAACAAATTCCATAAGGTAAAACCGCAGGGTGCATAAACATTTGCAATTCAAAGCAAGTTTATTTTTACAGAAACCAACGTTGTTACTTTGCACAAACAGTATTTCATGAGAGAGAGAGAGAGAGAGAGAGAACCTGGTGAGGATTGCGGTCTATGATAGATTGTTCCTTGAATTTAAGCTTACATGAAAAGTTGCGGTTCCCCTGTATACTCATCGTACCATAGTGATCGCAGTACAGTTTTCCCAATATAAGATTGTATATGGATGTTGTTACCTGACAGAAGAAAGTCAACTTTATACTGGACTACATTAAAAATAAAAAATACAGATGCATTGATCTAGGGCCAAAAAATGCATGCTTTTTGGGATACCTTATTCCATTGAAAAACTTCTCCATCATCAAATTCCAAGGTCAAAATGCCAACAGGGTCAAGCTGAATTGAGCGGCCCCAAAATTTGCTTTTGAGATTGCTGTCGCCCCAAAATTTCCATCCTGCACCCTTACAATGGCATGCTACAACCATTGGGTGATGACTGACCTGACACAAATAAAACCACCACCCTTAGCAATTTAATTCTTAGCAGCAAGAAATTCTAATACATTTCCAAGTCAAATACACACAATAATCAATCTGCAGGATATTAAAAAAACAAACAAAAAATTATTGTAGGATTATCTTGAAACCCTGAGGAGTTTCTTTTTTGATAGCCAGAATCAATGTCATTTTCGTTCTTCTGTTCTTACTATTTTTTTCCAACTAATTACAACCTCTACTGTTCAGGATCTCATTTACTACACTGATCTTGCCACCACACTGGCACTAATCCACCTAATCCTCCACCATCCTGAACTATTTGATCATCTTTATAGGTCCTGGGCAAAAGAGGAAAAGAAATACAGTTCAAATAATACAACATCTCCTTCAGCATAGCTCCTTTTAGTGTTTGAGTAATCTTTAACTCAATACGGTCACACCCACCCAGTGGTAAATATGCACTGCATCATATCAGGGCATCAGAAAAATCAGATTGGACTTCTATTAATCACATTTCCAGATACCTCCACGAAAGAAGAAAGAGCATCCATATGGAAATTCAACATGCAAAAGCAGATAAATTCAATAGCTTTCCAAACCCACTTCTAAAGGTTTAAGGGTCTGATTTCCATGACATTTCCTAGTCTTTATTTGTTCTCGTCTCGAATATAGGACTCTTGCTCTTTAAAAGCATATCAACGTGGTTTCTCCTTCCAAAAAAATGTACCTTGACCAATAATGGGAGCTTCTTATGGAGGTTTTCACAATTCATCAAGAAGATGTACAATGGCACATATAGAACTTCCCTCCTTCACCCACACAGCATGCACTTGACAACAGTTATACAATAAATTTCAGAACTTGTAAGGCAAGATTAAATATCCTAGACAATATTACCTTGGTGTTAGTTATGTTAAGCTTCGGACCTTCAATTATAACACATACATTACTGTGCAGATATCAAGTAAAAAGGTTTAGCGTAGATGGCTAATTTTTCTAGAGAGTGTCTCTGCACTATGCAGGTTATATGCAAATGTAGATTTCAAGGTCATACATCTAGGTTGAACAACTGGTGGCTTGATATGCATAAACCTTACATGACATTATACATTCTACTTAAAACAGAAAAAGCAAGCAATGGTAGGAAAGTACAAGATAGGCAAGAAAAAGTCCATATTAACTTAAATTTTATTTATGAAAAAAAGAAAAGAAAAGAGTCCAGATTAACTTCAGGTTTAAAAGTGAAACCTTCTCTGAGCAAAATCTAAGGCCTTTATCTGGAAAGTCAGCCTCATACGTCTCCCCTAGTAATGGATTAAATGGCTTGCAATGTCTTCCTTCAGTAGAAGCATATCCAGATACAGCAAATGCCGCAACATTTAAAATCCTCATAAGGCTGTTACCCTAAAAATCCAATCAAGGAGATAAGAAGCTAACAAACATAAACTAAAAAGATTTCTCTCAGTAGAGGAAGCTTACAGTTGCGGTGATTCATTTAACAGCAATAAAATATGAAGTCTGTGGTTCAAATATCAACTATGAACAGGCAGCCAAAATAATACAGAACCAAGTACGCAAAATCGTTAACTGTTGAAATAACTGATATATGCTAGCATTGACACTATCACAAAAATATCAGAACGAAAAACCAAACTTGTTGGCATGGTACAACCAAGCAACAATATACCCTCTTATAAAAAACAAAATTGTTAGCAAAACAGGAAGAGGATCTCTACTCATATCACCACATATACTTTTTAAAGTAAAAGGATGGACTACTCTGTTCTTGTTTTTTAAATTCTTGAACACTGAGTTTCTCACAAATTATGAGATGCATATTAACCACCATATGATTAAATAACAATACTTCACCAAAACTATCAAGCTGAAATTTATGAATCTCATCTTGTCCGACATACAAAATGAGACTAAATGAGGGTACCAAATGGTGCAAACAGATGTTAATGTGCTACTTATGAGAAAAAGACTATCTGTTAGGCCAACTTTTGATTGGTGAAGGCTTTTAAGGTTTATCCCTATACTTCCTATTGAGCCACCACAACAACCAACACAACACAAAGTGATATTACTTTGGCCACCAGCCCAATACAATTCTAGCAGCATTCCAATTTGGTCACAGGTGCGAACATTATGGCTTCTCCATCAGCTAATTGAATAATTTTTTTGGAGTTCAATTGGTAAAGATCCTTTGAAGCGAAGATGGTGATAGGCATAGTCCAGATTGAATTTGATCATAGATAGGAGTTATTGTGTGAGGTGACTACGAATATTTCTTCATCATTGTTGAATACCTTTCATTTTTGTAATCAAAGGCACAACTTTTCCAAAGAGCTTTCTTTATTTATAACGCTCTTTTTTTGGTAAATAATTGAGGCATGGTTTTGACAGTAAATCTAACTTTGAAATTTATTAATTACCTTCAAAATTATCCAGAAAGTATTAACACCAAAGGAGCATTCAACACCAATCAATTACTTTCAAACACTGAATGTCATTAATAATTTGAGACCGCAACCTACAAAATTTTTGAAGTAATCCAAAAATATGATGATAGAAATGAAAGAAAATATAAGAATTAATAATTCAATTCCATCTATCCAACTGTTTAAGAAAATAGTTAAACTATCGACAAAGGCAGTAAAGAAACATAATAAAAGAATTAAGCTATACAATTGTGTGGAGGGGATAGTGAATGAGGGGTGCCAGACTGGTGGAATGACCAGCGGAAGAAGGCTCTTTGGGAAGCTAATGACAAGCGATGGCACGGCGGAGGACCACTAGAGGTGGAGGAGAGAGAGCTAAGGCAGTCCTAGGAGGGGAGAGAGTGTCAATGGAGTGAGAGTACTTCAGTCCAAAAATTGGACCTTAGAATTGCTGCTTATTTGTGACTGGTATATTTTTTGTACCATGTCCATTGGAGAAAAGCGTGGCCACCCTTTATATTGGTGTGGGAGCTTGGGATTTCATGGCCTATTCTCCTAAGGCGACAGATAGGCAATCAACTCTACAATTGTAATCCTTTCCCAGTGAGTAGGTAGGATTTGGCTAAGCATTCGGGAATTGACATGCATTTATACAGAGTTGACATCCATCAAATACCTATGTCAGCATATCCTTGATGAAGATCTCTCTCTCGCTCTCTTTTTCAGATCAAACGATGATCCCCTCAAGGGAAGGTCAAAGCGTCTTGATGAACCCTCAACTCTAGCCTCTAATCCACAATTCTCCTAATGGTCCTGTGCAAGAGTGACTCTAAAGGTCCATAGGTCCTGTTCCAAAACTAGGTTGTTGAGTTGCTCTGTGGAGAATATTTACCAAGTATTGGAGAAGTGGCTCGAGACCAATTTCGGGGGAGAGGCTCCATGGCCTCGCTAGGAGGTGCCGAGTGTGGAGGCCATGAAAGGTGCACTAAGGCAGAGATGCGCTTAGCCATCCTAAGGAGGTGCAACGAGCTACCCGTAAGCAAGAGCCCGTTGTGCTTGAGCCTAGAGGAGATGCTCTTCACGCTATCCTTGGCCTGCAAGAATCGACCCTAGAGGGGAGCAATGTAGAGCATGCTCGACGGAGATGTTCCATGGCCGAGCCAGGAGGTGCCGAGCACAATTATAAGAGAGGCACTCGGGCAAAGGTACACTCAGCCATGCTGAGAAGTGCTGCGAGTTTACCGTGGACGAGGGCCTTTAGTGCCTGGGCCTAGGGGAGGCGTTCTTTGCGCTATCCTTGGCTAGCAAGGCTCAACCCTTGAGGGGAGCGATAGGAGAGCACAGCCTGCAAAGATGATCTATGGTCGAGCCAAGAGGTGCCGAGCATGTAACCATAGGAGAGATTCCTAGAGAGCACGCTTAGCGGAGATGTTCCATGGCCAAACAGCCATGAGGTGCCGAGCGTGTAGCCGTAGGAGATATGCTTGGGATGGAGATGCCTTTCACTATGCGAAGGACCTTAAGCTTAACCATGTGGAGATGCCCCATTTGTCCACGCGTCTCCTTATCAGGCTAACACATGGGACCAAGTATGCACAGAAGGAGATGTCGTGGCACCAATGTGGCTGGCCAAGTAGGAGCTTTGGTAGTATGTACCTACAACAGAGGGGAAAAATAACAAGATAAAGGACACCAAATACTGGTACACTAGGACCTTTTATATTGTTTATGATAAAGAAGAGAAGTACTAGATTTAAGGATGGAATAACAGTCCAATTGGTTGTGGTTTATAGGTACCATTGAAAAGAAATTAATAGCTAAAAAAACATTTGTTTGAATTTTCTCAAATTAACATATAATAAAAACTTGAAACCTAAGGGGTTCAACTGGTTATGGTAGGAAATTTTTCGTCTGGAGATCTCTCTCTATAAGACCAACCAAGGTGCAAGTCCCTTGCAAGAAGGGATGGGTGTCTTGACCAAGCATTAATGCTAGCTGCCAAGCCACACATCCCCATAAATCCCGTGTGATGATCATGGGGTTGCTCAAGCACCCCATGACCGTAACACCAATCCCAAGAGGTTCCTAAGCCATGCTCTCGACCTAGACTGGCTTGAGTATCAGGATGCCTTTCAAAGGTAACTAGCGATAGCCTTAGAAATGACCTTGGGATAAAACTCTTAGAGAGAACTTTGGAACTGAGGGACTAGAGGCATAGGGAAGACAAGCAGAAGTAGAGGATTCCTCAGTTGAGCTAGAGGTATGGAGGCTCCCTGGGTTGAGCTGAGGGGGTGCTTCAAGCACGTCAAAGCAGGCAAACTTTTGGTGTCACTCAATACCAAACCTCGAGGTCAAGGAACCACGTGTGAACCTCGGCTAGCAAGGCTCAACCTAGGACAGAGCATATGGAGATGTGCTATTGGTCCACGTGTCACCTCATGAGGCTGACATGTGAAATCACACCCATGGAGATAATAATTACATGTCATTGGCATGGCAGTAATCTGCCGTGTCACATTGGCAAGACTGACATGTGTAGCTACAATATGGACAGATGAAAACCACCAAAAAAACAAAGTAACAGAGTATAAAGATATAATCCACTTAAAATAGTAAAATACCCTACCATAATAGAGAGGAAAAACAAAAGAAAAATGAAAAATTAACTGAACTTGTAGCGCATTGAACAGAAACCACACCAGCTGTGGAGATATAGCTAAATGAAGGGGGTAATTACACAGACATGCAATGAAAGCAATAAAACTATTTTCAAAAAAGCAAAAAGAAAAAATAAATTTTCAGAATTTTCACCACACACTTACCCCTTTCCCCCATTCATATGCCCGGTCAATAAGATACGAATATTCCAAATCTTCATAACATTTTTGCAGTGAAGAGAGAGGTTCGTTAAAGTAGACAGGAAGACAAACTTTTGTCAGGTCCTTCCCGATATTATCTTTAATCATTGACCAGAGACTCACTCCCTTCTCCTTCTCAACAGGCTCAGGCAATCTCTTACGACGCTTAACACGAGGACGGTTCTTTCCAACAGATCTAATGGAAGGGTCAACGTCATCTTCAGATTCAAGAGCATAAAGCTCTTCATCAGACGAAAAAGATGATGTCCGCAAATCAGATCCACTGCTTTTAAAAGAACTTGATGAGAGAAAATCTCGAGTATCAAAGAATGCGTTGTCATCATCATCTGTTTCTTCCTCTGCAGCATCAGCTCTTTCATTGTCATCTTCAGACTCGCTTGCAGTTCCTTCTGGCAAAACAACATAATTTCCATAAGAAAATAAGAAGCCATAAAAGAAAAAATGAAAAAGATGGAACCTACCAAAAAGAAGAAGAAGAAGTACTAGTGACTGCAGTTTAAAAAAGAAGAAGAAAAGGATGTATCTTTTGCTTTCCTTTCTTGCTCCATGTAATCCATTCTATGTTTAAAACTATGAGGAGGAAATACAGAATATTCTGGCCCATCCAAAAGGGAACAATAAACAAGTATGAATAAGAAACGAGATACCACATGCAACAGACACGTAGTCCAGTTCATGCGCAGTCTGTGGCAACTGCACAGCTTCCAGGGATCGTTGAAATGATCTGGTTGATATTAATCATAATAATTGTGTAATCTAATCAATTAGGTCATGCAATCACATAACAATTACAACTTATTGAACATAGACCTCCCTTTATTTCTTTTGTAAATGTATAAAAACTTACATCCAAACAACAAAAAAGATATTTTACTCAAAAGGTCGTATAATGAAAAAGGTTTATATAATCAACAAATGCCTTCTTGTTCTTGATTTCTTAAGAATAGATATACAGGGGCAGCAACTGTTCCTTATAACAAATTGACCCACAGGTCTCTTCTGATGGGTAGGAGAAAATACTTAGAAATCTTCCCCTCTACTTCTATTCAGTTGCAAGTATTCCCTCCTGAGTCAAACTTCAGTTGCTCATCCACTACTACAGTTACAGATTGGTTAAATCAACTATGACACAAGCCCTTAGTAATTTATCTTTCTAATAGTGGAGTAGAACAACTCTTTTTCCCACAACATTTGAAAGTAGTTTCACGTATTATACTTCATCATGGATACCACCCCATAGTGCACAAACTTGGGCAACATCATCAATAAACACCACATCAAGTATTATTTTAATCGGTGTTTACGGGCATAGGAAAGAAGTATAGTTAAAGCTTATTTTATGTTAAGAACACTATATAAGCTTTGTAATATCTCTGGAAAATAATTATCAGCATCCATTATTTGGACTCTAGTTTAATAATCGCATGGCGTATACTTGATAGTTACTACGTCTCCCACACATCAATCACCATCTTTTACTTAATAGCTTAACTGACATCAATGGAAGTTGATGGGTAGATATTAAGCCGTTTGTAGGAGTTTCTGAAGTTCAGCAAGAAATCCACTGCAGTTGGTTCTATTCTCTTATCCTCTGGGTCTTTTACTTCCTTCTTTTCCTCCTCAGCAGTGGAGAAGTTAGAATGATGTTTACATTCACTCTATGGGGGACTAACCTCATTTATTTCTTGGGAGTAAGTACAAGTCTATTAGTAAGACATCAGAAGGGATGTCAACATACAAGATCAAGAGAAAGTAAACCGCCTATGCATCTCCAATCTAAGCAAAAGAATATACCAAATCCAATGCTAAGACATCAGTTTTACCAACCCCAAGTACTAACCATAGAAAATGCAAAAGATTTACTTTTCTACTTAAATAAAGGCTCCTCCATGCTGTCAAAAGGATCTTCAGTTCTAATCCCCCCAAAACTATCCACATCACACATAAAGGAGGGAAGAAGTAAGCTATTCCTTCTCCTCTCCCCAGCGCGCGCGCCCCCCCCCCCCCCCCCCCCCCAAACAAAAAAAAAAAAACCAAACTCCCTCCCTCCTCCCATTCCCAAAAAAAAAAAAAAAGAAAGAAGAAATAATGAAAACTATGCATAAGGTCCAAAGCACTCCCATGGAAAACACAATACATACCAAAACAAATCCAAATAATCGCCAAAGATCTCAAACCACATGACACTGGACTGAAAGATGATGAACAGACTCTCCATCTTGTGTCCTCTGCAGATTATTAATAGCGAGAAACTTCATATGCCCAGCATTGCCAAAAAAAAAAAAAAAACCCCACCTAAGAGAATCCCTTTGAAGATCAAATCCCACTCAAGGGAAGGGTTAATTGGCAGGTGTAAGTTAAAGCCTCATAAAATGATTTCACTTCAAATCTTCTTGACTTGAATCTCAGCCCTCTCAAATCATTCTCCCACTTGTCAATGTTACATTCTAGTTATCCAAAAGACCTATCAACACTTATTCCTAATCTTGCAAATGTTCTTTAAAAGAAATGTCCCAAAACAAATAATGACCTTCCATACGAAGATAGTTCATTAGAAGCTTCTTTATCCACAGCAATTCTAACTAGTGAAGGGAAGGCCATTTTAAGCTTGTTCTCCCGTACCATAGATGCTGCCACAATGTCACATACTTGTACCTCTCCTGACCATCGATCTAGCATTGCCCATGAACTCATCTAAACGTTTCTAGTGCTCTTCAATACGCCCATACCATAAGACATGGAAACCTCAAAAGGAGGTCCATTTCCCCCACAAGCACCCATATTTGAATGCACCACCCTCCATAAATGATATCGCTCATAAACAAATCTACAAAGCCACTTCCTCAAAAGAACTAATTAAAATTTTCCAATTTCATAAAGCTCAATCATCCCTCTATGAAGGGGTACATATTGTCTCCAAGTCCACCAAATGATATTTGAGTTGTACCTCTCCCACCCTATAAGAAGGCTGTTTGCAATTTTCAAGTCGCTTTACCACCAAAGGAGGAATGGTGAAAAGAGACATGAAGTAGAGACTAGAGAGGCACACTAAATAACATGCTCTTAAGCAACTTAACCTCCCCTTTTAGACCAACATTGTCTTTTCCACCAGCCAATATTTTCTAATATCTTTGCACCACTAAATCCCGCAGATCTCGACCTTAAAGGAAGCACCCAATGGCAAGCCTAGATAAGTAGAGAAGCCACCCAACTTTATAACCAAGTATGGCAATAAGATCCTCAATATTAGGCACCTCGCTACTATTAAGCTTACATAGCCAACATTTAACCACTAAAAAAAGTTGGAAGAATAATTTTGAAAATCATACCGCTGGATTTGTCTTGCCTAAGCCTAGATGAAGTCCCCAGCTCCTTCAATTGTCTTTGGCTCTCATCAACTACTGTATTCTCCAGATCAACCTTTTCTGTCTACACAAAACAGCTTTACATATTAGTTTCTCAGCATAATATGAAGGGAAAAAACCCCAAGAATTTCAACATTTATAAACATTCAACCACCAATTATATAGATGCTTAGTCGAACTGCACACATGTGAATAAAATATCAAGGACTCAAGGATACAGACACAATTTAGAAAAGGTAAATGTATGGAGAATTATCACATTTCAAAAATCATAAGTTGCAAAAGTAATTAGCACATATGCCACTCCAGTAGCAAAACACAAAATGACTTTGGCAATGGGCAGGCATTAGAATTTTTTGAAACAAAGCAATCCTTAGTAGAAGTGCACACATGTGAACAAAATGTCAAGGACTCAAGAATACAGACACAATTTAGAAAAAGTAAATGTATGGAGAATTATCACATTTCAAAAATCATAAGTTGCAAAAGTAATTAGCACAAATGCCACTCCAGTAGCAAAAACACAAAATGACTTTGGCAAATGGGCAAGCATTAGAAATTTTTTAAACAAAGCATTAATGGTAACAGGAGTCAAAAAGTAGAAGTAAAACAAAGTGAAAATGAAACTGCATCTTAGGAAACGAAAATCAAAGTACAAATTGACATATGGCGGTATCGGGTACTCCCAAAGGATCAAAGAATCGACAACCATACGCTCTTGCAGGAGGCCAACCTATTTTTATTTCTTTGCTAAGATTCTTCAGCTCTGTAGTGGATAATGCATTATCAATGCAAAATAAAGTTTTATAAGAATTCCTGAATGTAGATTAATATACATGGGGTTTCAACCAAATATTTTAAAAGGGTCTGGTAAATCAATCTTCACAACGTGTGAAAGGAAAAGAGAACCAAGAAAGAAACAAGAAAAAGACTCACTTGGGTCAAATGCTTGACCCTTAGAAAAGCCACCTTGCCACCATTACCACCCAATGTTGTTGCCACCACTACAAGGTCACCACAAACACACCGTTGCTAAAACCACCAGTTGCATCACTATCTGTTGCTTCTGTTTCCCCCACTACCACAAATGACCCACTAAGCATTAAAATAACTTCCTTTTGGAAAGATCACTAAGCACAAGACAGTTGTTCGTGCACCTCCAAACTGTTGCTACTAAAATAGTGATGGTGATCAAGGACAACAGCTTCACAAATATTTTAGGTCAAGGGGGCGTCAACCAAGAGTTTAATTTATTTAGGAGTTTGAATTTATTTAGGATTATGATCTCTTAATTTCTAATATAGGTTTTTATTTATTTCCTTTTTGGGACAAGCCTATATATATAGGGCTCAGTGTGATAAATTATCAGAATTTTGGTGTAATTTAGAACTAAGGTTTCTGCATAACCCCCTCTCTGTCCCTCACAGAGCAAAATCTCTCCTTCTCTGTTTCTTCTTCTTTCTCTTCTCTCATTCTCTGCTTACAACAACAGCCCCCACCCACCACCACACCCCCCCCCCCCCCCCCCTTCTTCCACTTCTTTTCCCCTCTCCCTTTTCTCTGCTGAAAACTGCTTCTGGTTCCAGCAACGGCTGCTGCTACGAAAATCATGATCATAACCAGCGCTTGCACCATCAATGCATTGCCACCAGCCTCATGATCACCAACTCAAGTAATTAAGATTCACCTAGCGTTCGCATGAGTTTCATTGCTTTCTCGAACATTTCCAAGCATCACTTCAACAAGACAGTACATTGAATGGTTCACAGAACAATTTATGCACATCAGGTACAAAGGCTATTTTGATTCCATTATCAAGAAGATTGGCACATTCTGCCATTCAGATTGTTATGGTCCATTTTAAGATGTCATAAAGAGAAAATAAAAGGTAATTTGCTACTGCAAAGGGCATTAACAAACTCTAAAACAATGAAATTTTAAGCTGACAGTCAAAATATTACCGCATATAATTTTAACATAAGTGGGGAAAAAAAAATGTACTTTTGTCTTTCAGCACCGCTAAGAATGTTGACAGCCTCTATAACCATGTCTTTCAAGCTGTCAACGGATCATATCAAATGGCAACAACTTAAACAGGTCTCCCTTATGTGTGATGCTTTCCTACTGTAGCCCTTAACATTCTTTGGATAACTTTGAATCAGATGTGAAACCAGAGCACAATCGACAAGTGATGCACAATTAGAAACAAGAACACCACCAAAAAACATGGGAAATAAATGTGTTTGTTTACATATAAAAATATGTGTCTTTAAGTCAGAAGGGATATAGCCATATAGGCAATACACACACAACAAACTAGTTAGCCACAAAGAAAACATTGTACTTAGCAATGAGCATCACTGCACTAAGATTGAACAGTAAAATTCAAATGCCGTGTAGTGTGTACAGTTAACATCCAAAACGACAGGTTTCCTTCACCAAAAAATGTCTAGTCTTTCAACTTGTGTAACAAAAATAAAGTATTTCATTAAATAATTGATTTTCTCCCAAGAGCTACATGATATGAAAGAATTACTTTCTTTTCTCTTTCTCAATAATACAGGGAACACATTTTAGCCAATTTACCAGGCCGCACCCAAACATATCTCAAAGAACTTAGATTTGCTCGGAGTACATTAAGACACGGAAACTTTCAACATATAGACTAAAGGGGAAATGATTCATTCTATAGTCGCAAATCATCTAATCATGTTGAGGTTATTCGTACAGAATCTTGGGCTAGAGTACACTCATTCACTAGTGGATCCATCGGAATATGATACATGGACACATTTCCCAATCACCAATATGCATGCTTTTGTAGGTGAAAAACACTGGTAAGGACAGAGAATTTCACCTCAAGATTCTTATTTGAGATTCATAATTCTTGCCAGCAACTGCTTCCAACTATCCTAAGGCTACAAACAAGAGTTGAAAATGACAAACAGTCCACATACATTGCACCATCCTGAATGCAATCCATTTAAATTGTCGCTCTTACTTTTCATTTCTTTCCTTTCTTTATTTTTTTTCTTTCCTACTTTTATTTTTCTTTTGTTTCCTTTTTTCCCTTTTTTTTTTTTTTTTTTTTGGTTGAGTAGGAGCAATCTCTCTTCATCATCAGCTCTCTGAGAAGTAAACCAGTTCCTATTTGGGAAAGATCATATCATTAAACTAACCAAGGAAAAAATTGAAAAATAAAGTGATATCTCTTATCAGAAAAATAATAAATTGCAATCGTTAGTCATGAAAATAGAAATATATACATACAGGCACATACATAAAACAGTACACACAAATGTATCTGAAGAAATCATTCTGATTTTCCAGCTAAACTTGGGCCAATGCCTATACTGCCAATATTTTAGCTATTTAGTCTCTAATAACAAAATCGAAACCTAAAAGCTTTTGCACATCTAGGTGTAAACCTCACATAACTTGTTTACAGCCTACAGGACAGCCTTTCATTGATGGAAGAGAAAATCCAAAACGTTTTTAGGCTACAGCAATTATTAGTTATCAGAGTGTCCACTTCAGCCAAAAAAGAAAAAAGAAAAGGCAACTGCCATGTACTCCATCCCTTACATATACTAACCATGGACATGAATGCAGCTATTCACATATCTTCTCCAAATGAGAAATTTTGACATTTCATTATCCACGGTAGCACCCATTCAGTATCTAAAGTTCAGTCAATCAACACATTACAACATCAAGCAATTATCAATCATAACCAAAAGGATGTAATATTTAACAAGATAAGTACCACCTGCCATCAAGAAACTTTTGAGGCTCTTCCTATTAAAGCAGTGCATTAGACTAGTAAATAATCCATGAGTCCATGACAGCCAACCACTTTTTCTTTCTTTTAAATTAACTAGTTTCATATACCACCTATATGGATTTTTAAGTTTGCTATACATTTCTTAATTTCCATCTGTTGCTGGATAAACCTAAAGAAACATCGAAGGGAAACATAAGTTTCAACTTTTATAATTCATATTATTTTCGTTCATGAAAGTGAAAATTTCCCTTACTGAGCCTAAAAATTAGAGTAGGCTGAAATTTTGAATCATTGTATCCCCAAAAAATTCAACAAAGATTCGCATCAACTGAGCCAAAAGAATTAGATTAGATGCAGTCTCTGTCATCCCAGATATTAGATAATGTGAGGTTTGAACGTTTTCCTAAGTTCTGTCGACAATCCAAGATAATTCCTAAAGTAATTTAGGCCAACTCATAAATTAAGAAATTGGAAGAAACTATTTTTAGAGTTTGGGTAGCAGCAGCCTCAAGTAAGCATGTAAGAAACGCTAGATTAAGATATCAAATGGATGCAAACACAAATGCTAGTCTTCTGTTTTAGGAGTGATTTAAAAAGGACTTCTAATAACCAAAATGATGTTGCAATATTGTATTTGTCCTTTAGAACCGCAACGGTTTGCATGAAACATGTAAAAAGGAAAGTCATCACCAAAGCAACTGATAATCTAAAAGCGACTGTAGGCAATATCAACATCCAAATAGGGTACAAATAAAGTACCCCAATTTTCCAGATTCCACAATGAAAACAGATCATTAAAAACTTACTGCAATTCCATTGAAAACACAGCAAACTAACATCAGTTAAAACTCCACATAAAAAAATCAACAAATGCTCATCCAACTTCGGTCAATTATTTAAAACAATTATGTCAGAAAGGTACACAATTTCATAACCCTACTCCCCATCTAACAATCTATACAAAAGAATTGGGAAAAATATAAATTTACAACTCTATAAACAAAAACAGAAGGGCAAAGCAGTCACAAATCCCCAGCAGCAGAGCAGTTAATTTGGGGGGGTTTCTGAAGCACTAGGATGTACAGGATTCGGTGCAGAAGAAACTGAAGAAGAATTCCGAATACGATTAGCATGATTTTTTCTACTAATCATTACATGTACCTCTAACTGCCGCAGAGTGTCGAGGAGCCGCCAATGCTTTTGTTTGAGCACCATAAGCTGATTCTGCAATGCAGTAAACTCATTTCTCATGATCTGCTCACTGTCCTGGATGGCTGCCTCACTGACACCTTCTTCCAATAACCGCTGCCTCAACTTTTCTGTTGATACAACAACATTGTCCACAGGAGCCATTAGTTCACTGTTGGACATCCTGGGGAACATGTCCTTCACAGCTTGCAATGCGTCCACCCATGCCACTCGATCCTCTCGAGTCTCAGCCCTCAAGTGCAGCCTCTTAGTGCCAGTAAAAATTGAAAACCTCTTTTCATCTGACCTGCTCTCACGTATTGTTGAAACCTGTGATACACCAATAAAAATGGAAATTCAACAGATGCCTTGTGATCAATCAAAGGGAATATAGAAATTAGAATGGAATGATCTAGAAGTGAAATATTGGAAAGGGGAGTTTGTTCTTCACATACTGGCCTTGTGATAACTTAGAAGCAAAAGATTAAAAAAGAAACCTAATCAAAATAGAATTGTGACAAAAGACCAGGAAAATAAGGAAACAGAAAATTGTTTTACATAGATATAGACGTTGAACAACTGTAATAGAAAGACAAAAAAATTGTTGAAAAATTTTTACAATTTAGGGAAGAAGTTTCTTAAAGAAATAGGATCCAAAACGAATTAAATCAGATAAGAGAAAGAAGTAGGGGAAATTTTGATTCGTCCAAATCGATGTAGAAGTAAAGTGAATCTAACTGTATGCGAACAGAGCAGTGCTATACATAGTAAAGGAAGATTAATTTGGCCCGGGAGATGAAAGAGGCTCAAATGATCTAAGCTATCTAACTGTAATCTGTAAACAGAGATCGCCTTACATTAGGGATGGAACGAAATAATCTACGACTCTTTAGATATATGGTAACATTACGATGAGTCAAATCGAGGAATGCAGATAGAATTTAGCGTTATAGATGTGTGTATGGGTATACAGAGGGAGATTTTAAACCTTGAGATGAACTTCACCTACAGGCTTCCGCCTGAGCTGAGAGCTACCATTCTTGTGACGAGAGATTCGCCGAAGTGATTCTTCTCCGATAACTCTCGATCCTTTCTCAGTCTCTTGGCTGACCACAATCTTATCAGGCCCGTGGATTTTATAATATGAAAGAACGCCATCTTGCAACACAAACCACCTTGGACGCCAACCTTTACCGTAATTCACCCACTTATACAGAATACCAGAAATTCCATTACCTACAATATCATTGATCTTCACCTCCCGTTGATCGGCGCACAACAATTGCGTCGCCTCGCGCATGGCCGGAGGCCGCGGGCCCGACTCCACCGCAGTCGACGCCGGGGCCACAATTCTCTTGCTCAACCGACCTTCGACGTGATTGTGGACGTGGTTATTGCCATTGGCACGTTTTTCCAGGTCAGATCTGCAGCCGGCGCCGTCGCCGGCAGAGGCCAATGTCACCGGGAGCATGGAGAGGGGCTCCGTCAAATTCTCCGAGTTCCGGTCGTCAACGGTCGAGACGCAGCAGAACGGATGCATAATCATACCATAACAACAGCCATCGGGTCGCAATATTGAAAATTGGCGGCGGTGGCGGTGGCGGAGGAGTTGGTGCTTCGCCGGGAAAATAGGCGGAAATTACTCATTCTTTGCGGATAGAGAAATGAAGAGGGAACATATATGGAAATGGAGGCGCCGAGGTTTGCGTCTATATAGGGACGGCTATGTGTGGTGATGAAGTCATGATTCTATAGAAACAGATATATATACATAGATATGTATGTATATATAGCAGATAAATATAGAGAGAGAAAGTAGAGAGAAGTTAGCTGGAACACGGAATTGATGGTGTGGGCGGAGGGGCAACGAATTCCGGTGGGTTTGCGGCGGAGAGCTGGTGGTGGGGGTGGGCTGAGGTGGCAGTGCTGGTCAGTACGCAACAAAGCCCTCTTTTCTATTTGAGTTTGTTTCGAGTGCTTCGGTGTGAGGTTTAAATATGAGGCGGTTTGGTTGTTGTAAGTTGTTCGTATTGCCATTCTCTCTCTAGAGATTTTGTTCGTGTGTGTGAGGGGCGTAGGGGATAAAAGAGAGACGACGCCGCCGGCTCAGTAGGTGGCTGACAGGTGGGTGAGGGACATGGTGCAACGTGGCATCAATAGAGTGGGGATTGCTAGGTGAATGCCACAAGCTAGGGAAATTATCCAGACAATCGCACCAAGTTAAAATAGTTAAACTTAAAATTTAAAGAGATTAAAAAATATATTTAAATTTAATTTATTTATGAATAACCTTAAGCAAGTTTTAATTGAGCTAAATTTGAGCAAGTTGACTTTTTATATAAACTTCGAGCAGTTATTAATTTATTGAGCTGAATTCAATCTAAGCTCGAAAAAATAACGAGTTCTAAAATTTATTCGTATTTAATTTTATTTATATTTCAAGTTAATCTAAATGAGCTTTTAATAAGTTGAACACAAATAAAGCTTGAGTAATATATTTGGTTATATTATATAACCCTACTCCTAGCTTCATATTATTATGAAAATTAATTTTTCAATCAGCATAATCATTCATGAGTTCTAAAAGCTATTACTTGACAAAGGTCAATTTCAAAACAGGTTAAGAGAAATTTTTTCTTATTCTCAAAAGAAAAGGATGAGAGATAAGAAAAAACAATTCTTATTAAAAAAAAAAGCCGAGAGATGAGAATTTCCTTAAAAGAGAAAAAGTAGAAAACCGTTAAATGTCAAAATTGCAATGCAAAATTTATTTGAAATACTTTAATTATTGCTTTGGAATAATTAAGAATGCTTTTGTTGCTTGACCAAACAAAAGGGAAGAACAAGCATTTTGTTTTATGTTTGTGTGTTTAGAATAATTTTAAATGCTTTAGAATATTGTAAGTGCATTCGTAAAACATCGCATAAATACTAGGACCCGCCCCTATATAGAAAAAGATTGTTTCATAACTCTTTCCTGCAATGAAAGTGAAAATACATCTACTTAATTTGCAATTAAATTTAGTATTCATTATTTCTTTGTTATGCTGGTAAAATTCTTTTAATTCTCTTTTATTTTTCCAAATAGAATCATCTAGTCAAATTTGACCCAAGCTGGTCTCTTCATATCCATAACGATATATTATTTATGAAAGATTTTTATAACCTTGTGCAATATTCATGAGCCCCATTCCTATTTTGAATAGAGAATTGTAGCTTAATTAAAATTTCAAATTCTTTCATTAACATTCGTCTTCATTATTCTATTTTTCGTCCTGATTGAACCAATTAATAATGTTCAACTCTTTTTTTTTATTCATCGGAAAGAATTATAAGGAGGGCCGAAACCATGAAAAGAATTTTTGAGAGGGATACGAACTCCTGACCTCCTAAAAGGAGGCCCGGTTGGTTAATAATGTCCAAGTCTCATCAACAAAGTCAGTGATGGCATATTTTTCATAACCTACAAAAAATTTTGTCACAAAAAAATAAGAATACAAAATTATCTGAAATGATTTTTTTTGGCTCATTAATCATCTAAGATGATTAATATTATGTATTGCCGCCAATACGATTAGCATTGTCCACTAATTTTAATTAACAAAAATGTCTCTATATTTTTAGCTCTTTAATAGAAAAGGTTGACGAGACCATTAATTTTAATGGATGATATAATAATACAATATCACCATTATATATTATTTTCTTGAGAGATAAATATTCCATAATACAATAATATTAACTATGGCTACTTATCTTATATTGAGTGTTATTGCACCTTAAATTAAGTTTCACAATGAAGAATTCATAAAATACAAAAAATAAAATAAAATAATAACAGAAGTAATACTTAAAATTTTTAATTTTCTTTTGTTATGCACTTGAAGTGTCTGAATCAAATTACACGCATATTTTGTATTTTTCATTTCTTGATATATGCTCAGCCGCTAATTTTACTGTACAAATACGAACAGGTGATGTGTGTGGTACGCCCTGGAAGGGCGTATTGTCGTCCTCTCGAAAGGGAGTTTGAATTCCAAGTGCCTCCGGTGAAGGTAAAGCCGGTGTGCGTACTACGCACAAATTTGGGTGTCACCTGAGGTCGCATGGAAAATTTTGGTGCACCCCAGAATGAGAGTGCGAAAAGGTTTCCGTTTTCCGTTGGAACGGGATGGTGATGTCTCGCACGTGAGGACAATTTGATGATGTGGCGTGCATCGGGATGGCGTAGGCTCACGTATTTGATATTTTACTACTGTTCTTGTCTTCTTGAAAATATATTATAGGGTTTACAAATACGAGAAATTATTTGGTGCTTTTAGCATTTTAGGGCGTCAAGTAACCTTTATTCTTTTCCTTGCCGTGTGGGACTTGAGGTGAGTTTGATAAATATGTTTTGACCCATCTAAAAATAGAATACATTATTTTGTGAGAGTTAGAATAAGGGTGACATGACATAGCATTACATAATTTTTATTTTGTGTGGAAATAGATTTTTGGTCTTATCAAGCTAATCCTCTGTAACCTAAGTTCAGAATGTATAATACAAAAATAAAAATTGTGACAAAAAATTACTAAATTTAGAATTGAATTCTATTTTTGCCCTTTTTAGTTTATCACTATATGTTTTTTTTAAAGAAAATTTAAGATAAAATCAAGTAAAACGATGTAAGAGACCTAATTAAGAGTAACGCTTCAACATGTGCCAATTTAAAAACTTTGAATATCTTATGTGAATTTGCATCTATCTATACTATATATTAAAGTATAATGATAAGAATTCTTTACTCTTCAAATTCCAATTCTATTATAAAAAATTCTTAACATTTTTTTTAATATTTTAATAACACATGTTGCACTTTGATTGGTTTAGAAGCTTAATTTTTGAATTTTGCACTCTAATTGGTTTAGAAATGGAATTTTTTAATTTATTCCTTTTATATGATTATATATGAATTTATATTTGGTAAAGCCTATTAATGAGTCATAATTTTCTATAATTATATAATTATATGAAACTATATTTGGTAAACCATATCAATGCTTTATATGATTATATGAATTTATATTTGGTAAAGCCTATCAATATAGTCATAATTTTCTAAACTTTTATAAAATTATTTGGATCTATATTTGGTAAACCTTATCAATGTAATCATAATTTCCTAAAATGTATTTCATAAATCAAACTACAAAAACTAAAAGCTAAAAAACACACCTGTTACAAAATTAGGGTTCCAAAACACCCATTATACATTTTGACCGTCCTTTGTTATTTTTTTTAATCCTCACTCATCTCTTTTGCTTGCTGAATTTTTTGCATGTAAGTCTTCCATTGCTCTTTTATTTATTTATCTCTTTTAACAGCGTACTTTACATGTGAAGAATATCACCACACATTTTTGCAAGTAAGTCTTTTATTGTTCTCTCTTTTTCTCTTTCTGTTTGTACTTAACTTTGTTTTTATTCTTATCTATCTCTTTGAACTAATTGCCTACTTTGCATGCGAAGCATGCCATCACACATTTCTTTCTTTATCTTTTTCTTATCTCTTCATTGACATCTTTACATATTAATGTTTCTATCTTTTTGTATCTCTTTTAACTGAAAGTATTTTTTTTATCTCTTACATATTTTTTTCAATATTTTGTATTGCATCTTGGCCCAAAATAATATTTGTAGTGGCAATTTTTATAGTTAAATAACATCTTTTTTGAACTTTTGTTTAACTGTATCGCTTATTTTATATATTTTTTTATACACATTTTACATTTATCTAGATTATTATCTTTTCAAAAACCACCATCCCATCATTTTGATAAGATTTTTTGTATGCAAATTGAGTAAGGACAGAATTTTTCCACAAATATCACTCTCTTCAAGATTAATTGTTTTTAGTTGATTTTCATAATAAGCTACGGAAGTTCTTTTTCAGATTGTGAACAAAAGGAGACGTTTTCTTGAACCTGTAGTGCATGCGCACTATTTTTAAAATTTTGTTGGATTTAATAATAATTATTCATTGTAATTTGGTATAAATTATTGTGTTTTATTGAATTTTAACTTAGTTCAAGTACTTCAAATTGTTCAAATCGTTTTTAATTTACTATGAATGATTTATGCTTATTAATTATTATCTTTGTTTAAGTAATCAATAGATGTAAAATATCACAACTGAATTTTAAATTTTTATTATTTAGTCATGCATAGCATAGCTTCACTGCTAGTAATTAGAATGCTACAATAAAATTGATAATATGCTTTCTTTGCTCATATCATTTTCCCTAGCTCGAACAAATATTATTCAACTTAGTTCATTTTGATCACCCTATTTAACTAGTTTCTTTTCATCTGTACTAAATTTTTCAATCTAAAATTCAATTTTTTTTTTTTACCTTTTATGGGATTTTGGTTTATAATTTTGAATTTTCTACCAAAAAAAATATTAGTAAGAAACCATAAATTACTTAAATAAGTCAACTTATAAGCTGATGCAAACAAGACGGACCAGTTGCCTGCACATATCCGAGAGTTCTTGTTGCTTGTGTGGAGGGGTCGGTGCGTACAACACCAACCAAGAGGAATTTCTTACAAGGTTGATCTTATGAAAAAATCTCTCCAGTGGTCAGCTTTTTTGTTTTGTTTTTTTTTTTTTTTTTGAATTTAAATAAAGGAAAGGTGGAGGAACAAACAATACATGGCCATATGAGAAAGAGAGTTAAGAAAAATGGAATTAATTGAGGGATGAGGTTTTTGACTTTTTGTTGGCTTGTCTATGGTAACTCATTTATTTTTGTAGATATTGACAAAAGAAAATAAGGTAAAAATTAAGAAGTCTTTTTCTAAACGTTTCATGTATGAACTAGACAACAGATTATGACTGATGGGCGACCTCTATCCAAACCAACATATGCCCCATGGCAGAGGAAAATTTCTCTTTTACCCCGATTGTGTTTGTTTGAGCATGCAGGAAATGAGCAAAGAAAGAAGTTACTTCATTTCATCTCTTTTCATTTCCTTTTTCTTTCGTACCAAACAATGAATGCTCTCGTAGTTCCTTTCAGTCTTCAACCTCCCTTACCTCTCACTCTTTCTTCTTACCAAACGGAGCATAAAAACGTATACCGCTAGGTACCATCTAGCTTGGAAGTATTCCACCAGCTAAGCCTAATTAAAGCTAAATTTAGAGATCTAGCTCAGAAGTATACCACTAGTTAGTTAATTAAAAGTAATTATACTTATTTTCAACGTGAATGAAGTTCTTCCTTTTAATAAAGAAAAAAGAAAAAAGATCATACCACGCGTTACTCCATTAAGGAGCCTACATGGTTCAAATTAATGCATGCGTTATTTCACGGTTAAAATCGTCAGCTCAATTGTCGAACTATTTTATTTTTGTACATATATGTATATATATGCACGTGTATAGTATATATGCTATATAAGAATGGTCAACAAAAAGTTTTAAAATTTGGCTGCCAATTCTCGTTGGCTACCTAATCAAATTCATAACTTTGAGTATTTTTTTTTTTCATTTTTTTAATATTTCAAGATGTCCAAATTTTTTATTGACTATTATTTCAAGCTCGTGTAGAGTTATTCTCTACATGAATTATATAAATTTTATGTATTTACATAAGTGATGATGGTCACATGAAACGTGAATAAGCATCGAACTTAAAATTTCAATACTAATTAGCGTGAGAGTTAGCCAAACCAATAGGACACCCATATGATTCATAACTTGAGTAGTCACATTTGAAAGTGAACCTGCCCAAGGTTCAAACAGAAAGCCAAGTTTCCAATGAACCAAAAAAAAAAAAACAGAAAGCCAAGCAAATGACAATGATTTAGTCCAAACATTGGACCACACATAAATTAATGGCAGTGATTTTTTTTCTCTTATTTGGTAGATATTTTAGAAATCTTTGATCAGATTGTTGATAACATCCCAAGCTATTCTCTTCTTCCATTGCATCACCTTCAATTAACATAAGAATGATTTGGGACATGAAGTACTTATGCAAATGAGATAATTAATTATCAACCACTGATGTAAAAATGTTAGTTTTATTGTGCAAAATTGTCAAATCAGTAATCGTAATAGTTGTATTCACAATGTCCATTTTTATACATATGGTTGTATTCACACGTTTGAAACAAGAAAATAATCTCTTCACACACTGAGTAAGAGTGCATATGTTTGACTAGAGTTGTAAATGAAACGAGTCGAGTTGAGTCGAGTAGTGAGTTGTTCAAACTTGATTTGAAGACCTTTACGAGCTTGAAAATATATTCAAACTTAGCTTCTTTAGCTTGCAAGCC
Organism: Euryodendron excelsum; assembly: GCA_033060915.1. Taxonomy (NCBI): domain Eukaryota; kingdom Viridiplantae; phylum Streptophyta; class Magnoliopsida; order Ericales; family Pentaphylacaceae; genus Euryodendron; species Euryodendron excelsum. The sequence continues at coordinate 20,790,609 of CM065389.1, read as the reverse complement.
AAGCTCGAGTAGTTTGAATTTTTTTAATATATATAAGCATATCGAGCCAAGCTCAGAAAATTAATGAGCTTTAAAATGTGTTTAAGTCTGGTTTGTTTACATAACAAACCGACCTCAAACAAGTTTTTAATAAACCGAACGCGAGCTGAGGTTAAAGAGCTCGGACCTTTTGTACCTGCCTAACCATTTCAAACCCCGCAAGAGCGAGAGTCTTGTGCAATAAGCTGCATTTATTTAAATATATGTAAAATTATAATAAGATTGGAATATGTTGACTTGACGAGGGGAGTAGGGTTTGACAGCATTTGCCATTAGTGCTTAAAAGTTTGTTAGAACCGATTTGTAATTTGCATAAACCAATGCCCACCCAACTAATTAGACTTTAATGGGTGTGTGAATGTGTTATATGTTTTCACTTAATTTCTGATTTAATGGGTTGTTAAATGTTTGGTTCTACTAAAAAAAAAAAAAAACTAGTTGTACTTTATTCTATGTTCATATTTGAACTTTTCGTGACCATATTTGTCAAAATTCAGTGCTCCATGTGTGGAAATTAACTTGGCTTCTGCCCAAGGTGGACCGAATCTAAGATAAGTACAATAACTTTCAAAAACTATAGTAAATTTAATCTTAGTCCATTGATTGTGATGACTATTCATGTTTGTGGTTATAAATTCGACTCAGTTATCTTCTATCTCAGAGCTTCACCCCTGCAATACAACAAAAAATAGAAAAAAATAAATTCTTATCCAGAAGTTGGTCTGGTTTGAGCTGGTGTATCTCTCCAGATTGTATTATGATAAGCTTTGTGTGAGTGAGTTTTTCTCGTTTGTGTTTAAATAAATAACTATAGTCTTACCATAGTTCTAAAACTAACTCAAATGTGACTAATTTTGTTGTCCCTTTGTTTCTTGTTTGCTTTTTTTTTTTTTTTTTATAGATTGTTTGCTGTTGTTTTGGGTTTTCTTGAACCAGTTTTGATTTATTTTTTTTAATTGAGTGCCAAGACAACCGGGCGGGAAGGATTCCACCAGGCAGCAACCTTTAAAAAAAAAGAAAGATTGTTACTACTTTAAAGTCAAAAGATTAAACTTGGGTAGTTGGGATAAAATTAAAGCCCTACCAAACTCAACATAAAACAAGTATTATTTACTCCTCTTTTTTTTATAACTATGGATAGAGGAAAAAGACTGCAGATCGTGCCTTCCATTTCTTTCTTTTTTGGGGGGTACTATTTCGTGTTACAAAAAACATGTTATTAGGATAATGGCATGTAGCACTATTTGTTGTTTATAAAGAGATTCAAGCCGTATTACTATCTCTCGTTTATTTACATTTTTTTTTGTTCCACAATAATTTTTATATATTTGTAGTTTTCGATTAGAAGACAATGCACGTTAGAATAGCCCAAATGCTTTTTGTTGTTGCATCTAATGCTAATAACAAAAATCCAGAGATTTAGTGGCTTGGACTAGTGGTGAGTAGGAACCATTGTGGGTTCAAGATTCTAGCTATTGTGGGTATTGTGGGTATAGGACAGCCAAATTTACGCAATTTTGTCATAGGATAAGAGAGGCTATTTTGATGTTTTAAACTCTGTAATTATTAAATTATAATGAAGCGATATCTTGCTACGTCAACAAACGCATGCTCTCTTTAAATAAATGTAAGAAATAAGCGATAAAACAAAAATTGAAAGATTTTTAGTGTCTTGGGCCAGTAGTGAGTTGGGAACAACTTAAATGTTCAAATTTCACCACTTAAAGTAAATTAGTATTGTACACAAAATTTTAGTCACTGTAGCGTTTCAAAGAGTTCAATGTACGTACGTAACTTTATCATCGGGTGAGAGATGTTATTTATTCTTTCGAGCTTGTGGCTCACATATTATAATGCAACAACCTCATTATTACGTCAATATTTGCACTCTTCATGAAAGAAAGAAACAATAAATAAAACTATTCACAATTTTTTTTAAAAAAATTAAAATATAATTTCGTCCAATTAAGATTCTTAGATTATTCATTTCAATGTAAAACAATCTAACAAATTAAAGCCACAAAACAAAAAAAAAAGGAGGGGCCATAACTTACATGTAATGATAATGGCAAAAAAGAGTTTTTGGAATCTCACTTCAATGAACTCGAACATTCCTCCTCCGTCTCGGTGAAGTCAATTAATCATCAAAATACAGGAGCACGTGTGACGTGTTGAGCGGTCACTTTCGGTGGGGCTCAGACTGGTCGTTAACGTGTACCTGGGCGCAGAGGATAACTCGCTAAAGTGTTTGACCCAAATATGCCTGGTCAAAGAGTACAACACGGGATGAACGTGGGTAATACGTGGTGGCCGTGCGTCGTCGTATCTGGAAACCGTGCTCGTGAACACCGCTTCCCTGTACACACTACAGTTGCAGGGACCGTACGTAAAATTGTCTCCCGTGCTGCTGTTAGTTTGTACTTTTTCTTTCTGATGACGTTTGTAAGATCTCAACCGTCGAAGTGCACTGCGGACTGTAGAGAGCGGCCATTATTTGTAGGGTTTAGAATTTTTTTTTAAGGCCGATTATGTTAAGAAAAAGGCAAGGGGTTGATGCAGTTGTCAGCTAGGCGTGGCCTGAAAAAAATTATGTATTATTAAAAATTTGGTTAATGGACAGATTTGAACGACTTTGAGAATTTAATTTATTTAATTAGGTGAACATGTGATTTAATATTAGACCCAATGAGAATTGTTTTAAGTGTAGGCTTTATTAGAACTCAGTTCAGTCCGTTCAATATCCACCTCTAAACCGAATTGATTGACTTAGTGATTTTGATGGGCATGATTGTATTGTAGGTTTACCTACTCAAGAAGCTTTGTTTTAGTTTAAAGATAGTCGTCAAAGATGAGTTGTCTCTGTTTGACCTTTGAAAAATAATAATATCGGTTGCAAGTATCTATTATTCATCGACTGATATTAGTCATCTTAGCCGAAACTCACTAATTATTTATGGACCACAACTGAATTGGCTAGCATCAATCGACCATCACCAATTGATGCTTGACCTTTTGGTCGTTGATTTTTATATTTATTTGAAGAAAAACAAATCAAGTGATACAATCATACCCAATTTTATTTGGATGCAACCGTTGTTGCCATCTTCTGTATTGTAGCAAATTGAGCTTCTTTATTGTATATGGCAAAATTTTAATGACAAACTTCAATGGTTTTTTTTTTTGTCAGTAAAAGAATATTAATCATCAAAAGAAGTCAGAAGGTGCCCTACCTCAATACAAATACTGTATACAAAACAAACAAAATCTTACCCCCAAGTTAAGTTCACCTATTAAGTTTATAAAAACGAAAGAAGATTCACAAAAATATCCTAATATCCAAACTTCAGTGGGTACTTAATTTTAAAAAAAAGTTATAGTCTTTTAGGTTTATGATAATAGGCTCAATCCAACTTATCTTTACTTCATTCTATGCCATGTATTTGCGATAAAAAGCTGAATATATGCAAAATTTCTATGCAAAATTTTCAATCAAAATAATATGGTACAACATTTTTTAAAATTACAAACCACATTAATGAGTCTTTTTAATGACTAAACTCAAATCTAACACATCGTTTCGTATAAATTCTCTATTTAAAATTTTAATTGCATAGACCAAATGCTGCAAATTATTAACCAAGATTGAATTATATAAGTTATATTTTGAAATAAAAATTTGGTGTACTTTACAACACAAAGGATTACCAATCTTCCTAATGACATAATTCATTCATCACATTATTAGCATCATATATACACGTGCGGTCATAATATATATATATATATATAAACGTATATACTCTCAAATATATGTACTACAAATAATTAGAGAGAGAGAGCCTACCAACTTGGTGTGATGAACAAAATAAAATGTGCAGTTGCATGCTAAAGCATATTACTCAAATTGAACGAATATCCATCTGACTATTGTTCAATATACCAATGACTCAATCAAATAGCTAGCTAATAGACTCAACTAGAGGGCCAAGTCAAAGAAAGAAATTGGCAATGTCTTTTGCCTTCGGCTTTGTTTTCGAATTTTATTTATATAATTAAAAATAAGAAAAAAAGAAAATTGTGTCATTTTTCAGATTTTTTTTGAAAATATTCCATTTTAGAAAATAATTTTAAATTAATTTATGAATTCTCAATAATAATTTTCATATCAAAATGACAACAATAGTGTTTTTGATTTTTTTAAATTTTCTTTTCTTTCCATGTTTGGTTTATAGAATAGAGAGATGAGATAAAAAGATAAAGAAAAAGAAGAGAATTATATTCTAGTTTGGTTACAAGTTTTGGTTCCAATTTTGTTTTCATTTTTCGTGTTCTTGGAAACAAAACATTTGGGAACATCTCATTTTTTTGTTCTCAAAAACAAATAAAATGGGACTATCGAAAACACCATCATTTTTATTTTCGAATAAAAATGGTTCCAGAAACTCTGAAAATACCTTTTTATTAGTTCCTAAAACGGTGATGTCTTTTGAAAATTTTTCCAAAAGCAAGTCTCGAAACCAGTTTTGTCACAGCCACTCTTAATTAGATGTCATTAACATATTCTTAGAACAAATGTGATTGCACAGGTTACCAACCAACGAACGATATCTCACATACATCCCAAAAATAAGAATCATGCAAGGAATAACAACAACATTATATAAAACTATCTCATAATCATTATACAGGAGTAAAGAAAATTATTAATCAAAACTTATGAATACTTATAAAACAATAATATAAACAATTTTCAAAATGAATCTCATACTATGTACAAGACCAACAACTCAACTAAAGAGCTTCTCGAAACTCCTCAACTCAGCACCAACATTAATATCAACAACAGTGGATTGTACATCTTCATTTACTCTTGCAAAACAATCTATGTGGGTATGAGCTATTGTCAATGTATTCACTAAGATAATTAAACTTATAAATAATGAATGATCAATAAACACTAAGTTATCCACCAATAGATAATCCATCAACATCAATTAGAAATGTCTCATATATGCAATGCCTCTTTGTGTTGCAATCTTTGATGTCACCACACATGTGCATACCACTAGATAACATTGGCCCAATATATCGGTGGCTTGTTATTTAAGAATATCTCACGTAATATTCTTTTAAGTTAGTCCCAAGTGACTGAACCTTAAGTTGGTCCCACATCAACCGAATCTTCTTCGTGCAATGCAAGTTATGCACACAATGTATACTGTATGCAAGGCCACCTCTTAATCCAATAATTAACATCGATATAATCCAACAATCAACATCGATAAAGATGATAAGACATTCAATTCAACATAAGTAAGAATATCTTAAACCTTCCCACCTCAATTCGTTGTATAAGCAAGGTTAATTCACTCGTTTGGTTGAGCTAGAGTGTCTTTAATCATTTTCAAACCTATCACAACACATCATCACATCAAATTTATGAAATATATGCAATTACTCATAACCAATGCATGTTCATGGCACGTAACTCTTAAACATAAGAGATAATACATCAATCGTACGTTAGAAATTCGATACGAAATGTTAAATCCTTCTCAATGCAATGTAAGAGGTAAAACAAAGCAATAAGATAATATCAGAATACTCTGATCACTAGGATGGATCCATTTACCGTTGGGACAACCAGAGAAGAAGAATACCCAGTTTTGGCCTATTGCCAGTGTGGGTCAAAATAATAAGGCCCAGAGTTATTGTACCAGACCCGTCTGGCAACATACTGCCAACCTGGGCTAGGAAAGGTCCAAATTAACCAATACCTAAATGAAGGCCCCAATTGTGGTAAAATTAGCCCAGATCTAGTAAAGATCAAGTCAATGGAGCATGTTTAAGTCCATTCCTAAAAGGGTTAGGACACTAAACAATTATCTAAAAGAGATTGACTCCTAAGAGGAGACAGAATATAATTCCCTATGGGATTAAAGCATTCCGAGCACTATAAATGCCACATTCCATTAAGGTGTAAGGTACGTTCACTTGAGTTCTAGCTCTATAGTATTTTATTCAATTCATTGAGATTAAGCTTGCTAACTTAATCATTGGAGCGCTTTCGGTCGAAAGAGGGTCGAGACATTTTCATCGTCTTTTTCTCTTACAGATTGTTCGTGATCATCAATTCTGTTTCAAGAGTTCAACCGGGCCTTCCTAAAAATTTCACCTACAATTGACACCATCTGTGGAAAGGTCTACACAATGATGAGTACTAGCTATCTCAGATGAGGAGTTAATCCCACCAACAGGGAACCAGATGACAGCCATGACGTCCGTAGTCACGATGGCACACACCAATCAAGTCAGCATGATGATGTTTCACCGCGAACTCCTAAAGGACACTTCATCAGGTCGAAGATATAATTCCCTAGAGGCAATCGGCAGGAAAGACGAGAGGACCTAGCACGGACTCCACAGTATGCTCAAAATGCAAACCGTTGGAGAAACTACCACTGGAACTTGAATCCAGTGGCCGAGTTCCCAGTAATTTGTAGCTTCAAACAACTGAACAGGAGATCCAGCAGCGGGATGAAGAGATTGCCCACCTCAGGAAAACAATTGAAGTAATGAGGGATACGATTGCCAAACGAGATGGACGAGTACTTGAGAGGTTACTAGATCGGCAGCACAAAAGGAGGTCGAATTCAAGAAATATGAGTCCCCCAGCCACATATGCAACAGGGAATTATACAGCCAGTATAGGGCACTATATTGAACGATGGGAAGATTGCTTGCCAGTCTTGAAGGAATCGGTCACTAGCAAGGGACCTAGCAAGGGTCGAGCCAGAGCAGGAGGATTGGGACAAGTGGCTAGAAGATCAACTCGACAACCGGGATAATCACCAAAAGGGGCAGACATCACAGGATATAACCAGAAGAGCCCTAGACCAGATTGCTTCCACCCCCTTCACAGAGGAGATTGATGCATGCTGACCTCTTAGAAAATTTGCCCCACCAAAATTTACTCCTTATGATGGGAAGTCGGATCCCATTACCCATATTCGGCACTACAAGCAGATGATGGCACTATGGAGCTATGATGATTCACTCATGTGCCAAGTTTTCTCTTCAAGCTTGGGAGAGGTAGCTCTACGATGGTTCGATAAGCTGGAGTCCAGATCAGTGTCAAGCTGAAGACAACTTACTAAGCTATTTACAAACCATTTCATAGCAAATAGCAAACAACCCAATGAGGTGGACTATTTGCTAACCTTGGAAAAGAAAGATGACGAAGAATTGTGCGCATATGCAAAGAGATACTGGGAGGCTTATAATGAGATAGAGGACTGCAACGAGAAGTTAGCTATTGCACAGTTCAAGATCAGCCTTCCTAGGGAACACCGTTTGATGCAATCCCTCATGAAGAAACTAGTCACCCATATACAGGACCTGATGGTGATGATTGAACAGTACACGCAGGTGGAAAAAGATTTAGTACAGCCGACATAGGAGAAGATCGGCAAGAAGACCGAGAAGAAAGATGGGCGAGAAAGTAAAAAGCCCAGACGTGAGGAGAATAACAATAATATCCGGGGCAGAAAAGCTACAGAAGGGGTCAAGACAGTCTTCAATGACCCAATATACAAAATTTTGCCCCAAATACGAGACAAACCTTTCTTTAAGTGGCCCCCGAAACTGGGAGGAGACCCTGCTGCCTCAGACTAAAGGAAGTTCTATTCTTATCACAGGGAAAAAGGGCATCAGACGAAGAATTGCTGAAACCTGAAAAACCACTTGGAGGAATTGGCAAAGGAAGGACATTTCGATCAATACATTGACCGGGAAAAGACAAAATGGGTGGCAGATTAGACGAAGCAGGAAGCCGCTCTCCAAAAGGAAGTCAGAACTGAACCAGCCCGAGTAATCAACATCCTCCATAGATCGGCAAAATCAGCAACCGTAGACCCACACAAATACCTGGCAGAGATCCAGAAAGTAGCACACCTCAGGGACGTAATACAATTGGAAGCCCCAAACAAAAAGGCAAAGGTCGGCAGCAGTGCTAGGGCCATAACCTTCACCAATGACAACTTGGCAACACAAAGACGCATTGGTGGTAACTTTACAAGTGGGTAACTGTGATGTAAAAAGGCTGTTAATCGACCAAAGAAACTCCTCCAAAGTCATGTTCTACGACCTCTTTAAGAAGTTAGGACTGAAGGATACCGATCTCCAATAATCTTTGAATCCCCTGGTTGGATTTAGCTCAGACCCGGTTTGGCTGCTGGGAAAGATAATTATCCCAATTATTATGGGAGGGATCACAATTCAGACAGAGTTCCTGGTAGTCAATATGCCTTCTCCTTACAATGCAATCATGGGTCGGACATGGTTGCACCTTATGAAAGCGATACCTTCGTCCTATTATCAGTTGATCCATTTTTTGATTCCGGGATGAGTAGGAAAGATAAAAGGGGACCAGATAACGGCTAAACAGTGCTTCTTGACGACATGCGCCACAAAGGAAATAACAGGTAAGGTACAGATGATGGAACTTTATGAAGACACACCCACGATTAATGATGTTGGGCTGCTACTAGAAAACAAAGTTGTTGAGAACCTGAAGAAGATTTACATAGATTGGCACAATGAAGAGAAATACTTCGTTCTTGGCACCTCTCTATCCAGATTTGAGGAGAAATCATTGATCAATCTATTGACAGAGTATATTGAAGTGTTTGCCTAGATACCATATGACAAGCTAGGGATTGATCCACAAGTAGCTTGCCACAAACTCAGCGTGGACTCACAGTGCTGACCTGTGGTCCAGAAGGAAAGAAGGGCAACTACTCAACATATGGATGTTGTAATTGAAGAGGTGGACAGGCTATTTGACGTAGGGGCAATAAGGAAAGTCTATTACCCACGTTGGCTTTTAAAGTGGAGGGTTGTGTTGACTTCACCGACCTGAATAAAGCATGCCCCAAGGACCCTTTCCCTCTTCTAAAGATCGATCAGCTGGTAAATGCAACAACTTAATTTGAGAGGATGAGTTTCTTAGACGCCTATCACGGGTACCACTAGATCCCGCTTCAGGAAGAAAATCAAGAGAAAACTGCATTCATCACCCCAACGGGCATCTTCTGTTACAAAGTAATACCTTTTGGTTTGAAAAATGCAGGTGCCACCTATCAGAGATTGATCACCAAAATGTTCAAACAACACATCAGCAGCATTGTTGAAGTGTACATCAACGACATGGTGGTCAAAAGCAAGGTTGGCAGACAACACTTGGCCGATCTAAAGGAAGTGTCTGACATCCTCAAAAACTATAAGATAAGGCTCAATGCCTCTAAATGTGTGTTCGGGGTAAGCTTTGAAAAATTTCTCAAATTTTTGGTTACACACTGAGGGATTGAAGCAAATCTGAATCAAATAAATGCAATCCAGAATATCCAGGCCCCAAAGAACATCATGGAAGTTCAGAAGTTGACTGGAATGGTAGCGGCTCTCAACCGATTTATCAGCCTATCTTCAGATAAGTACCGATCATTCTTCCAACTTTTGAGGAAACAGGAGCAGTTTAACTGGACTCTAGATTGTGACCAGGCCCTCGCCGACCTGAAGAAATACTTGGCCCAGCCATCACTACTTTCTACGCCGCTGAAGTATGAAGAGCTCTATCTCTATCTGACAGTATTAGACCACGCGGTCAACACTATCCTACTACGACATCAAGATAGGCAGCAGAAGCCAGTATACTACGTCAGCAAAACTCTTCTGAAAGTAGAGAGCAGGTATCTTCCACTAAAGAAGTTGGCTCTTGCATTGGTAATGGCATCACAAAAGTTGATGCACTACTTTAGGGCCCATATAATCAACATCCTCACAGACCATCAGCTTAAGCCACTCCTCAGAAGAACCAACTTATCAAAAAGACTAGAAAAATGGACTGTAGAGCTGGTAGAGTTCGACATCAAGTTCCTATCTAGATCAGCAGTAAAAGGTCAAGTATTAGCTAATTTTATTGCTGAATTTTCTATTGAACTGCCACAGGAACTCATACAGACACCTGATGCCAATCAAGCAAAAACTCTCCTTAGAACTGTGGGAGATTGCTAATCATTGGAAGCTCTTTGTCGATGGAGCATTCAACGACAGGGGCGCAAGATCGGGCATAGTACTTATCACGCCAGATGGAATGGCACTGGAGCAGGCTATCAAATTTGAGTTTACTGCATTAAACAATGAGTCAAAGTATGAGGCTCTGCTAGCTGGACTATGCCAAGCTATAGAGCTCAAGATTGACGAGATAGCTATATATTCAGATTCCCAGTTGGTGGTCAACCAGGTCATGGGTGAGTATGTGGCAAAAAATGATAGAATGGCGTAGAACCTGGCAAAAGCAAGGGAGCTGCTCAGCAAATTCAATAAATACAAGCTCTATCCGATCAGTCGCAAGTCCGCTACAACAACGCTCATGCCAATGCACTGACAACACTGGCAGCAGCCCTAAAGTTAGGATAAAAGAGAACGATTCATATAGAGACGTTGCCGAGCCCAAGCATATTCCAAGAAGAAGTGCAAGCCTTAACTATTGCGAAAGTAAGGCCATCTTGGATGGACTCAATCATCTTCTATCTCGACAAGGACTACCTGTCGAAAGATAAGAACAAGGCCAGAAGAATCAGAAAACAAATCACTAAAGTACTAGCTATCCCCTGACAAAGAGTTATACAAGAGATCATTCATGAGCCCCTATCTGTATTGTGTTCACCCTGACAAGGTGCAGGGCATTCTATTCAAAATTCACGAAGGTATCTACGGCAGTCATGTCAGCGAAAGATTTCTTACACACCGAGCTATTTCTCAAGGCTATTGGTGGCCCTATATGCAAAAAGATACAGCCCAATATGTGCTGAAGTGCAAAAAATGCTAGAAATTTGCGCTGATCATCCACTAGCTTGCTGAGGACCTCACAACAATCACTAGCTTATGGCCTTTTGCACAGTGGGGGTTGGACATAGTCGGCCCACTGCCCCGAGCTCCAGGAAATAAGAGATTCCTTATAGTGACAACTGATTTCTTCACCAAGTGGGTGGAAGCAAAACCCTTATCTACTATCAAAGAAGTTGATGCTAAGAGGTTTGCATGGAGGAACATTATTGCAAGATTCAGCATACCCGTGCACTAGTTTCAGAAAAACGGCAACCAGTTTGACGGCAACATGTTTAGAGAATTTTGCAGCGGGCTTGGCATTAGAAATTACTACTCAATGCCTGCATACCCACGGTGTAATGGGCAAGCTAAAATATCAAACAAGACTTTGCTAAATGGAATAAAAAGAGGCTGGAAAAAGCTAAGGAAGATGGGTTGAAGAGCTGCCGAGTGTCTTATGGTCTTATAGAACCACTCCAAGGAGATCTACTGGAGAAACCCCTTTCTCAATGGTATATGGGGTGGAGGTAGTGATACCCTTGGAAATCGAACTCCCTACCATTAGATCGGCAGCATTCGACACCAGCCTCAATGACCGTACTTTTGCAAAGGGCCTCGACCTTATTGAAGAGAAAAGGGCGGGTGCCCTGCTCAAACTTACTGGATATCATTAGCAACTAAGCCGAGCTTACAACAAATGAGTCCAACCCAAAACTTTTGCTCCCGGTGAACTAGTGCTAAGAAAAGTATTAAGGGTAACTAAGAATCCGGCAGATGGGAAACTTGGCCCAAACTGGGAAGACCCTTATCAAGTTGCGTCCTAGGTCGGCGTGGGGGCATACCGACTAGAAACTGTCAAAGAAGGGCGATAATTACCCCAACCATGGAACGTCAACAATCTCAGGAAGTTCTACCAATAACAGTCTTCTTATTCCCAAAGGATGTAATCACCAACAATAATACTTTATTGCATATTATCAATAAAAATGGGAGTTATTCTACAAATCTACGTATTTGATGCCATGCCAAAAAGTAAGCACCTAAGCAAAATAAAAATCAAGTATAAAAACTTTGTCATGTCCAAGTTGGGCAGGTCGACCAATGAAGGCCACAAAAACCAAGTGTAAAAACTTGGTCCTATCCAAGTTGGGCAGGTTAGCCAATGAAGGCCACAAAAACCAAGTGTAAAAACTTGGTCCTGTCCAAGTTAGGTAGGTTGACCAATGAAGGCCACAAAAACTAAGTGTAAAAACTTGGTCCTGTCCAAGTTAAGCAGGTCAGCTAATGAAGGTCACAAAAACCAATTGTAAAAACTTGATCCTGCCCAAGTTAGGCAGGTCGACCAATGAAGACCACAAAAATCAAGTATAAGAAACTTGGTCATGTTCAAGTTGGGTAGGTCGGCTAGCGAAAGCCACAAAAACGAAGTATAATAAACTTGGTCCTATCCAAGTTAGGCAGGTCGACCAATAAAGGCCATAAAAATCAAAGGTTGATTGAGCAAATAAAAACCAAAAAACCCTTGGTCCTACCTAAATATGGCAGGTCAGCAAAAGAATGCCCAAAACTCATTCAACTTGGTAGAAAACTAAGCACTGATTTAGGTAAAATTGTTCGGCCAAAATGTCTTGGCCTAAAACTAGTTCCAGATCAGGTATGAAGTAAAAACATTGAAAAGACTTGAACATGAAAACATGCTATAAAAAAGAAATGGGATAGCTAAAAATCTCATTATAGAAACTAGTTACAAAGTGTTCTACTGACAAGCACAATCACAAGGGCGGATCGGCAACAAGAATAACTTCAACATAAGACAAATTAGCACCAGTTTCAGTAGAAGATAGCTTAGCGGCAACATTGGTCGAAGTAGAGGATTGCTCAGCAACAATGTTCAACTTGGCGGGCTGATTCATCTCGGCAAGTTTCACTTCGACAAGGGGATTCTCCACACCAAGAAGTAAGTCTACATAAAGGATGGGTTCAGCTGGCTTGACCCCATGGAGAGCCTCTCCTTCTTCTTCCTCTTCTTCTTTTTCTTCTTCTTCCTCTGCGTCAGACCCCAGATCAGCTTCAGCACAAACTAGTATCTCCGTCCAAAAAGGAGAAGATTTATCTAGAGCTTGTTTCCTCAGGACCGCTTTTCAGCCTTCCCGAAACAGTTGCTCACAAATTTGCTTCACTTAAACTTCATAAATGTCTCTGGCATCCTCGTAGCCCTTTGTATATTAGGCTTGTGATTCTACCTTCGACTTCTCCAGATCTATTATGGCTTCAGCCAAGCCTGCCTTCGCTTCAGATTCTGACTTCTCAGCTTCAAGAACTCGAACCTTCAAAGCTTTATTCTCCGCCTTCATCACTTGGAAGCCCTCGTCCTCCTACTTAAGGCAGGCCTGGGTTTCAATAAGGGTGGCCTTAGTACTTCGCAGCGCCATCCTCAAATTTCAAGCATCCCGATCTTAGACGTAGAAGTAATCTTTAAGCTCGCCATACTTCTATATCTGGCGCTAATCACGTAAGTTGCAGTAACGCTGCATGGCTTCCAAGCGTTAGATGGCACCCTAGTCAGAAACAAGGCAATTCACTGCATCAATAAAAAGTCAAAAAAAAAAAAATTTAACCAAAATAACAGAATAGGAAGACGACTTACCATCATCGAAGCATGAGCTACCCTCTTAAAAATATCTTTAGTGGACGTGTCGCTCAACTCCTTGATATCTTCAGGCAGCATAACAGCCTAAAGAGCCTCGATAGTAACATCGGCGTTACAAAGAATTGAGTCTTCGGAGGTCATGGCATGATTACCAACTTATGGCCGAACCACAAACTCCTTGGCCTCTTTTTCCTTTCCCTTGCCCCTGTCCTCCTCCTCAGGCCATGTTGACCTCTCTTGAAACATCATCAGCCTTAACAGCCGTCACAAGCCTCCTCCTCTTCTTCGCTACTTGAGGCACCATTGGCTCCACCATATCTATCATTGTGGGCACTGTCGGGGCCGTGATGGCTGCAGACGGCGTGGACGTGGAAGTAGCAATAGTAACGGCACCAACGTCCAAAGGTGTACTCGCCCCATTCCCCTCCCTCTTCTTAGTTGTATTTTTCTTAAGGAGGGCTGTGAGGTTGCGGGGCAGTGGACACTCTATACCACTTTCAGAAACAAGCAGTTGAAGCGGGACAGATGGAAAGTCTCCAAGCTGGTGCAGGCTGCCTTCCACCTTCTGAACGGCAATTACGTCCTCCGAAACTCCGTAAACGGCTGAGAAGGATTGGTACCGAACTGGGTATCCCAGCAGTATTTATACAACCCAGGCAATTCCTCTCAAGTCGCCCTCGCTTTTGTACGCCCAGACTTGGTGGAGAGAAACAATATCTATACCAACTTGTTCGAGCTCCTTGTCTTTAACGCCGAAGTTAGCTACAAAGGCAAAAACATAGTGTTAAGATTAGTAAAGACAGGTGAAAGCAGAGATAGAAGAAAAACCTGTTAGAGAAAGTGGGCATCTCATTACTGGGAAAACCTCATGTGGAACTCCCATGGCTCGCTTATTCTCACAATCAAATCATCAATCTCCTTCCCAAAACAAGGGAGGAATTGGACCAATTCCCTTAACGCACCCCTAACATAGAAGTGACACCTCCTTTGGTCCGACCTAGCCCCACTTAACTCTACACCCGTGTAGCAGTAGTCGAACTCTTAAAGGCCTAGGTTCTGGTTCAAACGTCTATTCAATTCGGCTATCCCCATAACTATCCTATACCCATTAGACTAAAGTTGGATGGGGGCGATTCCATAGTGGTTCAAGACAACGGTAAGGAAAGGGTGAACCAGGAACCTAAGTCCACCCTCAACAATGTCAATTAAGGGGAAAGGAGTCCCCTCTTCATTTTCAAACCAACCATCGTCCTTGGGCCTGATTAGCTTAATATCTACCCCTTTCGGGAAGTCATATCTACGCTTAAAGGCCACAACGGTGACCGAACTATCAACCATATTCCTAAGCTTGTTTTTCATGAAAGACAACCTAAAGATCCTAGGGTTTTTAAGTTGGGAAATAGAGAAAGAGGACGAACAAGAGGGACTTATAGAATTTCTTCGCTGATAATCAAAGTCAGAATACATAAGGTATCGTCAATCTGGCATTTCCTTTAGAGAGAAAGACTCCTCATTCACAGAAAAACATGGAACGATGGCAAAAGGACATTAGGTTTCCCCAGCAGTCACATATCATTGAATGGTAATTAACGGTTGAACCAGGAGTACACCGTCTATCATGTATCTACAATTACTAAATACTAGCCCCAGCCCCCTTCCAAAAGGGTTGGGGGGTAATTGTGGATCAAAATAATGAAGCCTAGAGTTATTATACCAGGCCCGTCTAGCAACAAACTATTGACCTAGGTTAGGAAAGGCCCAAATTAACCAGTACCCAGATGAAGGCCTTAATTGTGATAAAATTAGCCCATATCCAGTAAAGATCAAGTCGGTGGAGCATATGCAAGTCCATTCTTAAAAGGGTTAGGATACTAAACAATTATCCGAAAGAGATTGACTCCTAAGAGGAGACAGAATACAATTCCCTATGGGATTAAAGCATTCCGAGCACTATAAATATCCCATACCATTAAGTTGTAAGGTTCATTCACTTGAGTTCTAATTTTACAGTATTTTATTCAATTCATTGAGATTAAATTTGCTAACTTAATCATTGGAGTGCTTTCGGCCCAAATATAATCTAGACATTCTCATCATCTTCTTCTCTTGTAGATTGTTCGTACTCATCAATTCGATTTTGAGAGTTCAACTGAGCCTTCCTAAAAATCCCACCTATAGTCAGGATGGTGATTCTCATCGTTTGAATGACCAAAGAAGAAAATAGCCCTTATAAACACATCGTCAAGATGGTTGCCCGATTTTTCGCGCTCGAGATGATATGTGGGAAGCACACGGTACTCTCTCGTTAGAACTCATCCTCCTAAAAGGACGAGTGTAACTAGGTTTGAATTGGAAATTAATTTGAATACAAACATCAAACTTAAGGTTTTTGAAAAGATTTTTGAAAAATTTCTCAAGGAAGGGATTTTTTTTTTTTGTGCGGAGAAAACAAGTTATTTGGCAACTTTTGGAGAATGTTTAAGCCCTTTTTTAAAATAACTCCGTTTTGATCTTTTGAAAATAGGTTCGGAGGTTAGTTACGTATAGGGAAGATGTAGTAGGTAATTACCCTATCTCGCCCTTGCGGTACCTACATGTCTTTTCACCATAGGTTCACTCATTTAGAATCTCTGGTTATAAAATATCCAATTATATCCACTTTGAAAAGAATTTTGGAACGAGGTTTGAGCCAGCACTTTAGGGATGATATGATGCATAATATGCAAGTGCATAAAAAGTATTTGGACAGAGATTTTGAAAAAAGTTGTGACAGCACCCATGAAGGTTATTTATGTATCTCTTTGTTGGGAATTAGGTCAGTCATAGTTCGGACTCCGGGTCCGATTAAAAATAGACACTTTAGGGTCTTATTTGACTTGAAAAGACACTTTGAGGCCTTTGAAAAGTTTGACTTGAAAATGTTCTTATTTAAACTTTGATTTGAAGATTTGAACTTTGATGTGAAATCGAATTTAATTTGGACTTCTTTTGGAAATTTTGAATTGAACTTTAAAAGCATCTTGACTTGAATTGGGGTTTGAAAATCATCTTGATTTAGACTTAAGATTTAAAGAAGAGTTGAAATTTCTTAACTTAGGGTTAGCAGTTCAACTAGGGCTTAAGTATCATAAGGTTTAGATAACCTAGGGCTCAAACATATACTTGAAAAGTTTGATTTTAGAAAGTTTGACTTTAGAAAAGTTTCGGATTAGGAAAATTCTAAATTAGAAAAGTTTCATTTTAGGAAAGTTTCATTTTAGTAAAATATTAATTTTGGAAAGATTTGATTTAGAAAAGGTTTGATTTTGGAAAGATTTGATTTTAGAATTTGGAAAGTCAGAACTTGGAAAGATTTTATTTTAAGAAACACTGAATTTGGAAAGTTGAATTTGAAAAAGTTTAACCTAGGTTTAAGGTAACTTGGGAGTTAAACAATCCTAAAACCTAGAGTTGATGCAATGCATTTGAATTGAAAAGATTAGATTTCAATTGAAAAATGAAAGTTTTGTTTTTAAAAAGTTTGCACAGGGAAGATTTTGAAATTAAGAAAGATTAACATTAGGAAAAATTAGAATTAGGAAAGATTTTATTTCTATTTCCTAAAACAGAAGATTAGATTTTATTTCCAGAAATAGAATGTTTGATTTGGTTTCCTATTTGGATAAGACTTGATTTGACTTGAAATTGAAAAGCTTTGGTTTTGGAAATCTATCATTTTATGTGACTTTTGAATTAGAAAATCTATGATTTTATGTAAAAAATAATTTTGGATATCTATGATTTGATACAATTAGAAAACTATGATTTTATTTTATGTGAGAAACCTAGGATTTCCTAAATATGGACTCTAGGGTTTTGACTTGGACTTCAAGACTAAGAGTTTTTGGAAAGTAAATCTTTGAGAAGAATTTTTACGAAATGGATTTGCAAAACGATTTAAAAAGGTTGAATATAGACTTTTGAAAGTCTCTTGAATATCTCACTTTCCTAAAACAATTCTAATCATGAAAAAACAAGAACCATTCTAGGGTTGTGATTTTGATAACAATTAGGGTTTGAATATGGATCTTGATGATCTCATTGAATGTAATACTTTCCTAAAATAACTTTAACCATGGTTGTGATTTCTTAAAAAAAACAACTTAAGGTTTGAACTCAAATTTGGACCTTGATGGTCATATTGAGTGTAACACTTTCCTAAAATAACTTTTAACCATTGAATGATTAGAATCATCTTAGGGTTGTGGTTTTGAAAAGAACTTTGAAAGAAAATGTTTTGAATGCAAGTTTTGAAAGCAACCTTTAATGCAAGTTTGAAAACATCTTTGAATTCATGATTATGATAGCAACAATGCAATAGGGACATAAACATACAAGGTTAGGCTTCACCACATAACCAAGGGGGCCGAACCCGCACCATCTTAGATTAGATTCAACGAAAATCCTCGACATGGTGATTTCCTCCAAGGCCTTCCTAGGCATGAACTGAGAGATCCCTTGTTTCAAGCATACAAGAAGATAGGGGTTAAAATAGAAGAAAACTCAAGTGGGTTAAGAGGGAGAATAGAGATACGGGGATTACATAAAAGTAAATAGAACCCTACTTTGTCTTCTTATTTGGTTGAAGGCTTCAATGGAGGACTTGCTTAAACTTGAGAGACCTTCAAGAGCTTTGAATGGGCTGGACTTGGCCTTCAATGGAGCTTGGGGGCGTTTGAAGTGTATGGATTAGGGTTTGAGTGTAAAAAGTTATACCTTGAGAGAGACTTGAGAGAATTAGGCTTTTTAGGGAAACTCGAAGTTTGTTTTTAGACAGGCAGAGTTTCTGGAGCAATTTTTTGGATTCGGAATACGCAGGGGATGGTCTATATTTATAGGCAACCAAAATTTGGCCTTAGAGCCAATCACTTAGGAAACTTTTTAGGGTGGAAAGAAATAGATCTTTGACCCTTCTAACGCAAGGCAAAATATTTGGGCTCCTGTTCTAGTAACTACTATGCAATTTTTGGCTTGGCTTTACTAAGAATGACTTTGGAAAGTCCCGAAATGATTCAAAAGGTACTGAGTAACCAGACTTGGTAGGGAATAGACGGGAACCCCTGAAAGAGTGTCCCATAAGTAATTGGCTTAATGATCAGAGTCGGAGTAGTTGAAAAGAGTGACTGACCCACTTGGGGCAAAACGATCATTTGAATCGGGGAACACCAAGATCGACCTAGAGTGATCTGTGAGAAGGCTTGAAGGTTGGAAACACTATTAAGAGTGCTATAGGGGATTTCAACGTTTGATACCCAAAGCCAGTGTGATTGGAAAAGGCGACCGACCCACTAGGGGCAAAATGGTCATTTTGCAATGAGTTTACTGGAATAGACTTGGAATGGTCTAGAAAGGTACTGAAAGGTTGAGAATACTATTAGAAGCATCCTCAGAAGGTAACCGGTTTGATACCGAGAGCCAGTGTGGTTCCCTGAGGCGATTGAATGTGTAGGGGCAAAATGATCATTTTGATCAAATGCTCTCGAAATTGATCCGGAAGCAACTGAAAGCCACTAGAACGTGTTAGATTATCTCTAGAACAATCTTGAAAAGGTGGACTTACCACTCTAAGGTCTTGGGCACTTTCTTGAAAAGCGCGCTAATGGGGCTTAATTGGCAGTTTGGTCATTTTTTTTACCGGAATGGGCTAGTAGGCATTGGTATTGACCCAGGTTTTGAGTATTTTCATCACTCTGATGGTGTGTGACAAGTTAGTTTTCATAGATATCCCATCTTTCGGTAAACGTGTCATGGCCAAGAGGCGTGTTCATTCATGTGACATAGAGGGTTTGTTGGCATTCCCGACGTCGACCTTTTTGCAAGTGCTTTCGTCACTCTAACAGTTGCAATGTTTATGAGTGGTTTCGTCACTCTGACGATGTGCATTCATTACGAAGACTGTCTGATCTCGAGAAGCAGCTGGATGGTCTTATCGCCTAGGGGCCTTAAGTACATTTTCGAACGATGTGTCAAATGACGGACATTTTATGTTGGCGGGCTAGTAGGCACTAAAGTGAACTGCTCTACCATCTCAGGGACTTGGGTTTCATACCGGTCAACGTGTATGAAGGGACTTATCGTTTCGAGAGATTTTGTGCTTTCTTGGTAAACATGTCATGCTGGATGGACTTACCGTAAGAAGGGTCAACTTTCTCGAAAGACATACCAAATTGAGTTTGATTGGTCTAGACTGGAATTAAGGTTGAAATACAAACTTACCATCTCTAGGAAGATGTGCCAACTAGAATTGGACCAAGCAATGCCCTAAGGGCATTTTGGTCATTTTACCTCTATTGGGTCCAGCAGGCCCGCGAAGCGGTTAATTAACTGGATTGAGTTTGAAAAGCCAATTTAGACTTGAATGTGTCTGTGCTGGTTTGAATGCGAGTCCAGTCGGGCCGGAGATTGCCGAGCGAATAAAAATGGGGTACTTACAATGGTGATTCTGACCGTCCGGACGACTAGAGAAAGAAAATAGCCTTTATTAACCTATCATCAGGACAGTAATATTGACCATCTGGATGACTAGATACAAATTTCAGGACCTTTAGGCTTATAGTCAGGACAGTGATACATGATCGTTTGAATGACCAAATACGATTTCCTCTTTTTGGTTCGAAAATGAGTTCCCAAAAACATGATTTTAGCCTCCCATACAACTTCAACACAAAATCAAGTGCCCCCCAAGATTAGTATGATGTTCTAAACTCTTCAACAAGACTTCGAAACACCAAAAACATGAACACCATGCAAGATTATACGTTTTCACTTGAATTCCAAGCTTTTGGATTCAATCCTCCATTTCAAGACATGACATGATCTTCTACATGTAATAATTAATATAAATGCGATGAAACAAGCATAAACTTGAGATTCCTCACCTCAAACAAAGAAAACACAAGCTTCTTCTTCAATCCTTTCTTCCCTCTATTCTTTTTCTCTAATTTTCTCTTTTACCAACCATAAAGTACTAACAAGCATCTCTCTCTCTCCTTCCCTTAACTTGAAGCCAACTATAAATACAACTTGTATCTATCTTCCACATATCACACACACACACACACAATGCTAGCAAATGCAAATGAAGCACACATCTCACATTAGGGTGAAAAACACACCTTATGCACGCACCTAGGTGGCTTCCACGCACAAGCACACCTAGCACCTCCTTGGTTCACTAATCCATATGATCAAAATAATTAAACACTATCTTATGGTAGATAATCATCATTGACATTTAGCTAAACATAAAGATTAATTAAGCTAATTAACCAAATATTAAGTTAATTAATCAAGCTAAAAAACACTTTAAACCTCCTATGATAAGCTCTCATTAAAACATGCTAATTAAGTTCCTTGATTAAAGAAATCATGCATTACAACATATGCAATTAAGCCAAATGTAATGCTAAACAAGATAGGATCTCATAGCTCTTCCCTCCTTTAAGAATTTCATCCCAAAATTCACTTACCAGGCTGAAATAAATATGGATATTGATTCCTCATTTGATTCTTCACTCTCCCATGTGGCCTTAACTAAATAACTTCTCCACAACACTGTTACTAATGGTATCACTTTATTTCGTAAAACTTGATTTCGGTGATCCAAAATTTGCACAGGTTCTTTAACATAACTCAAGTCATTTTCTGATTCAATCGGTTGTCGTGTCAACATATGAGAAGGACTCGACATACTTCTGTAACATAGAAACATGGAAGACGTCATGTAATTTAGATATTTTGGGAGGTAAATTTAACCGGTAAACTATAGCACCAACTTTCTCAACAACAACATATGGTCTAATATACTTTGGACTTAATTTCCCTTTCTTCCCAAATCGCTATATACTCTTTCATAGAGAAACTTTAAAAAACACTTGGTCAACAACATCAAATTCTAACTCTCTTCTTCTATTATCTGCATAACTTTTCTGTCTGCTTTGTGCCACTTTCAAGTGTTCCCGAACAACTTTGATCTTTTCAGTTGTTTCTTGAATCATTTAAGGGCCCAACAATTGTCTTTCTCCCACCTCACTTCAATAGGCTAAAGTTCTACATCGTCGTCCGTACAAAACTTCAAATGGAGCCATCTTAATGCTGGATTGATAACTGTTGTTATAAGCAAACTCCATTAAAGCTAAATGATCATCCTAACTCAATTTGAAGTCAAGCACACAAACTCTCAACATATCCTCCAAAGCCTGAATAGTCCTCTCTGACTGACCATCGGTTTAAGGATGAAATATTGTGCTAAACTTTAGAGTTGTACCCATAGCTTGCTGTAAATTGGGCCAAAATTTGGAAATAAATCTTGAATCCTTATTTACAGCTAATGATACTGGAGCCTCATGTAAACGAATATTCTTATCAATATATAATCTAGCATACTTGTCAAAAGAACAAGTAGTCTTACTAGGTAGAAAATATGTTGACTTAGTTAATCGATCTACCATTACAATATAGAATCAAATCCACTTTGGGTTTTTGGTAGTTCTGCCACAAAATCCATAGTAATGTGCCCCCACTTCCATTTTGGTATAGGAATAAGTTGCAGCAAACCTGTTGGTTTTTTTAAGCTCCGCCTTTACTTGTTGACAAGTTAAACACTTTTTTACAAACTCCGCAATTTCTTTCTTCAAACTAGGCCACCAATAGACTTTTCAGAGATCCCGATACATTTTAGTACTTTCCGGATGCATAGCATATAAATATTGATGTGCTTCTTTTAGAATCTTTTTCTTTAAATTTTGATCATTTGGTACACAGAAACGAGTGCCAAACATCAAAGTATTATCTTCATGTATAGAAAAATTAGTTCTTACTCTTTCCTTCACTTGCTTTCTAATCTTCTCTAGTTGTGGATCTTGAGATTGTACTTCTCAAATTCGTTCAAGTAACAAAGGTCTAACTCGGAACTGTGCTAGTAAAGCATTAAGTCCTATCATTATAAACTCTACTCCCATAGAAGTCAATTTAGCTAAGATTTCTGTTTGGTAACATTTCATACATGCTAATCTTCCTGAAGATTTTTGGCTCAATGCATCAGCTAATCACATTGGCTCTTCGCGAATAATAATGGATAACACATTCATAATATTTCATCAATTCCATCCACCGTCGCTATCTCAAATTCAAATCTCTTTAGGTAAATAGATACTTCAGACTCTAATGATCTGTAAATATCTCACAAGGCTGACCATATAAATAGTGCCTCCACAATTTTAATGCAAATACCACTGTTGCCAACTCTAAATCATGGATATGATAGTTTCTTTCATGATTCTCAACCGTCTAGAAGCATAAGCAACAACTCTGCCTCTTTGTATCAATACATAACCAAGACCTTGATGAGATACATCACTATATATCATAAAATCTCCCTTCCCCAAAAGAATGCTCAACACTGGAGCTGTAGTTAACTTAATTTTTAATTCTTGAAAATTGTGCTCACAATCATGCCTTATCTTAAACCTTGGCCTTAAACCTCAGCTCTGATACCAATCTATCATGCCCACTCTTAATCAGGCATCATTAACACTTCTCAGAGCGAGTGTGATCGTACAGGTTACCAACCTACAAACGAGATCTCACATACATCCCAAAAACAAGAATCATGCAAGGGATCACAACATCAGCATATAAAAGCATACCATAATCACTAGACAAGAGTAAAGAAAATTATTAATCTAAACTTATGAATATTTACAAAACCATAATATAAAAAATTTTCAAAAAAACTCTCATACAATGTACAACAATGTACAAGACCAACAACTCAACTAAAGAGTTTTTCAAAACTCCTCAATTCAACACTAACATCAACATCAACAACAGTGGACTGGACATCTCCATTTACTCTTGCAAAATAATCTATGTGGGTGTGAGCTATTATCAATGTGCTCATTAAGATAATCAAACTCATAAAGAATGAATAATAAATAAACACTGAGTCATCCACCAATAGATAATCTATTAACATCAATAAGAAATGTTTCATATACGCAATGCCTCTTTGTGATGCAATGTTTGATGTCACCACATATGTGCGCATTACTAGATAATTTTGGCCCAATATATTGATGACTTGAGATCTAAGAATATCCCACGTAATATTCTTTTAGGTTAGTCCCACGTAACTAAAACTTAGGTTGGTCCCACATCAACCAAACTTTCTTCGTGCGATGCAAGTTATGCACGCAATGTATGTTGTATGCATAGCCACCTCTTAATTCAATAATCAACATAAAAAAAAATGATAAGTAAAAATATCTTAAACCTTCCCACCTTAATCCGCTGTATAAGCAAGGTTAATTCACTCCTTCGGTTGAACTAGTGTATCTTTAGCTGTTTTCGAACTTATCACACATCACCACATCAAATTTATAAAATATATGCAATTAATCATAATAAATGCATATTCATGCCTTATAACTCTTAAACATAAGAGATAATACATCAATGGTACATTAAAAATTCGATAAGAAGTGTTAAATCCTTCCAGATGCAATGCAAGAGGTAAAACAAAGCAATAAGGCAATATCAGAACACTCTGATCGCTAAGACGGATCCATTTACCGTCAGGATGACCAGAGAAGGAGAATACCTAGCTTTGGCCTATCGTTGGAATGGCGATTCTGACCGTCTAGACGACTAGAGAAAAAAATAGCCCTTATAAACACATCGTCATGACGATGATTCTAACCGTCTGGATGACCAGAGAAGGAAAATAGCATTTATTACCCTATCGTTAGGATGGTAACATTGACCGTTCGGACGACCAGAGGCAAATTTCAAGACCTTTTGACTTATCAATGGTGATACATGACCATCCGAACGACCAAATACCCTTTCCTCTTCTTGGTTCGAAAATGAGTTCCCAAAAATATGATTTTAGCCTCCCACACAACCTCAACACAAAATCAAGTCCCCCCAAGACTAGTATGATGTTCTAAACTCTTTAACGAGACTTTAAAATACCAAAAACATGAACAACATGCAAGGTTTTCACTTGAATTCCAAGCTTTTGGATTCAATCCTCCATTTCAAGACATGACACTATCTTCTACATGCAACAATCAATAGAAATGCAATGAAACAAGCATAAACTTGAAATTTCTCACCTCACACAAAAAAAACCAAAAGCTTCTTCTTCAATCCATTCTTTCCCCTCTTTTTTTCACTCCTTTTCTTTTTGCCAATCACAAAGTACTAACAAACATCTCTCTCTTCTCTTCCCTTAACTTGAAGCCAACTATAGATACAATTTGTATCTATCCTCCATATGTTACACACACACACACACTCACACACAATGCTAGCAAATGCAAATGAAGCACACACCTCACATTAGGGTGAAGAACATACCTTATGCACATGCTTAGGTGACTTCTACACATAAGCACACTTAGCACCTTCTTGCTTCACTAATCTACATGATCAACATAATTAAACACTCTGTTATGATAGATCATCATCATTAATATTAAGCTAAACATAAATATTAATTAAGCTAATTAATTAAAGATTAAGCTAGTCTCACAGGTTTACTAAAAGTGGTCTTGATAGAAATAGTTTCTAAAACTAATCTACCAAATACGATTCTGTCAAATTTCAGGATATCAAAAACAAAAGACAAAAAACAAAAACTATAAAATTATTTTTTAGTTTTTGTAAACACAGAAAAATAAATAAATTATTTTTAAAAACAGTACCATTTATTCTAATATATAAAGGTAGCACACCAGTTAGTATCTTCCTAAAACTGTCCTGTGTATATTTTATTCTATTCCACAAAAATCCGATTAAAATGAATGAATTACAATTAACATCACTAACTCATTAGATATCCCAAAGGGCAAAAAAGAAAATCATCATATCATAAATACACCATGTTTACTCAACTACTTTAGTTATTTTTTTTCCGTAGGACTCTATCATCGTAATCTCACAGCAGATTATCTCCAATTATATCTATACAACAACACAGCTTCTCTTTATTGTTGATTATCTACAACGACAATAAGAATCTCATCCATCTTTGTTGATTTTCTCTAACCATCTTCTCTCCGGCAAAAATGCACAAAAAACAACACAGACGTATATGGTGTCTATATTTTTTCCTATGTATATTATCTTCTTAGATATTTCTATTATCTTTTTTGTCTTATGTGCAGTATATAGAACTTACTTTTGGGGTTTTGTCTTTTGTTTTGTGCTTATATTTTTTACTGTGTATATTATCTATTTTGAAAATTTATCTTCTCTTTTTTGTCTTTGTTCATTGTGCTTAAATCTGATGACAAGGAGGAAGCTACTCTATCAAAATTCCCTTGCCCCTCTCTCTCTCTCTCTCTCTCTCTCTCTCTCTCTCCAAAAGTAAACCCACTGCCCACCCCCAATACTTCCCATCAGGCCATAAAATAAAACCAAAAATTGCTACCACCACTTTAAACCCCCATCACAACCACCATACATTAACAAATAATAAGACACAAACTTAAATTGGCTTGCAACCAACACAGCTCTATATTGAAATGAATTATTTGGTAACCGTGGGTGTTCAAATGGAATAAAGAGAAGTGTATGGCAGTGTTTGGGATAAGATTTTGTTAAAGAGGAAAACCCCCATCACAACCGCCATGTATTAACAAACAAGAAAACACAAAATTAAATTGGCTTGCGCCCAACACAACTTTACATTGAAATGAGTTATTTGGACTAGAGTTAATTAAATTTGAAAAAACAACTGTTAAAAAGGATAAAAAAAAAAAAAAAAAAAACTTACCCCAACCCATTTGCGGAGTTAATTAATTCAAAAAAAAATAAATGATAAAAGTAAAAAAAAAAACACAAAATACGTAGTAGAAAGTGATGTGGTAAACTAAAAACTTGTCCCTTTCAGTGCATGAAATGTACAAATTGTGGGCAATGTCCCGTTGAATGGTTAGAAGTTGGAAGTTATGATTTTCTCACCGGTGGTTCCCCATCACAAAAATTTTACGTTTTAATGTTTAACCATGAAAAAAACAAGACCAACAAATAATCATTTTTTATTTGTCATTGAAAGCAGCCCATAAAAAAATAAGCTTATGCTGTTATAATTCAAAACTTAATTGTAAAAGGTGGTGCATTATTATTCAATGAAAGGAACCCCTACACAAAGTAAATGCATTTTAGAATTAGACTGGGTCAAGGTTTTTTATTTTGGTTATTACCGAAACAATATTTACTTTGTTGTTGAAACATATTACACATTTCTACAATCAACCCAAAAAAATAAAAATTAAAAGCTTACAAAAATATGTGCAAAATTGTTATGAGATAAATCTTTTTTAAAAATATATGATTTTACAATATTTCAAGATTTAGCAATCTATAGATCTATACTAAAAGATACTGCATAACATGAAAAAATACCCAAATAAAAGAGTCCAAATTAAAAATAGAAGAATCAACTATCTCAATTAACTATATATATATATATATGCCCTAATCGTGTTGCATATGCATCGTGTGTGCGTGGATGTGTTTTCCCGCATCTCTCACTCCACAAGCGTAGCATCTAATTTTCCACTTATCAAAATTATTCGAATCTCTCTCTCTCAATCTCACTTCCTCTCATTGGTCCACCATGGGTGTTTGCCATGTGATCTTGTAAAACATGATTGGGTGTTCAAACTGTGATTATTATGAAAATGACTTTGACAACCAAAAGAATGATCAAGCATCAGCTAATATATACAGATAATGTATCACTATGACCTTACGCTCTGATCTTTTTTTTTTGTTACTCAATTTTGTCATCTACTTTGCTCTCTATTTTCTTGCAAATCTTCCCTGCATCTAGTGGTCTAATCACAATAATTCAAAGGATGTGCATATTGTCAAAAGCATTTGCACTATGTTTGGATGAAAGGAAAGAGTGGACAAGGGAAGTAGAAGAGAAAAGGGGAGAAAGAAAAGGGAGGGGTGGTTACTTTCCTCGTGTTTGGATAATAAAAGGGAAGAAAGAAATGGAAGGAAAGTAATATTGTTTAAAAGAGAAGGGAAAAAGGAAATATGTTATTCTTTTGTTCCTATGGTAAATCTATATAACTGAGGTATCACCCATCTCACTTTGAACATTAATACTATGTTTGAAATTTAAATTTATTAAGAAAAAAATAAAAAATAATAAACAAAAAAAGGTGATGAAAAAAAGAACCAAATGAAAAAAAAAAAAAATTGTTCTCTTTCTTAGACCTTTTCTTTTTCGTTTTCCATCATTAAATTCTTATTCCAAACACAGCGTAAGTATATCATGCTTTACATCTATCTAACCATTAAACAGTAGGTAATTCACACTTTGCTTATCCAATCATCGTCCAGGAATAATGTTTTTAATAGAGCTCTTATAAATTTTATACAAAAGAATCGGAAGATGAAATGGAATTTCAAATATGCCATGGCCGCGTTGTTATAATAAAAAGAACCTTGTAATTATTTTGAAGCTTTATTAAAGTTATACAAGGCACTATTAGTAGAAAAATTTATCCTATAATCATGTGTCTGTTATAGAAACAGTAAAATTATTATTCATAGATGACTTTTGCAAGGTATAATGTAAGCACTGACGTTTTTCTCTCATTACTGTGTGTTTTCTTTCTCTATATATAGAGCTGAAGAAAGCGTGCAAAAAGAAGAAGAGAGAAAAGGAAGAGAGAAAAGAAAAAGGAGAGAAAAGAAAAATGAGAGACATAGTAGAAGCTCTGGACAAATATTACGAGACAATTGTATTTATATTTTTTTTTATAATATAGTGAAGTTTTAGATGATCAAGAAGATTAACATTTAATAATTCTAAAAGAACTAATCTAAAAAATATTTGACAGTTCTCGAAGTACTAATTTTACTATATCTTATGTTAAGTTATATTTATTTACTTTATATTTTTTCTAAATTTATAATACGTTATCAGTACGAGACTTATCTTTATTAATTATATTTATTAGCCAATCATAGTGAATTAGAAGGAGCAGCCTCTTTATTTCAACAAAGTAATTGGTATTGGAGGAAAGTTTTAATCCTCATTAAGATTAAATACACTGCTCTCTCTCTCTCTCTCTCTCTCCCACTTTGGTCCACAATTCCATGTGATTGCCATGTGGTCATTTGAAGAAAGATGGGGCAAAGTTTTATTAATGTGACATATGACTTGAAGATCAAAAGAATGATTAGCTTATCCATAATGATATGCTTATTACTTTGATGATCTTCTTACCCTTCTCTGTCTCGGAGTCAAATATTAAACTCTGTGAAAAATCGAACTTTTTTGGTTTTTGCTACTCGTCAAATTTCAAACTTTGCCATTTACTTTGAAGTCTATTTTGTTGCGGATCTTCAAATGCATCAAGCTGTCCAATCCTAATAATTGAAACAGTTTCGTTGCTTCAAATCTAAGTACTTTTTATCTTTTCTTTCTTTTTTTTTTCAAGAAAGTTTTTGAAATAGCATTATGCAAAGAAAAAGTTGTATAAAAGTCCAAAAAAAAAAATGACTGATATGAGAGCTATCTACTTGAGATAGTAGTATCCACCTTTTTACTTTTTTCTTTCCTTTTTGTTTTTGAAATAGCATCCTACCAAGAAAATATTGGGTTAAAAGTTCATACAAAACAATGACTTATATAAGATCTATCACTTTAAACAACACACGAATTTTTTTATAATGCAATTATCACATTATTTTGAATAGAAATTTTATATCACAGATTGTATATTAAATTTTTTTATATATTAATTTGGCAAAAAATTAATTTATGATACAAAATGATGAATCTGATTGCTTTCTTGGTTTCAAGATTCTCAAACTTTTTTTTTTCCGTCTTTTATCTTGCAAAGCCGGCAAAAGGATGTTTTATTTAATTTTTTTTAGTAAATGGAAGATAGCAGTTACAATAAAAGGCTAATTAGTTAGTAATCTGTCCGTGGTGGTTGGGAGCTTAGTTTGTGCCAAAAAATTGAACCTAGACATAGTAAACTGTTATAAGGGCATTTAATAATACTTTTTTAAATATTTAATATTTTTGAATCCATTAATCTATACCCTAATCACTGGCGTTCCCACGCAACTAGTGATTACCCCTTTTTTTTAAGATAAAAGTAATCAATTTCTTTATGCTTGTTCCTGAAGTATAAAATGTTCCATCTGTTCCTAAAGAGCTTTTTTCAAAAGAGCTTCTGCTTCTTCGGTAAATCTTTTGGTAGAAGATATGATTTCTTGAAAGTGAGGTTTATTAGTTTTTAAATAAGTACGTAACTCAACAAGAAATTTCCTTACCTGGCCAATTTCTAATGAATCAAGATAACCATTTGTTCCGGTATAAGTAGTCTTCGCTCACCAATGTTCCAAAAAAAAAAAGCCAACCATTGAGGTTTACTCTTTGCTCGATATTCTTGCAAGCATTTAACAATATTTTTAATTATTTAATATTTTTTAATCCATTAATCTATTCCATAATCTTAATTGTCAATTATAACCATAATAGAGATTTGAAATTATTTCCAGTATATTTATATCACAAGATTAAGCCGTCGCTGGTTGGTTAAGCTGGTTAATCATATACCAAATCCAAATGTGTTAACATGGAACTGTCTATAAGAACAATAAAAAAGCTTTTTGACTGAATGAGGTATTACCCATTCTACACTAATGTTGACTTTGGATAAAAAATTTGGTGAGAGAAAAATCGTATATTTGGTTGCTAGAAAAAGTAGAGGCTCAAAGAACATTAAAAAAGAAATAAATAAGAATACGAAATCCCCTATTTTCTTATTTTTTTTTCCTCTTTTTTTTCTTTTCTCTTGATAAATTTGAATTCCAATCATAGCATAAAATACCGAATAGTATATCATGCTCCAGATATGTACAGTCACTAAACAGTTACACAACAAGTGAGTCACACTTCGCTTATCCGGCCATTGTCCAAGAATAATATGTTTAATTTAGCTCTTGAATTTTGTTACGAACAACTGCAACTGAATGATCAAAGATAGACCCCACGATCTGACTAGCTATGCCCTCTTTAGCTCTTACAAATTTTGTACAAAAGAATTATAAGATGGAACAGAATATCAAAAATGCCAAACAAAAGAACCATGTAACTATTTTGAGGCTTTAATAAAGTAATACAAGGCAGTAGGAGTAGAAATTTTTGCCCTATAATCATGAGTTTTTATTGACTATCTTTGTTAGCCAACTATAATGAATTAGAAGGAGCGGTCTCTTTATTTCAACAGAGAGATTGATATTTGAGCAATGTCTTAATCCTCATTACGATTATTACACTGTTCTCTCTCACTCTAGTCCACAATGCCATGTGATTGCCATGTGTTCGAAGAAAGATGAGGTGAAGTTATATTAATGTGACATATGACTTGAAGATCTAAACAATGATTAGCTAATCGACAGTGATATGCTGATTACTTTCATCATCACCTTCTTCTCTCTCTCTCTCTCATTAAATTTTGTCGTTTACTTTGATGTCTCTTTGTTGCAGATCTTCAAATGCATCAAGCTGTCTAATCCTAATAGTTGAGACGGTTTGGTTGCTTCAAATCTATTCTTTTTTTATCTTTTCCTTTTTTTTTTTTTTTTTTTTTTGGTTTTGCTTTTGGAAACAGTATTATACAAAGAAAAAATTATATAAAAGACCATGCAAAACAATGACTGATTTGAGATCTCTCTGCAGTTTGGTTGCTTCAAATCTAAGTACTTTTTATCTTTCTTGCTTTTTTGGTTTTGAAATGGTATTACATCAAGAAAATATTGTATAACACTCCATACTAAACAATGACTACTTTGAGATCTAACCATTTATAACAAAAAAAAAAAACAATTTTACAAAATACAACCGTGACATTATTTTGAATAATTACTCTATATAAAAACTTTTGTATATAAATCTATTTTTATGCAAAATTAATTTGTAATACAAATGCCGGAAACTTATTGCTTTCTTGGTTTCATCATTCTTGCAAATTATAGTGATACTTTTATAAACGTTTAATAATTCTGAATCCATTAATCTATACCATAATCATCATTGTCAATTATAACCATAATAGAGATATGAAATTGTTTCCAATATTTATAACCCACACTAGTTTTTCGTTTTTTTCTTCTTTTAGATCACAAGATTAAGCTGTCACTGCTTAAGCCGCTTACTATATACCAAAGGTATTATCATGGAACTGTATATTCTGTCAACATTGACAATAATATCAATATTTTAAGAGATGTTTCCTTAATTCCTCAATCCCTAATTTACTGCAGAATAATACGTCCTTTGCTGCATGTCATTATCATGCACAGAATGACCACCAATCATAAGTCTGTATTGTCTTCATCAGGGAGCTAAACTTATTCACCCAGAGAGAGATGAAGCCAAAGGCACACAAAAGCTGCAACTTGCTGAATTGGGTACATGTGCCTACCCTAAAATTTTAGAGAGAGAGAGGGAGAGGCAGGGAGGAGAGAGAGAGAGAGTGCGTGCAGGTATGTGATGTTGGGTTTTCCATGATGACAAAACATGGAACTTTAAAGGCACTTCCTCACTTCCCTTTTGCAGCCTTTTGATGGACTTAACCTCCACAAAATTCCACACTGCGACAGTGACTGTCCCTTTCATGCACCCCTAACATGGGATGTGCCCACACCAATAATAGATGAATTGAATCCTTGTGTTGAATAAGGAAGCCTGTTCATGAGGGAGGAGCTTGTTCTTTTGTTTCTTTCTCCACAGCCTATTACGAGAGAGAGAGAGAGAGAGAGAGAGAACAATTATCCCACAATTATAGGACACATTCCAGTGTTGAGATTGTGGGACGGCACTTTGTGCATCAAGACCTCAAATGACCTGCATGTTTTAACCAATCAACAGAAGCAAAGGCAACACAAGTCTATTTGTGTGCATAAACATTGACAACCCTGGTTTCTACCCAAAACAGAGGAAAATAAAAGGAAAAAACATCTGGGACCTTGATATTAGGACACCTGTGTCATAATGGTGTTGATCAATCACAGCTAATTAGACCAAATCAAGCATGCTAGCTGTTTCAGATACCTTCCAAAACCAAGGACACCAAATCAATCATTGCCCTTGTGATTCAAAGGATTTTAGAGCTCTTTGTTCTAGAAAAAGATGAAAAAGCAATATCTCATAGCTGGCAATCAAAAGACAAATTCTTGCAATTGACTAATATTTTTAGATGGATCATGGTCCAGCCTCTAGTAGATGGCGACATATGTCCAAATATTCCATTTTTATTAATAATCGTACGAAATATTGTATTAAAGTCATTAATAAATGAATTTTATCCTGACCAAGCAAAAGATAGAACTGAATTGAGTTTGACCCAGATCTCATTTGACTGGGGCCGGAGGTGGGGGTTGGGAATGTAAATGAGCAAGTAAATGGACCATGTATCTGAGCAAAAATGACCCAAAAAAAATTAAAAAATACATATCCTCAGTTATGCACATGGTGCAGCATGATTGTTGCCTTGAACAAAGATGCTGAGGTGGTCCGGAATCTTCTCTAGGTCAATTTTCTCCTGACTAGTCCTTTGAAGAAGTCAAAACTGTAGCCACATGAAAAACAATATTCTTATGTATCAAAACCATAATCAGAAAAATATGCTTGCACAAAAAATATTACATGCATTTAAGGCTGTTGAAAGTGTACTTTCAATATGTCATGATCACAAGTAGTCTTTGTTCAAATTGCAAGAGGTTCTTTCAAAATATTGTTTAGTTTTTTCAGCAATAAACAAAATCGATGGTTGAGAGAGATCCATACATACACATTCCCAGAAGCATATATACAGAGTATGGAGAGAGAATATACAAAGAAGGCACCTGCTGGCAAAGATGTTTACTGAAAAATGTACATTGAAACAGCATGTATAATAATACTATGGTTAACATGGAAATGCATAATTCGATGTTGCAGCCCGGGAATGGAGGGTTGTGAGTGCATAGGCATTAGTATAGTCATGTTAATAACTTAATCCTACAATATTTCAATTCATTTTTAAGGGATTGGGGTGTGGTATTATGCCACAAGGATAACATGCCCTGTGCATATGAAAGAAAACTTTATTCAACCGACATACTTAATGCCTTAATATGGTTAAAAGATGCAGCTTACAGGAATGTATTGACAGAAGACAGGCAGCAACCATGAGTCATCAACTGCAGAAGCTGCCAAAACTACACTGACTGATATCTCAAATGAGATATCTGGCTCCCTCTGGTTAAGGAAGGACAAGCTTTTTACACTCATGGAAGACCAGAAAATGTCATTGTGCAGAAAGAAAAAAGAAATGAATTTCCATATGGATCGATTGTGCCAAATTTGTTGTTACTGCTCAATTTCTATCAGTCTGACATCACACTAGGAACAGAGTGTTCGGAAAGAATACCAAAGTATTCTCTATATCCGTTCTTCTTGTTTATGATGGGTTTGTGTTTGTTGTTGGGGGGGGGGCTTCTGCAAAAGCTGAAACATACAGAATGCAGGGAATTATGAAATAAGATTGATCTTTCTCTTGTTCTTCAATTCTTAGGGAAATAAAATGTGAGGCTCATTGGAAATTTTTGGGCATAACATTAAGCTAATACCTAGATAGACCTCACAAATCTGGAAAAACATAGCAACAAATTTTCAATATTCCAATCAAACAACATCACGTTAGAACTAAATATAGATAAAAATCTTAACCTCAGAATTCCATAACCATGAGATTGTAGTACGATGCAACATCATGATTTGATGTATCTGAGTCATTTTTACTGGAATGCTTAATACCCCCCTTAAATCAGTGGGGAGTTGATAAGTCTGCTTCCATAACTAAATTGAACACTTGTATTTTGAGGGACAAAAAAGCATTCAAAATTTTGTTGCAAAACACAAACAGTTAGGCTCAACCAGGTAAATAATGACCACATGTAAATACAGGCAACCGAAATTGTTGCCAATTATTGGTGTTCATCCTTTCTGATAGTGCCTTGCCAATTAGTCTATAAAATGCAATGATGGATTTGCATGCTATTCATAGGGGGTCATCATTGGAATCGGACCTAATCCAGAGGTACCCTTAAATAAGTGTTCAATAGCCAATCACATTTTCACATGTTAGTATCATGATTCATGAAAGATTGGAAAACAATCACTTTAATGTCAGGTCCTTGGTTTGAATAGTCTCTTACAGGGCCTCTAGTCAGAGCCCATACTAGCTAAATACCATAGTTGTTAAACTCCGATCCAGATCTTACAGGAACTCCCTTGGAGGTAGGATCTTACAATTTTAGTGTAGGATCTTACTGGATCATAGAATCCCGATCCAGATCTCAATCCTATCCGATCCCATTTTTAAACAATGTTTTGCTTAATATGTTGGTTTTTTTTTTTTCGGTTGTTGTGGCTTATCCATTTTACACTGGGCCCAAATCAAAGACAAATATGGCATATTGAATCAATCTTCTAGGGGAAAAATGGGCAATCAACATTCCCCCATTACAACATTTCGAAAAAACTAGAGAGTTACAGGAATATAAATACTATTCAAGCATCTCCATCTCCCTCTCTAACCCATTCCACTCTCCAACAATGGTTTATCATGAATAGGAATTATCGTGCATTTTTTTCTCCTTTTTTCCTTTTTTCTATGATCTTATGATTCTTGATTCGATCCTATGATCTGATCCTAAAAACCCTTCGAATGATCCAATGTATGATCCTGATTTTGACAATATTGCTAAATACCTATTATAATTGGGTTTATATCCTCCAATAGTCCACTCACCGATTATGCGCAAGAACCAGTTACGTGTTAGCATGAAAGCATGTGAAATAAACCTTTACTCTCTACTTTGTGTACTAGACTTTCAAACATCTCTAGCTTAAAAAAAAATGTCATACGTCCTAATTGTTTTATGAGGTTTACATGGTGAAAGGTTATTGATAAAGAATGTATACCTCAACGAGTAGGGCAATTAGTTTAAGCATTTTTTTAAACTTGGAGGTCCTGGTCTCATGGAAATTTAATCCTCAATTGTTCCAAGTTAAAAATTTTAGGATTTCCATTAAATCACTTTGCCTAAATATATTGACTGTGATTCATAAGCTAAAAGGTTTGGAATGGCTATTCTACAAGCTGTGCTTTGCCTTTCGCTGCCATCAAAAGAAGTGGATTTCACACATCCTAAAAGCAAGGACAAAAATTTCGTTTCGATAGGTCGTTTCAACTGGCTCGGAAACAGAAATGTTTCGAAAATGATTCGGGATTTTTCGGAAACATTTCAAAAGGAACAAATATTAATATGGTAAACTAAAATCTTTTGTATTTTTTCAATAAAAAGTACACTATTTATAAGTAGTTCTAAATTTATGTTGATACAACTTCTTGTTTTGGCATAACATCATTGTTGCATTTTGGTGCATTTTTTTTATATTCCAATGTGTTTTGATGGAAACAATATAGTTTTATTATTCCACAAATGTTTCGTTTCGGTCTCTTTGGAAACAGAGATGTTTCGGCCGTTTCGATGGAAACAAATAGAAATTTTGTTCCTTGCCTAAAAGCTGTCCACAATCCAAGTTTCAGAATATGAGATGAATACCATTTTGGTCAATTTGCTCATCTGCAGCAAGGATTCTCTTGTGTAGCTTAGATGTCTCAACTTATTAGTGCTCCCCTATCACTCATGAATATTGACTAAAATTTCTCATATTTTGACCTTACCTAGCTGTGTAGCATGTACGTAGACAGAAACCGGATACAGAGACGACACAATGTGGACATGTTGGTACACTTAAACCCGGAAAAGTAGGCATGGACATGGTGGGGACACTAAATAGGTACTTCCATAAGCACCACATATATATATATATATATATCCTTTACCACTGTAATGTGAGATTCCAGTATTATACTCCCTAACCAATCTCTTTCTTAGAATTCTATTGTTTTTCGAAGAGGCATGATGCGTGCATTAATTTTATAGTGTAAAATCTCTTCTAAAACTATGGTACTATAAAAGTATCAAAGGAGTGTTGTGTTCCAGAGTCCAGACTGTGTAAACACGAATACATTTTACAAATATCCATGCCTCAAAAGTTACCCAGTCTTTCCTTCACCTCTTAAAATTCTTTTACTTGCTACATTCTGCAGTAGGACGTTTATTCTCTCTTCCGATAATTTACCCTATAGACTAAGCTATTCCTTTCCTTTCTACTATAGAAATTTACCTTCCGGCAGGACTGGAATTCTTGGGCAACTCCATGTACATATGCGCATATGAACAAACGCAAAGAGCTTCTCATGCACAGATGTGAACACGCGTGTATATATGTGCCCATAACTGTGTATGTGCAGTCGTGTGCCTGCTGGAAATGAACATCCACCCTAACTCCATATCACTACATTAGTGGAAAAAAAAGCTTCGGTATCTCCTTTCTGGCTTTCTTATTTAACCACCAAAAGATAGTTGTCATGATGCGCCCTTAACAAGACTTTATTAAAGTAAAAAGAAAAGAGAAAATAGAAGAAAAAGATGTATCACACTATCAGTCAACTTAACCAATAGGAAACACCATTTGTCTTTGTTAAAAGTTTGTACATGTAATGTTCTTTGGTTTGACTTATATTACAGCCCTGAAACTTTAAAGATGATAACAAATTTAAGTTTCTCCTTAGATGTCACACGTAATGTCATTTGAAGCACCACAAATGAAATAATTTCATCAAAATGCAATGAGTTCATCAATAAACAAGAAACATGAAGGCCAGTGGATGCATATGATGCAGATAATGCATTACAAGCTGTGGTCAAGTGGGTTCATTGTTAAGGCCAAATCTTTGGAGGCTTGCCTAGAAAAGGAGTCCACAGTCACTTGAGGTATTTTGCTATCTCACACCCTCGACCATGTGGCGCCCAAGTTAGCATCTATCTTGCTTGTTTCTTATTTTTACTTAGGGTTAGTTGAGTCGTTCTAGAAGTTTAGAAGGATTTACATATTAAGTATGACTTCTTTTGTAAGTTTCTGTTTTCTTAGAGAAAGTATTATGTTGATGCATCACACATTGTATCGACACAGAGAGACACCCAATAATATCGACAAAATTTCACACTTGACCAAACAAGTATTGCTGTAAATCACATTCAGATATTCCACAATATATCTTCACACAGCATTTATCTTGATGCTTTTTAGTTTTCTTACACAATAATTTTTTTGGCTTTCTTGTCAACCTTTTAGGACTGCCACCTTATGCATCAAGATGAACAATGTAGAAACAATCAGTTTGCATCAGTAGGAGCTCTGGAGAATGTGTTACCATATAAGCACTAAAAAGATATTATTAACCTGTAGATGATATTCTATCCTATCAAACTTTGTATGGTATAGGTAGAGTACTGCAAGTAACTTGATCATTGGACACTAATTTCTCTTCCATGTGCAAAACCTAAGGATTCTTTCAAGTTTGAACCACAGGAATTCTGCGTGCCTAGTTATATTACATTGTTAGTGTCGTATTCCCCATTCCCAAGTAAATAATGTTAGATGAAATTTTCATAAACCACAAAAATTATGTTACTCCATCACTTTCACACTCATGTTGACTTCATTTTGG
Organism: Euryodendron excelsum; assembly: GCA_033060915.1. Taxonomy (NCBI): domain Eukaryota; kingdom Viridiplantae; phylum Streptophyta; class Magnoliopsida; order Ericales; family Pentaphylacaceae; genus Euryodendron; species Euryodendron excelsum. The sequence goes on along the minus strand of CM065389.1, from coordinate 20,752,320 downwards.
CATCATCATCATGTCATAAATATACAAGAACATGAAGAGTACTTTCATTTGGGTATTTCCCACTAAACGGATAAATGGTGACTTTTTGGTTAATGCTGATAGAAGGGAGCATGCTCATTAAATTAAGATCACACAGCAATCAGTACCTACAGAGTACTCATATAATGACAAAATACCATCAAATACGTTACCTATTGCCATCTGGATGAAGCTCGCACATTTGACTGTCTTCACCAACAGCTAATAAATATCCTGCGGATGTTAAACCCTGCAACTCACAAGGAAAAGAAAAATAGAACATTTCACAGTGTAAATTTCAAGCATCGGAAAATACACAAGGAATGGTATGGATGATCAATCACATGAAAGTCGTTCAAAAGAAAAAAACAAGTCCTAAGGATTTATTCTTGAATTGTTCATATAAAGACATACACAGGCAGGCGAGCTGACTCAGGTCTGAGTCGTCTGACTCTCCCAGACTTACCCACCGTAGGTAGTTTGTGCGTACATCTTTTGGGGTTAGCACCCTGATGCAACTAAGAGGTATTGTTATGGAAAGCTTTCCAAAAATTCATTCATGGGGAATAGTCTTGGCTCTCTTGGGGTTAGGGACACACTGGTTTAACTAAGAGTTTTTCACAATTAATGAGAATTGGAATGTTTCATGTTATAGATATGTTAGCATACTCTAATCAAGGTACTTAATTAAGTTTGTTTAACGTTAATAGCATTTTGGAACACTTTTGTAAAAAGTGATTTTGATTAGTTTAACTTAATCGTGATTAATTATACTAATCATAGTTTAATTAGGGCTAATCGTGATCAGCCTAAGTAAGGATTAATTAGTGTTAAGTTTGATTAATTACTCCTTGATCATGATTAGGGTGAGAAGTGCCACCTCATTTGGAAGGACGCCTCACCTATTCTTTAAGGGACATGTGCCCCTCTCATCTTGTTTGTAAGACGTGTGTGTGTGTGTGTGAGGCATGTCATGCTTCAATTTGTGAGGAGAGAGAAAAGGGAGAAGTAGAGAGGAGAAGAAAATTCTGCACACGAAAAAAGAAAGAGAAAAAATGTTTGGTTAGAAGGAAAGTGAAGGAAAAAGGCTTGGGAAAATCCAAAAAAATTTGTAAAGGCTTAAGATAAGGTGAAGAATCTCATTATCATGATTATGTGCTTGCAATAAATTGATTATTGCATTTAGAAAGACTTCTTCATGCTTTGAAAATTGTGATTTGGACCTTAGAATTTGAGACTTTAAGATGAAGACTTAGAATCATAATCAAGACCATAGGAGGCTTAGAAATGTGTTAGGATTAGTTGAGTTTCTCAAAACTCTACCTTGATGACACCATTCTCGGACCATAAGAGCGCCTAGTGACACACTTCTTTGGTGGGAGCACACCAGTGCGCACCTGAGTGCACCACTTCTCTGGTGGGGGCGCACTATTGTGCTTAGTGGCGCAGTCCACTTGAATACCTTGAATTACATTAGTTTTACCCTCTATCCTTGATCATTAGCCACATTTGGAGTTTCTTTATCTACTTTGTAACATTGTTTCATGCCTTAATCATGTAGGATAATTAACTAAAAGAGGATTCAAGCTCTTTTTGTAGAAACAAGATGAGTAGTGTGGATGCTTGGAAATATTCCTTTCAACTTGATTTGTCTTTAAATATATATTATGTTACATTTCAATGGCAAATGTATGCTTTTGACTCAAAATGCTATATTTTACAAAGATATTTGAATTCCATGGACCTTGTACTTATGAAATGCTTTGAAACGATGTTTAAATGTATTGTGTACCACACTCGGGAGTTCCTAACTTGGGAAACTTAAAACAAACCGTTATATGAATTGGGAGAGACGTCCCCTAGGAGCCACATAGTTCCTTGTGAATTCTACACGTGTAAGAATCAATTATAAGTTTTGGCTCATTGTGCCCAAAGAGTGTGAATACATGCTAAGAAATAGAGTTTATTTTGAAGTACAAATGTTCTTTGTATTGAATACGTGAATGACCCTCTACTATTTCAATGAAAAACTATTATTCTTATATAATGCTTTTGAATGACAATGTTTAATGAATTGTCTATAGATTAACTAGAACATATTCCTTGTATCTATATCATTCACTGAGTTTTGGCTTATACTGTTATTTCAATATTTCAAGTAATGAAGAGTAGGACCTTACCAGAGAATATTTTTGAAAGGTTGCTTGAATATGTCATATTGGAGACCAATGCTTTTATTTTTCAAGAAAAGCGTCCTATATTTCAAGCCTCTGACCCACGTGAATAGTTAGAGACAATGTCTTGTATATATTTGTTTTGTAAGGCTTTAGGATAGGCCTAACGGTACGGTTTATAATAACCCTATGTATTTGTTTTTTTTGTCTTGAGATGTGTTGAAAACTTAAGCACTTGCTCTGAAGCTCAATTTAAATGAATAACACTATATTATGCTTCTGCTATTATCTATATTATGGATAAATACACAGGCGATCAACTTCATTGATATGTTAGGCCTTCGATAGCAACACTACTAGCCGATTATGATCTTAATCAGCATATGTGGGATTAGGGTCGTGACAAGCTGAGCTAAATTCAATTGAACCAATATGGTTGAATGTTCCATTGAGTTGGAAAGGTCAGATATTTCATAAGTAAGGAACAAAATTTCCATTTGTTTTCACTGAAACGGCCGAAACGTTTCTGTTTCCTAAGGGACCGAAACAAAACACTAGTGGAATAACGAAACACTATTATTATTATCAAAACACACTGAAACATAAAAAAATACACCAAAACACAATGCCATATACCTAAACAATAAGTTGTATTAACCCGAATTTAAAATTTTTATAAAAAGTGTACAATTTTTATACAAAAGATTGTATTTTATTATTTTAATATTTGTCACTTTTGAAATATTTCTGAAACATTCCGAAATGTTTCCGAAACGTTTCCACTTCTAAACCAACTAAAACGACCCCTCGAAACAAAATTTTGATCCTTGTTCGTAAGTAGAGGTATTTTGATACTTTTGTAGCTTAACAGGATTTGGTAACTTCTCATTCATTTCATGCCTAGATAAGAAGGCTTTTTGTACTTTGGTTATGTGGTTTGATGTCCTTTTTTGATTAATTATATCAAAATATATTTTTGTCCAGCAGGAGTTCAAAACTTCCATGAAAATTGTCATAGCAATGCTTCATGTATAAAGTCTAACATTCCTATTACTTACCCCAAAAACAAAAGAAGTCTATTTTTATTAGAAAAAATGTTTAATGTAAGCAAGTCTTCTCTAGAACGGAGCTATTTAGCTTGTGTAGTCTCCTCTACCAACTCATTAGGGATGTGCAAAGCGGAGGTCCCAATAGAGGGACACTGGTTGAGGGGACTCGGGAAGCTTAGCCTATGTGTCAGGCTGGTGGAATAAAGTAACCACGCACAGAGGAAAGGAAAAAATTCTTTGCAGAGATAAGGAGAATGGTTGATTATTAGAATTTTCTACAGATTTGTGCTTTGTTTTAATGATGGTACTCCATTAATATCCTCTAGATGAAAAACTCGTGCGAGGCCTCAATAGGAGTCTTGGGGATTATGCTATCTTCCTTCTTCTTCTTCTTCTTCTTCTTCTTCAACATGTGTAACCTTTTGATCATAAGAGCCTATTTCTAACTTACTCTACCATTTTAGTCCTAAAGCTTTGGTCTTTCCTTGCAGTCAATTCTACCGAGTTTTTACCTTCATATCATACCAAATTCAGCCCTGAATTGTAAGTGACTTAACCCTTTTCCAGTCATAAACCTTAATCTTTCTTTCTAAATTATAACCCTAGATCTCCTAGTTGCTCATTATTTAATTGACAACATCCTTAGTTCCCATAGCCTTGTTTGAATGTCCCTTAAATTCGAATGCCTACCAACCAAAACACAAAAACACAAAAGAAAAAAAATGAATGGCCTCTATCTCTGTGCGCTTTTTGCATATGTAGAGCCATTAGCAAAAATGGCAACTATAAAAGAAAAGGAGGTTAAATCTTGAATTCCTCATTCCAATAAAGCCTAAAAATGACCACATATATAGGGTACAATCAAATCCCCAATTTCCCTTGATGGCTCCACCAAAGGTAATGAATTTCTATATTGAACCTTGGTCAGAAGTCATTGAGATCATTCAAATTCAAAGGATGTCTGACCTTGAGGTTTTGCTAAATCACTTCTTACCCAAAAGCAAAAGGTCCCACAGAAGAGAATAAAAAATTCCTTCACTGACAGAACAAACTATAAAAGGAGGGGCGGCCAATGGATGACCCACGGAAGTATATGATTTGTTCACAAGCAGTAGAGTTTACAGAAGGCATAAAACAAAAAAGGATTACATTTTGCCTGAAAAGATGGCTGTTGGTAAATGAATAGATGTCTACATGACATATATGTCAAGTTAGCCAAGGAAAGAAAAGAAAAAAAAAATTCTAAAATTAGGATTATAAACTACATCATTGTAAATTAACTATTAGAATAACGAATCACCAAAAAAAGTTACAGGAAATGTAAAAGGCGCGATTGACAACCAAGTAAAGAACAGCAAGAGTCAAAAGTAAATAAAAAAATTCAGAAAAAGAAAAATTAATGCTAAGAAGATTTTGATAAAAGGAAGCATAATGCAACTACATTGTAGCCCAGCCCTACACCATATATATCAACATCATTAATGGCCATTTAGAAGAAAAGACTTAATTTAGTAAATAGTGAGAGTAATAAACTACAATTATTAGTTGCATACATACTCCTAGAAAACATTTAAACAACATTTCTAAGTTTCCCTAGACTGAGAAGACAGTTGCAAGACCAGTTATTAACATCCTGTTTCTTAATTTGGCATGATACAAAATTAGCACATATAGATTACAAAAAAACAAAATATATTTTTGTTTTGGGTAAATACAAGAACTCAGGAATTTAAGGAGATGGGAAAAACATAATTTTATATTCTTACCTGTCTGGTCCTATATCACATTAATCAGTTCCCACCCCCTCCCTGGACCCTTCCGTAAACCCACAATATACAAATGACAGTGTGTACCACAATACATCGTATCTTTTAAGATCTATCAGTAACTTATATATAGGACTATGATCAGGGGCGGACCCAGGAATCACTGGTAGGGGGGGACCAAGCTACAAGCTTTTAAAACTTGGCGAAAAATTTTATATTTATTTGATTCTTAGAGAGTGTATCTACTTAAATACAGTACCCAAGAATTTGCTTTTATAAGCATAAATTTAAAGAGTATTATTAAATCTTCAAATATTTTTTCTATTTGATATTGAAATAGGTTTACACAATACCAAAGTTATGAATTGTGATTTTCAATTGAAGCAAAATAAAAGAAAATTGTGGTCTACTAGAAAAAAAACTTCAATTGTGAAAATAAAAGAAAATTTTTATCATATATTATATTTTGGTTTTTGAAAATAGAAAACAAAATTTTAATCATATATTATGTTGTTTTTTATTTTCAAAAAACAAAAAAAAAAATAACACAAATTTTTATCATTTCAACTAAGTCAAAATTTTATATTTGTTTAGTTGATTATAAATTACAACATACTTGAGTGTTATATGTCAAATCATGAAAAATACAAGAAAGCTAAATTTTTTAATGATATCTAGGCAAGTGGCAATAGTGAGACATAACGACAAAAGAAGATGCATATACCACCGACTGGTTCATTCAATGGGGAAGAATTTAAATTTATTCGCTCAATGTTTAGGTTTGAGTTCTCGTAACTATTTGATAGGATTAAACATATTTTTAGCATCTAGAGCACATTGGAAAAATTAAGTTTCGGCCCTAACTTAAGTATTATGAGATTTTTTTAGATAGTGCTGAGGGAGCCAATGCGTTGAATAGATAACATGTACATCCATTTTCAGCATAAAAATTATAATAAAAAAAAGAAGCAGATGCATGGGGAGCAGGACATCATGGTTATGTCCATTGTCCACTGGATAACCATGAAATATGGCTACTGACTAAGTGACTATTGCTTTCTTCAAAAATCGATTGATGTGTTTAATAGTTCATAGGTGTTAGATTTATTAAAATGTGGGGCCCATGAAATTTAAAATATTTGTGGAAAATAGTGTTAAATACATGTGGGCCATGGAATAAAGGAAAAGAAAGTTTCGGAATTGGGAGGGGGGGCCACCCCCTTGTATTTGAGAGGCTCCAAGGCAAAACTAGTGTAAAAATTAGCAGGGTTGCAAGGGTTCTCTCGATCGTAGGGGGGGGCCATGGCCCCCTCTGGCCCCCGTCGTGGGTCTGCCGTTGAGTATGATTGAATAAGATTGTATTAGAATGTGAAAATGTTCCTAATTATTGTTTTATTTTGATTCTATCTCATCCTTTATATACATAAACCTCTTTGTGTTACAATAATTTTAAATTCATAGATTCTCCCCGAAATTAGGACAGTTAGATATGTTAAAAACAGTTAAACTACGAGGAATGTTAAAGTTAAAGAAACCACTGAATTGCTTATTTACTGACACGCAAAGAGAAAAGAAAAATTCTAACATGAATGAGACAAGCGCATACTTGAAGATTGAAAAGACCATAAAATAATTATAGGACAGTGGTTCACCTTTATTAATGAAAAGATCAAAAAGATTCTCAAATTTATTAAAAAAGGCTGCAAGGATATCTTCTCTCGGTACTTGAAAAGCAACAGAAGTCAACTTTTGCAGCACCGCATTCAAGCATGTCGTACGTTTATCGTTATCAATATTCAAACCTATTCCTGCAAAAACATGAGAAGACAAAATCTTAAGTAATATATTTGTGACTAAGAAGCATGGATATGGACACAGGAAAATGATATGATACGGACACGCCAACATAGTAATTTTCAAAAAATTAGGACATGACATGGTAACAAATAAGTAAATATTTATAAAACTAAATGAAAATAATAACTATTTCTTAATTTTTTACATTACAAACATATTTATATTGAACTATAAAAAATAGTATGAAATCATTTTCCATGTTTAATGTGTATTTAAGTAACCGACATGTGCCCCCTAAGTGTCCAAGCATGTCCAATTCTAAAAACAATTAAAAAAATGACACAATTGGATGTGTGTTAAACATGTACCGGGGAGCATCCAACAAGTGTTGGTGTTCGACGTGCGTCTGAAATGAACATGACACATTTTTAGAAGTGTTTGTGCTACTTAAATTTGAGCTCCTGTACTGATGATATAAGACATGAATAATGAAGAACCAATCCACTGAATTTAAAAAGTACTTTTTCGTTCCCGTGAACACGAAAAATGAAAATGAAAATGACAACAGAATAAGGCCTAAGAGATAGCAAAAATTGAATAACAGGATAAAGAGAAAAGAACACCACAAGTAATACATTTTCAACTTAGTTAGTTTCAAAGGGATGAGGCAATTTACCAGCAGTGACATTAAACTTCTTTGATTTATAGGTTGATGTGCACAAAACACCTCCCACTTTAAGGCCATTTAAGTACAGGTCATTTGGTTACTTTATTCTAACATCCAGACGTGGTAAGCCCTGAAATGGATAATATTAGCCAAAAAAAGAATATCACAACCTAATCTTCAACATTGAACATACATTGCAAATCATTACATGTGAATTAAGTATTACAGATATGGCCCAAGCAAAGATTGCAACTAACGAGAAGTCAGTCTTAAATGCATCCTGGACTAACAAAAATCACACAATTTGGATGAAGTTTCGTGATTCAGTTTTGCTTGGTTTATATCCATATACATGGCCACTTACGGTTGTGGGACAAACCATGCTAGGCACAACATGCCTGTGTATGAGCGTGAATTTGTTTTGGATCATAAAATTCCCTATAGCGCACTGGGGAACTTGTCTATCAATTACTGAAAATTACATACCTCGACTGGAAAATGCATTGGAATAAAATTTTTCAATTTCCATATCTGGTACAGCTTGAATATTCTGAATACCTTTCTTTCAGCCAACTTACCTGGAAATAGGTCTTAGTCTCTTAGACAACAGTGTTTACCTTCATTTTGAATAATCAAGCTATCATAGGAGGGGCCATTTTATCCTTTTGAAGATAGTTAAATCACCATAATCTTCTAACCCGGCACATGTTTAACATTGGCAATGTAAATCTTATTCTGATAGTGGACCTTGGTGTTCCTTCAAACAATTTGCCAACTCCTTTTCAAGGATTGTTTTTTATCTTGATCTTCTGCCTATTGGAGAATTGAGACTGATCTCACTTAGTATGCTGTATACAGATATCTATGAATCTAGCATATGTTTTATTGAGTCACGGCACCACAGATATTTCATTTTCAGGCGTTCATTTCACTACATCCCAACCGATAAATGCTGTGGTCATTCAGTAATGCTTCCAGTGCAGAACAGCATATGGGTTGGTCTACCCATATTAATAGTGGAGGACTTCACTATCCATTAAATTTTTAATGCCTCAATTTTTTTTTACAAATTTTGATCAGTGAAAAGACCTCTTTCCCTCCCGAAAAGGTCCATTGTTTAAGAGTATAGGAACTCAGACGCGGAGTATTTCCCACCATTTGAGGTGTGTGTTCATTGTACTCCAAAAGTACAATCTATATGCTTTAATTAGTTATTTGTTAGGCCTAGAGTAGTATTAATTGTATAGTTTGAGTCCCAATTTGTATATAACTTAGTTTGTTGAATGTAAACAGGATTCCAAGTTTAAAAGGGCAAAATTTGACAAAAAGGGAAAATACCATTTGAACGGTGAAGGATAGCGTTCAAATGATGTGAAAGTCCGTTCAAACAGTGCGTCAAACAGGATTCTCCATTAGTAAATTCAAAGCCTTGTTTTCACGTCAGAAGCAGGTTTGATAAGCGTCAAAAGCCCATTTGAATGGGACATTCGAACGGTGGGCCATGCGTTCGAACGACTTTATGGGAAACTGCATATTTTGAGCCTATAAAAGCTAGGACTGAGGCCTATTGTAAGGAATTCTCTTTAGTAGTTAGTTTTATGAGTTTTAGGTTTTCTTTGAGAGTTTTAAGAGTAGATTAGAGTAGAACTTTATAAAATTTTCATAATTTTTCAATTCCTGCAATCAAATTCAATCTTTCAATACATATTTTGCATATCTCTAAGATCAACCGAAGATCTTGGATGAAAAATAGAGGTAACTAGAGTTTCAAAGTTTACATCTTCTTCTACTTATTTGTTTGGGATCAAACCCTAGATATTTACGAAACTTAAATATTTGGCTAAGTTCGGTAATATTTATGCACAAACCCCAGTTCGGTATATTTACTGCACGGATCGATGGTATGCATCGATGATTCTAAACCTTATTTAATTTAGATTTGATTGTTAAAGAATAACAATTTTTCTCTCTAAATCTTTCGAATCAAAGATTGACGACGTAGTCAATGATTTGAATTATCAAAAACCTCTATTAGAATTCCGAGTAAAGCAATTAATTAGAACAATTGGTTTTGAGACTTTTCTTTACTCAGTTAAAAATCATTTTCATAGCTTAGTTTAGATTAATTAAACTCTTTCAAAACAATAGATTTTTGTTTTATTTTTATTGGACTGTTTTCTTGGGATTTTTTAATCAAGGTGAGTTTTTCTGAATGAGCTAACTCTCTTCCCTGTGAACTCGACCCCAGATTTACCAGGTTATATTGCTTCGCCATCCTAAGCATGGGATTAACTTTCGCCACTTCCAAGGACACTGTTTGATGCAAGTCATGTGTGTGTTTTTTTTCTCCTCTTCCTCCTCCTCGTCCATCTCTCTCTCTCTCTCTCTCTCTCTCAGCTTCCCCTACATTATAATACTTCACATAATTTAAAGATTCAACTTTTGTTTAACATTCATATTTGATTTATAAACAGAGCAAGGCCATCAACATAGCTGTATCTTCTGCACCTTAGATACTCGGCTTAGTCAAGCCTCAATGGCAGAGCCCCTTATTCAATTTGAATGCAGGAATAAATCATGAGTGTATTGGACTGAGAAACACTTACAGTTTTGTCACAAACATCCTTTATTGCCTCTGTCATGGCAAGAGACACGACATACTGTACAAGAGGTACCACTCGCCCATCTTCCATCTGTATTGTAAATGAAAATAGAAGGCAACCCTGTGGAGATTCCCACACATTCTTCGACCGACCTGCAAAATCAGACATTATAAGAAACAATACAACATTTAAATTCCAAATTTCAAACAACATAACAAACAGAATCAGCAATTGCGTAGCATTTCGAACCTCGCCCTTTGAACTGAACATAGGCAACACAAACAGCACCAACTGGAAGCTCACAGAAATTGCTGCCCAAAAACGTAAAATTCCAATTATAAATAAAACTTAAAATTCAATATCAAACTCGTATTACTCACTGAGAAACGACGTCATGTGTCGATGGCAACCGCGGGGACCAAATCAGAAACCTTCCAAGGCAAATAGTTGAAAGAGAATTCAAGAACGAATTGATCCGAAGACTCTCCCCTTCAGACGTCTTTCCAGTCTCCGAATGCAACAGTATCGAAACTTCAGCATTTTCGGGGAGTTTCAGAGTGTTATTGTCCTTCAAAGATTTAGCCAATTCCTTCTCGGTAGATGATTTTCCACACAGTAACAGAAGACACGGTGATTGTGAATCCATAGCTGCACAGAACATCGGAAATGAGTATCCATGTATACATATAAATATATATATACGTGAACAGAGAGAAAGATCATACCTGAGACAGCGACAGATAGAGATAGAGTGAGAGGCTTCTTCTTACCCGCAGGGAGGAGTGCAGGTGGAGAGAGTGAGGCTAAAGAGATCTTAGAGAGAGAGAGAGAAAGTAGAGCTAAGTTTGTAGGGAGAGAAAGCGGGGGAAGCTCCTCAAGGGCATGCCTTTGGGGTCTGCCGGCTAATTTTCCTGATAAGGGAAAAAAAAATGACTTATGTTAAGCAGGAGTTCAACATATCAAACAAAATTATTTGTACCTGAGTTGAAAACTTGTGTTAAAATAGTCTTCCATCAATTACCTGCTTAAATATAGGGCTAAAATAATTATGTAAATATAGGGCTAAAAAATGCCATAAGTCTTCAACTTAGGTAAAAATAATTTTGTTTGATAATTTAAAATAATTTTGTTAGATAATTTAAAATCTATAAATTTTAAAAATTTAATAATTCAAAATATATTTTAAAAAATAGGTCATATAGGTTTCAACTATTATAAAAAAAAATGACAATTTGATTAAATTCATAAATAGATTCATAAAATTATATACAAAAAAAAAACCTTATATACATAAATAGATTTTGTATATTTACAAAAAAAAATTGTGCTTTTAAAATATTCTCTCTCTAGATCTCTTCCCTATTTGTTTGTGAATATCTCATTTTTATTTTTATTTTTTCACTAATAATTAACTGATTATCAATAGGTGAACAGGACCCACAATAGGCTATGTTGTAGGCTTAGGCTATGTGAATAGCTATACTTTAGTCACATCAATGAGAGATCTCTATACAGGCTGTATGAAATTAGTGCTTTTATGAACTTTTGTATTTTTAGAACTAGTTTGGTAGCTGAGAAAATGTAAGGTTGATAAACTACAAGTAAATGCACTAGAGAGAGTTGCAAACAAACAATATTAAAAATATTTCATGTCTTTATCAACAATGTTATGAATGTAAAGAATAAACATAAAGAGAAAGCCAAAATTAATAGATACCATCAGTACCATATGTTTATGTATCGTGCTATGTAGCTGTGTTGTTTGGCATGAAATTTGTAGATATACAATTGATTATTTTTTTCCTTAATTTTTTACATTTTTAGTAAAGTAAAGTCTATTTAATGAGGTAGGTTAAAATTGTATGTGTTTTATGATAGGTACAGCTAAGTAATGACGACAATGGTAATGTTTTATTGGAGGGAAAGATAGTAAAAAATCGCCGAGAAGGCATAGCCTATGATATAGACGCTAGCGGCTGCTATGATGTAGAATTGAAAACCTCACTTGCTGGGTTACTGGAAATGATCGTGTCTATGATGGTTGGGTATGGAGAACATGTGAATATAAAGTTTATATGTAGATACCCTCATCGACGAATTGGAGAAGTGTTGATACATAAGAAGTTGTCGGTCAATGACAATATGACATTGCAAACTGTCTTGAATCTCTTTTCGAGATATAGTGATCTGCATTGTATTGAAATATACGTTGTAAATTAGGGGAACACAATGACCATCAGTGTGACAATCGGAAGACACCGGTGTGACAAGAGTGGCTTGTGGGAGTTGACAGCACGTCAATCGATTTTTCGGTTTGAAAGTTATGCAAAGTTTTCAAATTTTGAAACTTAGGCTACTGGAAGTAGGCCAACTCGGCTGTTGGGGTACCGAAATGGGGAGGAAGGGTTCGGAGAGTGTGAAACTTTACGAGAGGCACCAGTGTGACAAGAGTGACGCGTGGAAGTTGACGACAAGTCAACCGATTCCCCGGTTTAAAAGTTATACAAAGTTTTTGAATTTTAAAATTTAGGCTATTGGAAGTAGCCCAACTCAGCCGTGGGGGTATCGAAATGGGAAGGAAGGGTCTAGAGAGTGTAAAACTTTATGGGATGCACCGGTGTGACAAGAGTGACGTGTGGGAGTTGATGGCACATCAATCGATTTCTAATTTAGAAGTTATGCAAAATTTTCGAATTTCAAAACTTAGGCTACCGAAAGCAGGCTAACTCAGTCATTGGGGTACCGAAATGGGAAGAAAGGGTACGAGGAGTGTGAAACTTTACGGGAGACATTGGTGTAACAAGAGTGAAATGTGGGAGTTAACGACACTTGTTAATCGGTTTTTCGGTTTAGAAGTTTTGCAAAGTTTTCAAATTTCGAAACTTAGGCCATCGGAAGTAGGCCAACTCGGCTGTTAAGGTATCGAAATGGGGAGGAAGGGTCTGAGGAGTGTGAAACTTTACGAGAGATACCGATGTGACAAGAGTGATGTGTGGGAGTTGACGGCACGTTAATTAGTTTCCCGGCTTCGAAGTTATGCAAAGTTTTCGAATTTCAAAATTTAGGCTACAGAAGTAGGCCAACTCGGCCGTTTGGGTACCGAAATGGGGAGGAAGGGTCTGGAGAGTGTGAAACTTTACGGGAGATACCGATGTGACAATAGTGACATATGAGAGTTGACGGCACATCAATCGGTTTCTCGGTTTGAAAGTTATGCAAAGTTTTCAAATTTCGAAACTTAAGCTACTGGAAGTAGTCTAACTCGGCCATTGGGGTACTAAAATGGGACGTAAGGGTCTGGAGAGTGTGAAACTTTACGGGAGGCACCGGTGTGATAAGAGTGACGTGTGGGGGTTGACGGCACGTCAATTGGTTTCCCAGTTTGGAAGTTATACAAAGTTTTTGAATTTTGAAACTTAGGTTATCGAAAGTAGGCCAACTCGGCCGTTGGGGTACCAAAGTGGAGAGGAAGGGTCCGGGGAGTGTGAAACTTTATGGAAGACACCGGTGTGACAAGAGTGACGTGTGGGAGTTGACGGCATGTCAATTGATTTCCCGGTTTGGAAGTTATGCAAAATTTTCGAATTTCCAAACTCAAGCTATCAGAAGTAGCCCAACTTGGCCGTTGGGGTATCGAAATGGGGAGAAAAGGTCTGACGAGTGTGAAACTTTACGAAAGATACCGGTGTGACAAGAGCGACGTGTGGGAGTTGACGGCACGTTAATTGGTTTTCCAGTTTAGAAGTTATGCAAAATTTTTGAATTTCGAAACTTAGGCTATCGAAAGTAGGCCAACTTGGCCGTTGGGGTAACCAAATGGGGAGGAAGGGTACGGAGAGTGTGAAACTTTACGGGAGACACTGGTATTACACGAGTGACGTGTGAGAGTTGACGGCACGTTAATTGATTTCTCGGTTTAGAAGTTATGCAAGTTTAAGTTGAACTGCTGTGTTGCTGTTGGGCGGAGTTTGCTGTTATAAACGTCATTCCAAATAGCATTATTTCCTAAGACAAAATGTCATTTCGAATAGCGTTATTTTTCAAAAAAAATGACATTTGAAATGGCATTCTTCCAAGAGAAAAAATACCATTATGAATGGCTTTTTTAGGTGTATTTTTTTTTATTCCTTAGTTCTATATTTGGTATACATAACTTAACTCCCGGTGTGGTGTGAATACAATATAAAAATACTTTTTAAAAAGATATTTTTGAAACAAACGTTAACTAAAATGACACTCAACCTCAACACTCAGATCGAAAAATAAGTTTTTTTTTCTTCTTTGACAGGAAAATTAGCCGGGGTCTGACGATGTTTTGAGCTCCGAAGTGAAAAATAGGGGGTCCCGGACCCGGACGGAGAAAACCATTCGAACGACTTATCATCACAGCATTACAAGATTACTTCTCGTCACAGACGCGATCGCAACCGCAAGTTTTAACGAATGGACACGTCAGTTTGTGGGACCACATTTGTATGTAATGGAATCCTTCCGTGATAAGGGTGTCTGTTATCTGTGAAAATATTCCCCGTTGATCCTCATCACTTTCGCATTTTGTTGGGGCTTTATTTAATTTTTGCTTCTGACAATTTTTTTTTTACTTTTTACCGAAGGCCAAAATTACGGCAACCAAACAGGTTGCTGTGGCCAACATTCCAGAGCGTACCAGTTTCCTGTGTAGGTTCTCTGCTGGCTTCCTATGCTAATGGAGGATTTGCAGAGAGCGCTATCAGAGCGAGGTTTAACAGTTTCAACTCTCCCAGACAAAGGCCGCTGCCTCTTGGCCAACAGGGACTTTTCTCCAGGTCTCTCTTTCTCCGCATATATATATATATATATATTATATGCACGCATATACATAAACATATATAAGAATTTCAGTCATTGACATTGTTTGAGTAGTAGATAATGCTTATGTTAATCAGATGTAAGTTGTCTGATTTTGAGCTAAGTTTTGAGAAGAAGAAGAAGGAAGAGGAGGGGGGGGGGTGTGTGGAGTCGAGCTAGTTCAATTTGGAACTGCAACAGACTCTGATGGGGTTTGGATATCGTGTAACAATTACGCTGTTGGAATTATCAACCAAGGTTAGTGTTTTGATTCCACCGTGCCAAGACAACCCTATTCCTAGAACAGCTATTTATTAGAGTTTTTTCACTCGAAGCCCTGGAATTTGGAGGTTCATGTGAGAAAATATAGTTCGTGCTTCAATAACTAGAAAATCTGTTTTGTTTCCATATGCATTATAATAAGGGGAGCACTGATACAAATCTTATGGCACTGCAACTGTAAAACCAAATGAAGAAAATTTTGAATTTTTTTACTCTATTTTTCTTATTGAAACTATGCATATCAACAAGCTCTGTTTAAATTCTTATTCATTTTTTCTCATGCTTATGCCTACTCATTCAATTCCATGCTATTTTATTTCTATGTGCTAAAGGCCATATTATGCCCGTGCACCATCTTTGTCCTCATTCAGCTGTATCTTTACATCTAATTGTCTTGTCTAACGTTTTGAAGTGTCTGATAGGATTTCTAACATTTCCTTGTCCATTTGTCCACTCAACTTTTAGCTTTTATTTATTTTATTATTTCATGGAGGATCTAGACTCATAGCTGACTAACTCTAGATCATGTTTATGATCTTTGTGTGGGATCCCATAACAAGTGTTATTTGTTGAGCTTTCCCAGAAAAAAATTGCCTCACTCCTGTATTTCCTTTTTTTATATGTCCATTTTTATACGTTCCAAATACGAACATGAAGAAGGCAAATATTTGGCAGCTGAATTTGGCATATCTAGACTATGGAACATGAGTCAAAGTTGTCCAAAAAAGTGCAGATAGTCCCCCTTCTCCCCACCTTATGTATATATATATCTATACACTATCCAGTTCGTTATAGCCTACAGTTTTTATTTGGTACCTTCAGTGCATTTTATTGCCTCCATAATTTTGACCTACAATTATTTGCCAATGACTTCTTTTAGAGAAAGGTTTAGATCTTTCATTCTTCATCTCAATATTTGATACAGTATCTAGTATATCTTCTTCTTTTTTTCCTTCCTTTCAGAAAAGAAGCAAGCAAATCTTTATACCGAGCATTTAAAATCCCAAAATTTTTGTCACACATAGCCACCTTCATCTTGAGATTGGACTGGCTTGATCAGAATCAGTTCTTAATGCACACCATCCATTTCCTTTGAACATATTGAACACAGTTTAATCTCCTCTTGGCTTTTTCTGAAGGAAGAATAAAATTATGTACACACTGTAAGCAAGCACTTACTTTTACCTACAGTTTTATGCCCTTGATGTATCCAATGCCAGCTTCCACTATTATTGGTAATAGACCCACCATGAGCCTTTTATTTAGATTGGAAAATAAAGTGTGATGAAGCTACATGTCCCAAAGAGCTTGGGCCCTCACTTTTAATGTTAGTAGCTAGGAGCATATGTAGGGGAGATGCATATTAGGACTTCTTCAAATAATATTAATACATTTATGGGAAAACCATTGTGTGTCAGAAACAGAAAAATAAAACCATGTTTTATTGTCGGTTTTTTTGGATTACTTCTGAAAATTCGTTAATGCTTTAGGAAACATGTACAATATTTGTGAATGAATTGTGCATTACAATATCATATGGGATTAATAGCATTGTGGATGCTTGAACAAACTTGTGATGTAATCCATAAACTTTGTAAAGATTGTTATATAGTAATTATTTTGATATGATTGTAATATAAAATAAACTTATGATGTCACTCACTTGAAACTCAGGTGATAACTAATTCTCAAGAGCTGTGATGTTTCTTCTCAGTTGAGTTGCCATGATGTAAATAGAGAATACATACTCCAAAAAAAAAAAAAACAAAAAAAAACACAACCTACGAGAAAAACTCGTGTTGGACTTCTGTTATCCAGCAGTGTATCATAGCCACATATCATGAAAGCCTAATCAACAATACATAGCTCCAAGCAACGTCAAATTACCATATTGATTTGATTTTACTTTTTCTTAAATTTTTTTGTTTATCAAAAGAAAAAAAATCTTAAATTCTTACTAATCCAGCAGTGTGTTATTGCCGCATATCATGAAAACCTAAGAAACAATATACATCCAAGCGACATCAAATTACAGTATTGATTTGTTTGTAATTTTTTTTGTAAGCTTTACTATTCCAACTTCTATACTACAGGAGACATAATTTTAAGTGAAGAACCTTACGTCTGTGTATCAAACAAAGCTTCTGTTGACTCAAGATGTGATTGGTGTTTCATGAGAATTAAACTTAAAAAGTGCTCGGCTTGTCAAGTTGTTTGGTACTGTGGGAGCACATGCCAGGTATACAAAGGTGATACATTATTTCATCATGTTCAGACAAATCATTATTGTCTTTCACTTGCTCCTTTTTAGCTCAGATAGATTGGGTGTTCGTAGAGACTTTCAATAGAACATTAAGGTTTCAGGCTTTCATCTGCCATCAGTTTGTATTCCTCATTTTACAGATTTATTAGAATAAAAAAGAAACGAAAAGAAAAGCAGCGAATTGTTGGTATTTTTTTTCCCTTCAATATTCCTTGTCCTTTAAGGATTGGGCACACAGGGTTCATCGACTATAGCTTGGATGTGCTACATTATTATTCTTGTTGCAGGACATCTGTTATGTCAAAACTAAATACCTGGTAGCTCATCACAGATCGGTATTTTAATTCATTTAATAGGAAGAACAACAATCCATTTTCCTAATGCATAAAGGAAGGAAGTTCCTAAATTATGCAAGTAAAAGTGACTTTTTGTCCTTGTTCTATTATATTGATTACAATTTGTAATCATTTTCAGAAGTCAGACTGGAAGCTGCATCGCCTTGAATGCAGAGCTCTCTCTAAACTTGACAAGGATAGGCAAAAATCTCTTACACCTTCTATACGTTTGATGGTGAAACTGTACCTACGAAGGAAATTGCAAAGTGAGAAGGTAAATATTCAAAAATTTTCCATGGTTTCCAGTTCAGTCCTTTCTTATCTAAAAATATTTAGCTTTTGATCTACCTTACTATAATTCATAAGAGAGAGAGCTACTTACCTCTCTGAGAGAGAGAGAGAGAGAGAGAGAGAGAGAGAGATGTAATCAAGAGCTTTTGCATGCTAGTATAGCTTACTTATACTGGATGACAAACTTCATGACACACTTGAAAAATAGTACTGTATTGATATTTGTTGGCTGAGTTTGTTACCAGATTTGTGAACGATGAGTACAGATATCATGCTCTAGGCTTGAAAACCATAAACAGGCCTATATTTTGCTAATCCATCTACTAGATCATCCCAAATCCTCTGAAACTTAAACCCCCGGGGCGCCTACTGGTTGCTAAGTGCTACCTTTCTTATTGACCCAGTATGTGGCACTTGGCACATTAATGTTCTTCTGCTGGCATAATTTTCTCCAACTCCTAGCCCCCACCTTGACAAAAGGAAAAAAAAAAAAAAAACTAAAAATTGCAAGAGAACAACATTTCTCTGATGAAATCTTACTATTGACTTTTGTTTTTCCCTATTATCATTAAAAAAGCATTGCTGTTGCTTGAATACAGTTATTTTAGGTTGTCCCTACATGTTAAGCCTCATTTTGGCCTATGATATCACTAATTGACCTGAATAATGTGGCAGGAGTAGTATCTTAGAACTAAATCCATCTATTCTTATTATTACTTTTTTAAATTCTAGCCTTAATTGGTAAAAACATAGATCTGATTCTAGTATCTAGTACTGCATGGTGTTCGGCTCAACTTGTGTACCATTTAGAGGGACGAGTGAGATCTTAGCAGCTAGGATTTAGTTGCTGTAGGACATGAATTATTATCATATTTTGGTCTGTTATAGTTTTGGTATTTCTTTCTACCTTCGTCTCTGTGATATCTTTGAGTGCTTATTGCCTTTGTACCTATACAAGTTGTTCTTCCACACAAGGTAAGATGCACAGTAATTTCTTCAACTGACTGAATTTTTCTTGCTTGACCAATAATTTGTACTACTAAATTTAAGCTACCTAGGGGTGATAATTATTCAAGTTTTCTCCCTGCCAGGTCATCCCAGTTACTGCGACTGACAACTACAGTCTGGTAGAGGCTTTGGTATCTCGTATCCTTATTTATTTTAAACCTAATTGTTGCACAATATAACTCTGTATGAATGTATGTATATTCCTATTAATTTATTCCAATTTTGGCATGGTTTTAGGGTGAAATACGTGCTTAAAATGTGATTGTTGCTCTCTTTTTTGTAGGGGAAAAAATATTTTTCCGTGTCCGAGACTACTAAACAAAGATATCATACTATCACCTCATGTAATTGGGAATTCCGAATATTGTATATATATATGCATCTCCTGTAAACCAAAATCTCTTTTTGGGTTAATATTTTACAAGTTGTAAGGTGTTCTTTGTGTATTTCCAGCATTTGTTGGCTATTTTAAATGGATACTCTTGCAATCCATTTGCAGCTTGTAGATCAGATCATGACCTTCCTTTTCTTCTTCTTGTCAATAACAAAATAGGGTTTGAGGCTTTCCGTTCACAGTTTTCTGTACAGGTTTTGAGTTTACAATGTGCTTTCTGTAGTCTTTTCTTTCATTCTAACATTTCTACAGTTTTGGCTGTTTTGCTTAACAATTCTTTTCGTAAAGATATGTCTGACATCGATGAGAAGCAATTGGTGTTGTATGCACAGATGGCTAACCTTGTCAACTTGATACTTCACTGGCCGGACATCAATATAAAAGAGATTGCAGAAAATTTTTCCAAGGTATTCTATTAGAGAACGGGTCAAATTACTTTATCATCCCTGTAGTTTCTGGATAAATAATTGGGATGTTGCTCGTAATTGCCTCACTTCTGTTTGAAAATAAGGGTGCTCCACTCGTATATGAAAACTACATCTGACTTGCTATTACACTTACGTGATCATCTGTTTGCTATTTATAGTTCTTCTCCATGGAAACTCATTTTTGATTTATTGCACATAGGCATGATATCTCATGTTAAATGGTGTCTACCCTAGAGATTATTGGTCTAATACATTCTTGTCTAACAGTGTCCTTAACTACATGCAGCTTGCATGCAACGCGCATACCATTTGTGACAGTGAATTGAGATCCTTGGGGACGGGACTGTATCCCGTTATTTCCATTATCAACCACAGGTAATTGCTTTAAATGTTGTTATGATTTGTTTCCACCCCATGCTGTTGACGCCGCTAAATGTTTTTGTTACTGTAGTTGCTTGCCCAATGCTGTTCTGTTATTTGAAGGGAGGTTGGCAGTGATTCGTGCTGTGCAATGCCTACCCGTAGGTACTGAGGTAATAGTTGCTCTTTTAGCAATTGTGGTTGGATTTCTAAGTAAGTATAATAGCTAATCAAAAGAGAAAATACATCCCTGTTCAATTCTTTGATGGCTAACAAGTCCAAGCATATCTCACTTTAAAAAAAATCCAAAAATTGACCCCACAATGGAAGTTTGTTTTCTATGCAAAGATGAACCTCATCCTGTTTGAACTGTGAATTTATTGTATTTTATGTAATCTTTTTTTATTATAATTCTATGTTGGTATCTACACGTTCTAGAGATGGTTCTCTTTTCTGGGGATCTGCTTTCTTTTTGTGGTTTTCCTTTTCCTGTTCTAGTGGATTGATTATTATTTATTAGTGCAGACCTTTGCTTAACTCTGCTGGGAGCCTTTGCAATAGCGAACCTTTATTGCTCCTGGATTTTTGTGGGAGACGCTTCTAAGAAAGTGCGTGTCGGACACTTTCCCGACACGCTTCAGATATGCGTTCTATTATTTTATTATTTTTTTATAATCAAATACGCTTCGGACACTTGGGGGACATGCTTGACTTACACTTAAGACACCCATATCCATCACTTACACTTATGGAACACATTGCAAGTTTGAAGAAAATAACTTAGAATCCAATTATAGAATAAAAACAATGTAATTTTATACCTAATTAGATGTTTAAACTATAAAATATAGAGTTTGTAATTTTAATTAATGTTATTCTGCATTTTTGTTATTACTTTTGAGTAAGATATTTCTATATGTGACTTCTAAACAATACATCAACTATATAATTTTGCCGTGTCCTCACCGTGTCGTGTTCTGTATTTTTTTAAAATCGCCATGTCCGTGTGCTGCATGTCGTGTCCATGTCGCGTGTTTGTGACCATGCTTCCTAGTTGTGGGAATTGTTCCTCGGATATATTGCCAATGGTATATTGAACTTGGCACCATAGTGACAAAAATATAGGAATCTTTTGGCACTGGATGTGATTCTCAATTGTAGCAAAATTTATCAATTGTTTCTTGAATGCTTGGAAAAAGAATTCTGAGGACCAGTCGGAGTCACAAAGATCTGTCCCCTTCTCTTTCTTTGTTCATTATAGTTATGGAACCGTTGAGCCGCATGCTGGCAAGGATGGTAGATGGTGGGAGGATAAAAGGGTTCCAAGTTGGCAAAAAAAGTGGGGAGATGACATCTGTGTCGCATTTGTTCTTTGCTGATGACACAATTGTATTCCATGGGGCAGCAAAGGAGCTGAGGATTCTGAGGTGTGTTTTACTTTGCTTTGAGGCGGTTTTTGGGTTGTAAATTATTTTAGCCAAGAGTAATATCATTTCTGTTTTTTTTTTTTTTGGTGACTGCTGAGATGTTGGCAGCTAATTTGGGATTTAGGGCGGATACTCTATCCTCTGTCTACCTGGGTTTCCATAGGGTCATCTTTTAAGGCAAAGGCAGTTTGGGATAGGGTGGTGGCAAGACATGAGAAGAGGTTGGCCTCGTGGAAGAGGTAATATTTGTCTAAGGGGTAGGCTAACACTTATCAAGTGTACCTTGTCTAGCTTACCTACACATTTCCTCTCACTATTTACCCTATATCTATTGCGAGGCTTGAGAAGGTGACTAGGGATTTCTTATTGGAAGGGTTAGGGGAGGAAATTAAGTATCATTTGGTGGGTTGGGAGGATGTGTGTCCCGATGAAGGGGGGTGGTTTGGGGATCTGTGACCTAGCCAACATGGGCATGCTGGGGAAATGGTTGTGAGGTTCGGTTAAGAGAGGGACTGTTTGTGGCGAAGGGTAGTTGCTGGGAAGTATGGTCTTCCTAGGGGTGAGTGGCTATCGAGGATGTTAGGGAGTCCCACACAGTGGCCATTTGGAAGAGTATCATGAAAGTTAGGGATGACTTCAGCAAGCACACTTATTTCATAATTAGTGGGGGTTGAAAAGTGTTGTTTTGGCATAATCCGTGGTTTGGGCAGACGCCTAAGGGAGGATTTTCCAGAGTTGTACAGGATCACGGTCCACTTGGAGGCCTTAGTGAAAGATTGCTGGTTCACTTCTTCTTCTGGTGGAGCATGGTCTCCTTTGTTCAGTATGTCCCTACTGGATTGGGAAGTGGGCTTGATCAAAATGTTGTTTGGGAGACTTCAAGTTTACAAAACACAGTCTGCCAAATGTATGTTATGGCATGGAAAGGGTCTTCAAAGTGAGTCTTCCCCCTCTCTTCTTTCTATTGGCATTTGGTTGGAAAAGACGATTTAGCATTTCCTTGGAAGGTATTCGGAGTACTAAGGCTCCCACCGAAGTGTTTTTTTTTTTTTTTTTTTCAGACAGTGGCTTGAGAAGCTCTTTTGATGACTGACAATTTGGAAAAGAGGCACAAGTTTGTTCTAGACAGGTGTTGTATGTGCAAAAGGGAAAGTGTCAATTATGTGTACCTTAATTGTTGGTTGGCTAGGGAGTTATGGAGTATGCTTGTTATAATATTTGGTGTTGAATGGTTAGTGCCCTAGTCAGTTAAGGAGCTTTTTGTATCTGGGTGCACAGGGTGTCCAGGAGATAGGACAAAAAGGAGGATTAGAAGTGGAGTTGATCGAAAAATATTTTTGAGTGGCTTCAAGTTTACAAAACTTAGTCAGGGCAACCAGATGTTATGGCATGGAAAGGGGTCTTTACAACCTCTTCTTTCTATTGGCATTTGTTTGGAAAAGATGACTCTGCATTTTCTTGGAAAGGTATTTGGCATACTAAGGCTTCCACCAAAGCGGTTTTTGGTTGCTTGGACAATGGCTTGAGAAGCTATCATGATAAATGACAATTTGAAAAAGAGGCGTAAGTTTGTTCTAGACTAGTATAAAATGCGGAAAAGGAACAGGGAAAGTATCAATCCTCTGCTCCTTCACCATTGGGTGGCTAGGGGGTTATGGACTACGCTTTTTTTAGTATTTGGCGTGGAGTGTATAGTGCCCCAGTCAGTTAGGGACCTTTTTGTATACTGGCGCAGGGGTTATCCAAGAGATAGGGATAGAAAGGCTTGGGTGACTACTTCTTTATGCTTGATATGGTGTGTGTGGAGTGGGAGAGATAGGAGATCTTTTGAGCGAGAGGAGAGATCCGTCCTTAGCTTGAAGTGCACAGTGCTTGCTTCTTTATTTTTTTCAATGTATTACGCATGCTTGGGTGACTATTTCTTTATTCCTGATATGTGTTTGTGGAGTGAGAGAGATTGGAGATCTTTGGAGGCAGAGGAGTGATTCGTCCTCAGCTTGAAGGGCACGGTGCTTGCTTCTTTATTTTTTTCTATGTATTGCACGTACCCTTTTTCCTTATCTTTTTTTGTTGCTTTTTTGGGGATCTGTATATCCCTGAAGTTATACCAGGTGCCGGTGGATGTATAGTCCTTTGTATATTTCGTATGTAGAGAGGGTTGCCCCCCCTTTTGTGACACATTTTTTATACAATAGTTCTACTTATAAAATAAGAAAAAAAAAGAAAAACATATGTTTTAAAACAATTTATTTTGCTGTGTTCGACTTTTAAGCACATCCTGATACTGTGTTGATTGTTATGTTACCCTCAAAAGAAGAAAAGGAAACCCGGAACCTTACAATCTCAGCCCATTATCATTCCAAAACAATTTTCTTTCCTCATAACTAAATGGCAATTACATGTGTTTTAAAATAAAAGTATACTCTTTACTTCTTCAAAATTCTCCACAACTCTATTCTGGTTTCTGGTTACTTTTTGCAGCCATGCCCTATCAGAAAATCAAAATATAATGCTATTTTTCTTAAAAGATGTGCAACTGTTCCAGGCATGGTTTTCTGATCAAGTTGCTTTTATTTCTTCTGGATTCCAGTTTACCATCACCTTATTGATTGCAATAATTATTTGAGATTGGGACATAACATTTTGTCCCCAGTGACTGTAGTACCAGTTTGTTAGCTTCATAGTAAAGTAAAAGAATCTGTTTTTTGACATAATTGAAAGAGTCTACAAGGGGAAACACTATTTCAAAATTCTTTGATTTCTAAGGGACATTATGTTTGATAATAAAATACAATAGCTTACATGGTAAGTTGGAATCTTTCTATTTCGTAAGTTGTTCCTAAGCTTTTTGAAACTAATGAAGTGGGGCCTAATGTTTCCTAGGCCCTTCCTGGTAAATCTAGAGGCCAAGAAGCACGGATACAAACACGGACACAGATACGGACACAGATACGGACACGGGACACGGCAATTTCAAAAAATAGGGGACACAGATACGGCGGGGACACGGCAAAAAATTATTATTTTTATATATTTTATTTTCCATGTCTATAAATATAGCATTCACCTACCACCAAAAATATTAAAAAATTCAATACTCAATATAATAGATAACAGGTCATCAATTCATCATCCATCAAGCACAGATAAAACACAAGTTAAAGAAGATTATCATCCAATACAACATTAGATTTATTACTATCTAAAGCATGAACTAGCAAGCATCCAACTTTCACAAAAAAAAAAAAATAGCAGTGGCAAATAAGCAGTACCAATTTATTTAGTTGATTTTGCAGGGCAGTACCCACATTGAACATAAGTAGTAGTGAAACAAGTAGCAGAAAGGGCAGTGAATAAGAAAAATAAGAACAAAAAAAGAAGGAAAAAAAAAGAAATATAGTAGCAGCAGTTTGGACAGTGAAGAAGAAGAAGAAGAAGAAATGTTTTGATTTGGGATATTTTGTACATTTTATATTGAAGTTAAGAAAATTAAAAAATATACCCCATTTAAAAATTTTCATAATTACACTTTAACCCCTGCCGTGTCCTAAACGTGTCCCAGCCGTGTAATCGACGTGTCCCAGCCGTGTCCCCGGCGTGTCCACAGCTTAAAAAAAAAAAAAAAAAAACAGGACACGCCACCTGGCGTGTCCGACACGTATTTTGGCGTGTCCTAGGAGTATCCGTGTTCGCGGTGTGTCCGACACGCAAACGGCACCCTAAACGGTGTGTCCGTGCTTCCTAGTCTAGAGGGCAGGCCTTGCAGCAGCGGTAAGGTTGCTCCATTGCGACTTGGGGTGTCATGGGTTTGAAACATGGAAACAGCCTCTCTGCATGTAGGGGTAAGGCTGTGTACATCAGACCGTTCCTAGACCCTGGGCTGCCTTTCCTGGTAAATCAGATGAAATAAAAAACTTTTACTCCACCTGAAAAATCAATATTTACTAATCCGTCCATTTCTAAAGCTATAGGACAATGAAGCCATTCATTTTCTATTTTCTTCATCATGGTCCTTTCTTTTTCACTCTGACAGTGCAGTAGCTCAGCAATTTATTTCATTTTATCTCCTGAAACCGCCACTGGAGCAAAAACCATCACTTCTCTTTGCTCTGCTTTGACCCATCTGCTGTGCAACATGTTTTCCTTGTCTGACATTTTGCCTTGCCTGCACTTCATTAAGTGTAGTTGGAAGGAAAATCGAAGGGCTGAGTTTAACAGCAGTCTTCTGAAAGATCCTGATATTGCAACCCCATGACTCAATATCTGTACATCCCTACTTTATGTGGCAGTGCGGATGAAAACTGCACACACGGTTGGGGAAGGGCAAAAGAGGAAATGGATCCTTCGCAAAAGACCTCTTTAGGGTGTAAGTTTGCCTTGGTCACCCGTTAGAATACCTAGTGATTTTATATAAACCTAACCTTTTCTTCGTAATTTCATTTGCAAAAACTTCTCCTGGGGCTTTTCAATTTTATACTTTCTTCCAAACGAATTTTATGGTTGTAATGAGAGATGTATATTTTGCTCTCTGTGCATGTGTAGGTGTATGTGTGTTTGAGAGTAGCACTTTTAAGTGAGCTTTGTTTTATTTTTTTCCCAATACTCTTTCATATTCCATACTGTTTGCTTTTGAAGGTGTTGATAAGCTACATAGAAACAGCTGGAAGCACTATGACTCGGCAAAAGGCTCTCAAAGAACAGTACTTCTTCTCTTGCACTTGTCCCCGCTGCATAAAAGTGGTACTTTTATATTAATTGAAAAATGCTTGATCCTATTCGATACAGTCATGTAATACTGAAGATATTCTGTGAACTTCTTCCTCTAAACTTAGCCAGCTCTATGTTGAAGGGCCAATCTGTTGACATTCAAGAGAGTGCAATTTTGGAAGGTTACAGATGCAAGGATAATGGATGCAATGGTTTCTTGCTTCGTGATTCTGGTGTGCCTTTCGGTGCTTGTGTCTGTTTTTGAGTCGGTGAGATTGCATAAGAGCCTCTTTGATCATGTGTTTGTATATGCAGGTGAAAAAGGATTCATATGCCAACAGTGTGAGCTTGTTAGGGACAAAGAGGAAATAAAGAAAATTGCCAGTGAAGTAAAGTTATTGTCGGAGAAGGCTTCCGAATTGCTTTCCAACGGCTGTATCCTCTGATGTTTTCATTGAGAACTTACTGGTTTTCTAATGGAAACATGATTTTTTAGTAATGATTGCGAAATGAAGTAATTTTTCCCTTCAGACTTTTATTTCTCTGTGTGGTAATCAAAATTAATTTATTCTCACTAAAAAGGTTTCGCTTGTAAGGAGGAAAGCTACCTTTTCTTCCTCTGGGAACATGTTGTCTTTTACAGAGTTCAGATAATAAAGAAGCTAGTGGTACATACAAGATGATTGAGAAACTCCAACTGAAGCTGTGCCATCCATTTTCAATTGTTCTGATGCGAACTCGAGAAACTCTTTTGAAGGTCTGTCATGAGTTTCTTCTTTAATTCATTCCCTCCCATCCCTGCAGTCTCATGGAAATTATGATACAAGCATAAGATGTTATTTGAAGTAATTCATTTCTGTGTTGAGAAATATGCTGCTAAACCTTGCCGAGGAGCTTTCTTTATGTTGGGTTAACCTTGCAATGTTAGAGAACTTATCATCATTTTTCAATTACTTCCGGGGGTCAAAACCTGTTCCTTGCTTTGGTCCTTCTGTCTATTGTAAGAGAAAGCTTATTTGCCGAACCAGTATTCTCTAGGCTTGAGGATTATACAACTCTATTGACGGGCAAGTGTTCCAATTGTACAGAGGCTTAAGATTACATAGAAATAGGCCTATCTTGTTTTTGGCAAATCTTGCAATGAGTATGTTCCCTGACTAGTATAAAATATTTTTCGGTAGAGCATTGTTTATATTTTTGTGTACACACCTGAAGGGCATTTGCATCCATTTCCGGCATGTGTTCATAGATTTAGGTACTTTCATGAGTTTGATTTATAAACTCTGTACATCTCTGGGGTTTTTGTGGAGCTGCAAGATTAGAAGAAAGCTCTTGCATATGATTGCGATTCCAAACCATTGTTTATATTTTTGTCTACACACCCATAGGGCATTTGCATCCACTTCTAGCATATGCTTATAGATTGAATTTCTTTTATGAGTTTGATGAATAAAATCTGTATATCTATCTAGATATTGATGGAGCTGCAAGATTGGAAGGAGGCTCTTACATATTGCAGATTAACTATTCCAGTTTATCAAAGTATGTTATCTTTAAACTTAATTGCTAAGTAGAAGAATTATTGAAGTTCTTTTATTATTATTTTTTTGATAGGTAAAAGTTCAACTTATTAGTTTGACTAGCTGTAGTTTGATTTGTGTCCAGGGTTAATAGTTTAGATATTACGCCCATACTATGCTAATAATGTTTCTTTTGGTGTTTGATATAGTATATCAATGTCCATTTGAGACGATTCATTATACTAGTTGAAAGTTCCACTTTAAGGATATGATTTGGTTGGTTAAAAGGTATAGATAAAAAAGGTGTAATGAAAGAGGTATAGAAATTTCTTTTTTTGTTTTTGGTGGATGAGTAAGGTATTACTGACAAGGCACCAAGGGATGCTACCGGTAAACAACAGAACATCAAAAAACCTGCTATCCAATATTCCCTCCCACAATAGTATACAAATTCTATAAATTAATCAAAAGATGGGTTAATTTTCCCAATACCCAACCTTGCAAAAGAAATAAAATCTTCTTCTTAATTTAAAAAGAGACGGTTCCACCCCCTCAAAAGTTCTCTGATGGCACTCGTACCAAATGGTCTAGATCAAACATTGCGGTGCCCACCAACAACCAAACCTTCTTCCTTCTCTTTCGCACTCTTCTGCTTTGTAGCAAAAAAGCAAGTCCACCACAGTTCTTGGGAAAACAACATGCCTAGGATTGTCATCCAAAGCTCTGTAGATACCAAGCAATGTATGAGGAGGCAATCAACTGACTCTGCATCTTTTTTTGCACATGCAACACCAATTTTCAATGACCGTCCATGTTACAATCAAATTGTCATTTGTTAATGGTAAGAATACTTCCAGGCACCGCCGTCCATTGAAAAATAAAAAAAGAAGCAAACTTAGAAGGGACTTAGAAAGCCCTATCCCTTTCCAACAAAAAGATGCATGTCTACCACTTAAGCAATGCCTTATAGAAAGATTTCATCTTAAAGTGCCCCGATCGACCACTTCCATCCCAAAAACATCAGATCTCTCCTGTATCTTTGGAATAACATATAACAAGCCTAGAAGGTTCACCATGTAATCAACCTCCTAGTCATTTCCCTTCTAAAGAAATCAAAAAAAAATTTGACCTCCCTCCCTCTCTACAAAGATAATCCTTCACCGACTAAGAAGCTTAAATACGGATATAGGACTCGAATACAACATGATACAGACACTTTGACATAATAGGATACAGACACTTTGACACATAAATTTTCGAAAAAAATTACGACATGAAACGGCAAGGACACAACAACAAATAGAAATATAATTTTATAAGTATTCATGAAAATAATAACTATTTATTCATTTTTTCACAATACTTATGTTTTATTATATCAATATAATAAGAAATCATTTCTCACATTCTGCATATTAGGAAAATATGCTATATAAAAAAGTCCTAATATCTATTTTAGAAAGCTCTATTCATAAATAAATTGAGAACTTTGTGCTTTAGAATTCTTAAAACCAGTTACCAGAACCGGACCGGACTGGCCGTTTAAACCAGTTCAACCGAGAACCGGCTGGTCCTCCGGTTCGATACTATATCAAGTACTGAATAGGCAATAAACCGGCTGGGAATTTTTGAAAATCTGCTATTGTTCAGGCTTTCCATGTGGAAAGCACTTACTATCCTTCAAAAGAATAGGATATGAAGCCAAGAAGGCTTGAACCTGTAGGCTAAAGTGATAGAATGAGCCCAAAGCCACTACTCCACTTCTAATTTTGTGAATACCTTTCTCAATATATAATATATAACATACTCTTATTGTATAATAATTAAAATACTTATAATATTATAACACCAGTTGTACCAAAGAACCGTGAACCAGTCCCTTCACCAGTTTGATGTCCGGTTTGGTTTTGATAACTATGCTTAAAACTAAAAAATCTAAAGGAGAAGGGAGTAATAGGTATGAATTCATATTGTTTTTATTTTATTATTGGATCTCAAGTTATTTTCTTCAAACTTACAAGGGGTTTTATGTGTATCAAGCGATTAACACGTGTGTCTTCCTAGTATTTGAAATTGTGTTACCATAATATTTGCTACCTTAGCGATTTACATTTTTTGAACGCCGTTCCGAAACATGGTACACTAGCGTTCCAAAATAGTGAATTTAGCTATCTAATGTGATCCCAAAATTTTTTCCTATTTATTTCTTTAAAGATCACCTAACGAGGAAAAAAAATCAAATATAATGAATCCAAATATAGGGAGAATAGAATTTTAACATAACAATATGCAGAAAATGGACCATAATACTCCTAAATTGTGTTTTTAGATGATTAATTTGAAAAAATATAGATTATATTTTATTAAATGACTAATTGTTAAAGAAAATTGATCTAGAATTACCTTAATTCTGATAGTGTAATTTATACAACTCTACCCCTAGTGTACTATATTTTAGAACATGTGGCGTACCGCGTTTCCGTTCCACGTACTTAAACGATCAGGGTTCTAGTAACATAGATTTGAAGTATGTTTGATCTAGTTTTAAAAAATTTAAAAACAATAGGACACACTTAGACGAGTGTCTGACATGTGTTGGGAAGTGTTCGATAATGGTTGATATCTTACACGTGTGTGACACAAAGATAGCACCTTCTTTAAAGTGTCTATGCTTCTCAGCTCATGAATGAGTATCTATCAACCACAATACGAAAAAGAGAGGGAAAGCCACCTCAAACCTGTCCTTCCCCACCATAAGTGGCTCCAAAAACTCACCTGTTACCTCCCTCGGGGCGCAAGCCGTGCGACATCCACCAACAATAGTTCTGTACGTCCGGTAATGTTCCTAAAACATCCTATACCCTTCCAAAGCCCTTTGCCATGTGACATAGAAACTTTTGGCGTAATGCAGTCCCCCATATAGTTCCATATTTTGAGGTGATCAGCCTCATCCAAAAACTATTGGTGCCAGGCATATCTCCACAGCCACTTGCCTAAAATGGCTTGATTGAAGATTTCCCTCTGAATTCCCAAACCCTACCTGCTTTAATAAGTGTGCTTAAGGTCTTCCAATTCACCAAAATGATATTTGAACTCCTCCCCAAAGAAAGTCTCATGTCATTCTTTCAAGTCTCTTCACCACTAAAGAAGGAATAGTGAACAATCACATAAAATTTATGGCGAGACTTGAAAAGTGCTTTCGATCAAGGTGAGTCTTCCCCTTTTGACAAATATTACCTCTTCCACTCCCCCAACCAAAGAGTTGTAGAACTTTAAGTGAATCTGAAAATATAAAATATGAAACACAACCTTCAATGCAAGCGTATACCTCAATGACATGCATCAGCAAGTCCACCACCAACGTCAAGATAGGCTACCTTTGCCTGTAGGGAATCCTACTATTTGGCATCAGGGGTTACGACATACTCGAAGGGATTTTTCATCTTTTCCAGTATGCTGCAATCTTTTGTTGTAATCATTAAAAAATTAAAAATATAATGACCAGGACGGGAAAAGAAAAGAGCAAAACAAAAGGTGTTTCTGTAAAATCACTGCTCAACTCCTTTATGTATTCACTCTTTCCCATTTAGCCACTTTAATGTAGCAAACAAGGAAATTCTCGTAGTGGTGCACGGAAAAGCTGCCTTATACACATATGCATACACATACACATACACATACACATACACATACACATACACATAATATATTCATTATATAAACTCTCACGTAATAGTACCACTCACGGGTTCTCACACAAATGATTACTCTTGCATAGACTATCCAGCAGGGGAAAGACACTGATAAATAGATACTTTTTTGAGATTCAGGTAGGTCTCAGTAACGTTGAGTACATTCAAATTGAGAGGCATGGGTCTCCCACAATTTGAAGTAATAAAGAGGAAAGGAACAATAGAAATTGTGATCAAAAGATGTATCTGATATGGGTGAATCCAGCTACAAAACTAAGGGGTCAATTAGCAGTGGTCTTTATTCTGATATCATCCTCTAGAGGTGATGGCCAGAGATAATGTTAGCTAAATAAATAAAAAAAAGTTAAAATAGCATGGAATTACTTAATAGAACAATTGCACCATGCTGAAAACCCTCATAAAAGCTGATTTCTCAAGTCATCATTGTTTCCTTTGTTACAAGCCAACTTTTGTACCTTAGAAGTATGATTGGCAATCCAAAAATGTCTGATCTGTGACTGTGGGAAGGATCTAAAAACACCCAAGTACTCGTTTAATCCTTCCAAAGTCAATCTTATAATCCTGTGAACGTTTGTCTTGTAATGTAGCAGGGTAATCCGCTGTTTCAGGCAGCTCAGTGTCCGGTGAAACGATGAAAACAGCATGTTTTCAGCACTGCAAATTAATACAAATTCAAATAAAAAAAAAAAAAAGAGTATGGCTAATAAAATTTTAAAACAAAGGGTAGGTTCCTTTCATCCCCACTGAGGTGGCTTTTCAGACTTGGATGTTTGTGAAGGATAAATCCTTAAATTTTAGGAATTGGTTTTTCTAGTTGAGGTATCAGACATAATGAGGCAACAGAAACAACGGATCATTTGTTTTTGCATTGTAAGGTGCTTTAAGAGCTTTACATGCTTATGTTGTCTCTTCTTCGTATGAATTGGGTGCTGCTAACGGCCTGTTTGGTATAACTTTTTTCAAGCTTTTTCGGATTTAAGCAAAAAAACTTGATTTTTTCAGCTTTTTTACTTTTTTACTTATCTTAGCTTATAAAAGCAAAAAAGCTTAAAAAAATTCAGTTTTTTTGCTTGTAAGCAAAATGACAAAAGCTAAATTTAAGCTCTACCAAATGGAGCCTAACTCTGCTTCCGACTTAAGGCGGAGATATGCAGAGAGGTTGCAAGTACTCCTTATGCTACTTTAATAGTTTATTTCAAGGAGAAATAGAAGAAAGTCATGGAGCTCAGAGTTTCCAAATTGACAACTATTCTAAGAAGAATGCATTTTGTGTGTGAGTCTGCATTATTTTTTATTTTTATTATTATTATTTTTTTTTTGGGGGGAAGGGGGGGGGGGGGGTTTCTCTAAAGAACAGTTCCATGATTTCCTAGGAACTTTTGAAAGTACACTCTTTGTGGACTCTTGTCCTCTCCCAGGGGCTTTAGTGTAAAGCCTTGGAACTTGTTTAATCAACTATAGTCTTCATTTGAACTGCTTCTGCTGTAGTTTTTGTAATTTGAAGAAGTGGTCCTTTCCTATATGAATTTACTGCTAGTACCTGGCCCATTGTATTCCAAGGAGTTGCTGGTTTACCTCTCAGCTGTAGCAGCCACCTAAGAAATCCCAACAGTAGCCGAATGTCTGGTCAAGCTGGGTCAAGGCTTGCATCGTCGGGTTTTGGTCTATTGTTGTTATGCATCAGCACTGTAATCTCCTAAAAATTGTTGAAAGTTCACTCTTTGTGGACTCTTTCCATTTCTCGGGGGCTTTAGTGTAAGCCTTGGAGCATGTTGAATTAACTCTATTCATTTGAAGTGCTTCTACCTTAGTTTTCGTAAAATAAAGAAATGTCCTTTCCCATATAAATTTACTGCTAGTACCTGGCCCAGTGTTTTCCAAGAGTTGCTGGTTTTGACATATTGTCTAGTTTCATATTTGGTGCATTATTTTAGTACCTCCAGCACTAGCAGCCACCTGAGAAATCCCAACAGTAGAAGAAGTTCTGGTTTTGATATCGAAACCTTCAAGGTTCAGGATAAAATATTTGGAATTTTTTTTTTATAATGGTGATTTATTGGTTAAGATGTGGAAAATCTAGATGGAAGCTCTCGGTTTGGTGGAATTCATGTTGTTACGGTTTTTATCTGGAAGTTCTCTCTTTTCTGTAATGCGATCTTTGTGCTTCTCTACAGGAGTATATCCAGGGTTCCATCCATTGCTTGGACTACAATATTATACTTGTGGTAAACTTGAATGGTTAGAATTCAATCTTTGCTTGCTTATTTCCATCTTCTAGGCCTGCAGTTTTTTTTTCTGTTCACTATCAACTGCCACACTACCTTTTATTGGAATTCCTTGATATAAATATGATGCACAAATTCATGGACATTGCTTTTTAAATGCTCACTGCCATCTGCAATAAATTGCTTAGATGTTTGAAACACTTCACAATCTTCAAGGGGCAGTGTGAAAACAGCCATATATCATCATGACTGCTAATTATTTTTTTGTATATATAAATGTATAGCTGTTTAGGGTATTCTCTTTTATATATAGCTGCTCTAAGTTTAGGTACAGAAACATTTATCTTAATTTATATGTTCTAAAGAAGTGAGAATGTATGAATGAAAGAGGAAATGGTACAAGGTGGAGATCTTCTAAAACAAATTGAACATAAAAATAGAAGATGCAACAACCCAAAAAATCACTTAGGCAGATATGAGGTGAGGGGTCAGAATTTTCCTGTTAACTGGACTAAAAATTTCACTGATCAAGTACGAAGGTCTCCTGGTGCACAGGTTGTCATGGGGAAAATATGTCATTACAATGGATGAGGCAGTCTACACAATTGGTGGGATGTGTCAGATATCAGTACAGATACTACTTAAATGCCTATCCAACTGATGACTTCTGCTAAGCTTGAAGACCCCTGTCCAGACCAATCTAGAGAGAGAAAAATGAAATTCACTTCTGATTTTTGTACCATGATTCCCGGTAGCCCTGAATTATGCAAAGCAGACCCACCTTTAGCCACTGGCGGACCTGCAAGGGGGTGTGGCCCCTAAGTTTCAAAAAATTACACCCTACCACACACACACCCCCCCCCCCCCCCCCCCCCCCCCCCCCCCCCCCCCCACAAACACCCCCCCCCCTCCCCCCCCCCCCCCCCCCCCCCCCCCCTCCCCTGAACAACCCACCCCCACCAAAAGTATTGAAAATTATATTTTTGGATATCCATAATAAAACAGTTCTATTGCCCCTCCAAAACCCAAGTAATTTTACATTTACTCTCCCAAATCTAAGTAATTTGCCTGCCCCTCTAGTCTAGAAGAAAAAATGTAGTGGGAAAGTAGCACCTTTATTTTTTGGGTACTACATTCGTTAGGATTTTTACTTTTTTTTTTATATTTGATGAGCTCCTACTATGGCAGTAGTTGATAGTATAATGCTACCACTACTGAAAAATTTATTGAGGTATCATAAAATATTAATGAAGAAAAACCAGATGACAGATTATTTCCTCAGAAATTTCCTGTTAATTATGCCAGTAGCATGTTAACCTAAACTAACATAAATAATACTTTACTCATTTTAAATATTTATTAAGGTATCAAGAAGGTCCCATCTGAAATATTCAAGTTCTCCTGCATGCTCTGCCTTAAATATTAATGAAGAAAAACCAGATGATAGATTATTCCTCCAATTCTATACACTAAGTACAAAAGTAGTTAAGCTTGTTATTCTGTTGTGTCATGCTGCTGCAATACATTATATCAAACTCATTGTCTCTGGGGTATCTATGTACAAAACAGTAAGACCCGCAACATCACCAATTGAAAATGTTATGGTCATGAAAACTTCTAAATTGAAATAGTGCTTTGTATATTTCAATAAGTAATTATGAACAGTTAACATGATAAAATTATAGGAGACAATGGAAGGTAACTAGGGAGTCTATAGGGCAAGCTTTGAAAAAAAACTTTTTTTTTAGACTACGTTTGAAATTTAAGCAGGAGCTGAGTTTTCAGTTTCTACAGGTTGCTTGGGGACACTGACAGTGCAATCAAATCACTGACAAAGGCAGTGGATGTATTGCAAATTACTCATGGAAAAAATACTCCTTTCATGAAGGAACTCCTGATCAAGTTGGAGCAAGCATGTGCTGAAGCTTCTTACAAGCTTTCATCTGACAATTATTCATTGAACGACAACTAGCAAAATTTACCTTCATACTGTTTCTGCAAGATGATTTTCGGGCATCAAATTGCTGCTGCGAGCTATGCAGCGGAAGCAAGAAGCTACATTACGTGGTGTTAGTTGAGATTTGGTTGTCACCACCACGTCCAGATTTGGCTTCTTCCAGCTACTGCACAGAATGATCCTGTGTTTTATTACATCTGTTTGCAATAGTGACAGACTTCCTACACTTGCAACACAAGAAACCAATCTTTTGGCCCTTCAAATCATTTTCCTCCTATCTTTTGTTGTGGTCATTACTGATGAAGTGCCTAGAATCGTTCAGCAGCAGTTGTACTAAGCTATGCATATTTCAGGTTTCGAGACATTTATGTTATAAATTTGCCGTTGTAACAGAACATTCGAGAGAAACAACAGTCCAAATGCTTTCCATCTCTGGATTCTGCGAGGTGACATTGCTTGACTCTCTCTCTCTCTCTCTCTCTCTCTCTGTGTGGGTGTTTTGTCCTTTTTTTCTCATCAGATGAGACATTTTGAAAGTTCAATTCGAATCAGATTGCTGACATTGACAACTTCAGATGGTTTGTTTATATTTCATCAGTGACAGTAAATTTGACTGTCACCGAGGGTCTATTCTTTCTTTTCTTTTCTTTTCTTTTTTTTTTTTTTGTCATTTTTCCAAGTTTTGAAAACTAAAAATTATGGAAAGTTCGAAGAAAAAGTCTAGCCGCACTCGCGGCAGCCGCGAGTGCAGCTAGCAAAGCTCAAGTTCGAAAACACAATGGTTCTCATATTACTTTTTGAAATTTTATTAAGGGGAAAATTTGGAAACTCCGAAAACCGGAGCAGACCTAGTTGCCAAGGGGGTGCCACCTCCCCTCCCGAGTTTTTCAAAATTTTTTTTAGACCCTATGTATTTTAGTGTATTTATAATAGGAAATAGTGCATCAACCCTCTCTGAAATTTAAAAATTTTACCTTTAACCATTTTGATTTCCAATTTTTTGTTACCGTGGCCCCCCCACAAAATTTTTGGGTCCACTCCTGAAAACATTTGAAGCTTTCCCTAGAATGAGCATTTTAGTGGATATTTTCTCAAAAACAATAGGAGAAAATGTGTTTGTAATATTGTTTCATAGTTCAGTTTTCAAGAACATAAAACACTTTTGAAAATTGGCAACTTTTACTTGTCAATCTTTCACTACAGCGGTCTACCAGCTCAACATAATCCGCACATGGCCAGTGCAATTTATTCCCACAGACCACCAGGGAAAAAAAAAAACCCCTTGTTTCAAATGCTAAATAGAACACGATGATACGTTGGTGATTCATAGGAATAGTCCAACACTAATTTTTTTTTTATTAAAAAAAAAAAAAAACCCCGACCATAAATTTTAAGCCAGACACGCATGCACAGATCCACATTAGCTCCATATGTCTACGGTAAAACCTAATGCATATAATGGACATACTTTTCCTGAAGGCGGCATTTGATCGCAGCTATTAACAGTATATTGTCATGCGAGTTTTACATGGATTTCTTCCGTATGAAACTTACATTAGTCAATTATTTGCACAACGCATGCTAATACAAGAAATTACAGGAATCAGATGCAACAAAGGACGCAAGAAATACTTACTAATGATTTCTTTTTGTTTCATCACAATGTGAGAAATCAGCAGGAATGGTTACAAAAAATAACACAAATGAGATGGAAAAAGCTGATGGAGTGAGTTTACTGCCCGGGCACCAAATCCCCATGAACATAAAAATTGGAATCGCCCAATTTCGTGACTTAAAAACAATCATATCTTTATCCAGTCTTTTGCTTTAGTCTGCTAAATGTTCCTGCAGTTGAAAGCAAATATTTGACATTTTAGAGAGCAACTTACGTTGTTTGTCTCTTGATATTGATGTCGGGGACGCCATTGCTGGTCTGGGGCAACTCAATAATTCCTGGAGCTGACCACATAGCATCGAAGCTTTCTGGTTATTTGCACAAGATTCAGCAATCAACTGGAGCAATTTACAGCTTTGGCCTACAGGGGAAGACAACTGGGATGGGATTGGGGGAACCAGAAAAGGGTGTTGAAGTAACTGAGGAATCCTCCACCTTTCATTCCGGTCCCATGCAAGACATTTCTTCATAAGATCAAGAAGCCATAGATTGGAAACTGGTTCATATGTAATTTCATTGTTGGGATCAGTTATGACTTTGAACTTGGCCCAGAAAGTCTTGTATTCTGAAAAGGGTGTTCTTCCATATACCATTTGGTAAAGGATGCAACCAAGTGACCAGATATCTGATGGACGACCACATTTTATGGTGTTTCCATTTGCATCTGTTTCATTGCACATGAATGCTTCAGGAGACATGTAACTCAATGTACCCACCTGCACTAGTTCATTATCAAAAAGTAAGCAGAAAGCTGTATCAAAAGTCTCATGGGATGAACTAGCCCCTTCATCAGGTGACCAATCACAACAAGCCACATTAGCTTTCACAAGAGCTGGTGCCCTTTTTTAAAACTCGAAATCAATGTAATACTAGAACTTCTGTGCTACACCCCAAGCATCTTGATGAAAGCAACAAGTGATTGGTCACTTGACAAGCAGATAGGAATGCGAGCAGATGCATCCTAGTTGGGAAATTCTCAGGAAAAGAAAGGAAGAATGGATACGGAGTAACCTGTGAATCCCGTTGAATGTTAGTTGTGTCACTCAGTATAGCTTTGGCAATACCAAAGTCTATTAGTTTCAGTGAACCTCTGACAAGAAGGAAATTAGCCGGCTTTAAGTCTGAGTGCACAATACGTTCCTCATGGATGGTGTTGACAGCTAGAAGTATTTGCTGTCAAGTGTTTAAACAAGGTAAATTTCAGATCCTCTTCAACAGAACAATCCAAAAGATTAACTTACTTTGCCCACGTACTAACAAGTTCCCATATTGTTAGGCATATCAATGCAATAGCTTACCATAAGAACTTCACAAACTGACACCACAAAACAAAACAAATGGAAAAAAGTATTTAACCAACAGCTGGTTGCCTGGTACACTAATTTGTCACTAAGTATCTATCACGTTAAAGGTTTTAGGGAATTCAACTCACTAATTCATTATAAACTTATATGCAAACATGAGAACATTGCACACAAACACAGTGCTTGTGTGCACATGCATACACCAGCCCATTTAATAGACTGCTTGCAAGATTTTATCAAAGAATCAGTGAATATATCTTTATGTAGTTCCCCATCATCCAGAACAAATAATCATTCAGCACATGTTGGAAAACATTAATCATTTGAGTTTGGGAAAAAATTAAAAAGATAGTACAATACCAATGGCAAGGTATAGATATCTAATGACATAATTTGACCTCCCACAAACAAACAAGATCGTGTTTCTCTAAACCTACAGAAAATACAATGCCCTATGTCTTCCTCAATTGGATCCAAGTTCAAGGCAGTCCAGGTTCACTCATTTAGAATTTGGAAGTGAAATATCTATGCATTTCCTAGTAAGGACTTGAGCTTGGAAGCTTGCATAAGGCCCAATTAATAGATGGCACAGCTTGAGACATCCAGTGCATTCTATGTTTCAAGGAACCGTTAAATTCAACATCATGAACATATTTATTTTCGGCACAGTTCCTTGTAGCAACATTAAGAGGCCACTAAGATCGTGGTTATAATGGGCATTTAACACTGGATAACAAGTTCTTCATGCAGCTCTATTTTATTAAGCGAGCTAGAATATTAGGTTGTATAAAATTAGAACTTTTAAACAGTTTGTAAGCTAATAATTACTCGAACTAGTTGGTTATGCAAATTTTTTCATTGATTTTGTCTGATTATTAAAACTAAGGAATAAAAGGAAAAAGAATTCAAGGAATGAGGTATTGAAAATAGCAGATGCTTGTCTTCTTCATCAAATCATCGGACACCTTAAATTAGATATATGCTGTTGGTTATGGTTGTAACAGCATCAAAGTCAGGGTTTAAAACATTGGGTCATGTTCTGGTTATGGTTCTAACAGCATCAACCTCTACTTCTAGGAAATAGTGCATGGAATGAGGTATTGAAAATAGCCGATGCTTGTCTTCTTCATCAAATCATCGGACACCTTAAATTAGGTATATGCTGTTGGTTATGGTTCTAACAGCATCAAAGTCAGGGCTTAAAACATTGGATCATGTTCTGGTTATGGTTGGAACTGAACTGAACAGATATACATCAACCTCTACTTCTAGGAAATAGTGCATGGTTCTACAGCCTACTGTTTCTCAACTGAAGTTGTACAAACCAAAACTTGCCAGAGTTATCCACAGTTATTAATTTATACTATCCCAAGTTCCTTCACAAGTAACTCTCCAAACCATCCAGATCCATAGCATTTGAATTAGTTACACAAGTAGGTCATTCAGAGTGTTAGCACAAAATACAAGGACATCTCTGAATCATACTGTCGAATCAGGTCCACCGGTAACTCCTAAATCATCTAGTATCATGGTACCCTGTAAAATATAAAGAAATCCTCTAAAATATGTCCAACAAAATTAGGTCATTCAATCAGTTCATCAGGATGAGAAACAGGTTCTATGATTTCCAAGCTTGTAAAGAATTGTCATAAAATCGACCAACAGTAGGTGAAAATTTAGTCAATATATGAAAGGTGTACAAATGTATTTTTAAATTAAAGGAAAATTTATTAGATGGTGTGAGCATGTGTGTGCGTGCGCGTGCGCACACGTTTGTGTGTGTGTGTGTGTGTGTGTGTGTGTGTGTGAGAGAGAGAGAGAGAGAGAGAGAGAGAGAGAGAGATGACAAGAGGAGAAACAATGGACAACTAGAAAACAATAAATCAGATTTAGTTAAACCAGTTTGAGGAAAATAATCAAATTAAAAACCAATAAAATTTGATTCTTGACATTCTTGATGCTGTAGGCACAAAGTTTTAGGGCCATGGGACAACACCAAATAGAAAAACAAGGATGATGACCATTGCTACTCAACAAGTGACAAGTTCTCGAATAAATATAATAATAGACAATAATCATCATAAAGTTACAATTGATCAGCATAATTAGAGAAAATAATAAAACAAGGAGTTGTTAGAGTACCTGCCAAAAAAACCGAAGCCAGTTCTCATCCATAGTTGAATTAGTGCTATCCATTTCCTTCTGTTTCTGGGACAGCATGTGAGCCAAATCAATTTCTCCATATTCAAGCACCATGAATATATATCCATCTTCCTTGACTCTACCATCCTTGTTACTCATAGACCCATTCATCACTTCCTGGAGCAAAGTCTTATCTGTCACCTAAGAAGGAAATGAGTGTAAGAAGTAGGTTCATATATTATGAAACTAGATAAAGATGAAACCAAATATTATAGATGATGCAGAGCATAAACTTTCAGACTACAAGATTTGGTCATTTAATTTTCTTAATAGGTTAGCGTTTATAGGGATGCAAATGAGCATAACCGAACAAGGTAGATATTACGCTGTTCAAGCTCAGTCAGTTGATTAAAGGATGTTCAAGCAGTCACAGAAGACATGGTAACCAAAGAGTTAACAAAGGATGCAGCTCTTAGTAATTCAAAGTGGTAAATTCCAATTTAGGGGGCTGACATTGAATAGTTAGGGAGCTTCAGTTAGTTGACAACTACTAACTTTAACTGCTATTGCCCATTTAGGTAGTTAATATTTATGCCTTACATCACTAATTATTTATTGATAAAGAATCTTAAGCATTGATCTTCACATATTGTTTCTCCTTTGTTCTCATACTAGTTTTGGCTTTTTGGTTTCTATTCTACCAAAGAACTTCTCACTTATAGAGACTTGGGATTCTGCCTCTTAATCCATATTAGACGTTCATTTTCTTGTCTTAGTTCTTTCACTTCATTCAACAACATTAGTTACAAGCTAGGAAGCACAGACACTTCTAAGAGGGTGTTGTGTCTATGTCGGATATACATACTCCTAGGACACGCCAACTGGTGTGTCCTAAATTTTTATTTATTAATTTTTCAATGGACACACCAGCAACACGTATCCATCACTTAGATACACATTAAACACATTGCAAGGTGAAATTGTAAACATGTTTTTATCATGTTTTATGTTAAATGATGATTAAATTATGAATTTATTATTTTTTCATGTTGAATTAGTATTATTTTTTATATTTTTTGGTAATTTATAGATGTCACATTCATATACATAGCTAATAAAACATAAAAGAAATATGTTTTTGCCGTGTCCCGTGTCTGTACCCATGTCAGTGTCCGTGCTTCTTAGGTAACAAGGAATAACAACATATGAGTAATTTCGGAATTCAAATAGCATTTATTTGCTTTGTCCTTGATCAATAAGCCGATTTGAATGTTGTAAGAGTTGTTCTAAAGGGCATCCCAATGCATGAGGCTCCCTCTATTAGGAGTTGTTCTAATGGCTCAAATGACTGAAAGTTCTTGGGAGTGTGAGAAAAAAGTAGAGTTCAACAATTTTTAAGGAAACCATCACCATGATATGGTTGAAGATATCAATACTAAAAAGTTTTGAAATAGCACTTTCCATATAGTATATGACCAAGATTTTGATGGGTCCATGTTCATTTTGTGGAGTTCTATGTAACATTATATGTGGACCTGACAGTCTAGCTAGGCTTGATGTATATTGAGCATTAGTAAATGAGTTGGCTTTTTTCTACCCCAATAAGGCCCGTAAAATCCATATTTATAGCACAGCAATTTCAACTGCAGCTCCACCTTGGCTTATGCTTCAAATATCTGCTTTCAACTTTGCAACAAAACACCAACATATAGACTGCCAATATGCTTTTCTAACTAGAATTTCATATTGCAAGCACAATTGATCTTTATTTTTATTTTTCATTTTCTCATACATTCTTCCCAAAGTAACTTCAAAAGTAGGATGGAAAGGGGTGACGGCTTGCCAACAACACTAGTTTTAAGTACAAGTCAGGGATTAATCTAAATTTACTGCAGTACTCAATTATAAATCTAGAGTGCATACCTCATAGTCAATGAGTTGTATAATGTTGCTCTTTCCCTTCAGCTTGTTTAGGTAGTCAATCTCCTGACAAAATCCATAGGCAGAGGTATAATCGCGACCTTTAAGCTTGATTTTCTTCAGGGCATAGATTCTGCAATCTGATGAAATGACTTTATGGACCTCACTACTTCCCCCACTACCTATCTTCCCAAGCCTTTGATAAAACTTCCCATTAACTTTAAAAAACAAGTCCGGATCATAACTTCTTTTACGGGGTGCTGCTTTACCACTTGCAATTTTTTCTTGTTTTTCTGACTTAGAAGGTTCCACCTTCACATCTGAAGATGGGATTTTGGACGAGGAAGGCAGAGATTGTAAGTCAGTAACATCACTTGTGAGTCCTTTCTCTATGTTTGACTTGTCGTCTAAAGGGGAAGGATCTTTTTGGAAGTCACCTTCCTTCGGCCCATTGCCTTGCCGCTCCTTGGCCAGGTCAAACTCCTTAATTTCCACTGTGGTGTCAACAATGGTGTTGGGAACTCGGGCTCCAATGGCTGTCTGGTCCATTGACATTCTGCTGGAGCACCTAGCCAAAGGACAAGAAGGATGCACCATATTTCCTTGTGTCATGGGTTCAGAATTCACATTGCAATCTCTCAAAGATTCTACAGCCATGTTAGACCCGCTATTTTGGTGAGGATGGGAAAAGTAGCTTGTTGAATTAAGCATGGGAGCAGAAGCTGAATTCATTAGTGTTGTTGTAGCACAAGATGACCCAACAACAGAAGATTGAGTCATGGGGTGGCTCAAGTCGCCATGTAAAAAGT
Organism: Euryodendron excelsum; assembly: GCA_033060915.1. NCBI lineage: Eukaryota > Viridiplantae > Streptophyta > Magnoliopsida > Ericales > Pentaphylacaceae > Euryodendron > Euryodendron excelsum. The sequence goes on along the minus strand of CM065389.1, from coordinate 20,708,659 downwards.
TTCTGAATTGATGCAGCTGATCCTGAAGTTCCGTTGTTCTCTTTGACAACAATGAAGAATTTGCTCCATCAGACTTCAAACTAATATCCACTTCGACGTTGGGAAAATTCTGATGCTTCAAGTCACGACTGATGGCAGTGACAGCCTCTGGTTGATTGCTCACATCCCATTCCATTTCTGTCAATGCAAGTGAACCCATATGAGACAATAAGTTGTCTGTTCCAGTGGCCATTTGGTCGTCGGCCCCTGCAAAGACAAAACCATCAAAAGAGATGGAAAAAACATGGTAGAGCAGATTGTGTGCTAATTTGCCAATTGCTAAGATATGTGCAAAATTATTAAATTTCAGGCCTTTGTAATTTTTGTCATAAGTTCATATATAATGTCATTGAAGATGTATTCAGTCTAGCAACCAAATTCCAAAACTAACGAGTCAGCAATTTAATACCCTGATATTTGGAGTTGTTACCCAATGAAAACTGGACCTTCTTCTGACCATCAACCAATGGAACATGTTCAGATTCTACAAGCAATGAAGAAACTGTATCATTGCATTTGTAATCAGCAAAGGATCTGGGTTGATCTCTCTGAACATCAAAAGTTTTAATACTCTCGTCATATGTATTTGTAATGGTCCCAGACATGGAAGGCAGTGTGATTGATGCGTCGACTTGATTTTCGTTTACAACAAGAACTGTATTTGCTGTCTGTGTAATGCAATCCCCAATTCTGTGACCTTGACTCTCGAAAGCCTCACCTTGGGTCTTCTTGGGGTCCACTGTAGGACCCAGATTTGATGCTGAGCTTTTTGATGTTTCTCTTTGTGGAACAAATATACGCCTTGGCCTTACGTTATTTGACTGCGTTGTACCTGCAAAATTCTCATGGTGAAACATTAAAAAACATAAAAAGAAGCCAACGTTTGATTGCAAAGCTGTTAATCAGTTAGTCAACCAAGATGAAAAACCCTCCCTCGGGCCTCAGTGGAAGATGATCTCAAAGCACAAAATACTACTTTTTTGTTCGGTACTAGAAAGCTCAAAATATATCTTACATATCTACAGGGAAATACAAAATCCCCAGAACTCTACAAAAGAATCTAAAAACAAAAACCGAAAAAACATAAAAAGAGGAGAAGTCGGCCTAAACCAATATAAGGACACCATTCCTTTCAAACTATGTTGTGCACTCAACTCCTTCAAAAGATCATCGATTCCTTTCCCTCCACAAGCACCACATCAAACATAATGGAGTAGCCTCCCGAGCCGTTATGTGATCATACCACGACCCCTAGAGCATCCACTGATCGAGGCACCACACACTCCACCCCAAATAGTGAGAACACCACACCACTGACCATTCTAGTCAGTGGACAATGCAGTAAAAGTTTATCCACACTTTTCCCAGCACAAACAACACTAGTACATCATGACTTTGCTTCTCTTCTCATATTATCAATCGCCAAAATGGCTTCATGAGCTGCCATCAAAGCCAAAAAAACAAATTGAGAGAAACCTTTGACCACCATTCCTTTCAGGGGAAGGAGGAACTCTCATCCCCAATAAGACTCCAATAAAAAGAGGAAACAGAGAGCTGTTAATGCAGTGAAACCTATGGGGAGACAACTACAAGCACAGGTAGCAAATTTTGAATATCAGAAGCGTTAGTTTTACTTCATGGAAGAAAAATGAAACCTATGCCAAAGGGTATCGAATCAAATATTGCAAAATTTAAAAACCATAAGTTCAAGATCGTAGTGCAACGAAGAACGACAAAAAAAAAAAAAAAACAGAAAAGCCCCAATTTTACTTCCATAAACATACTGACAACTAAATAGCAAAAATTTAAATTTTAAGCAAAACCCTAAATCTGAGACGTTAATTCAAATAAAACCCACAGCAAACAAGACACTAATTTCTCAATTCATTTATGAACAATCAAAGCTTGAGAGAGAACTGGAGTTTGTATAAGTCTTAAGAGAGAGTTTTACCGAGAGGACGGTGGCGCTTGAAGGCAGCTTGAACATGCCGGACGAAACCCGGTGGAGAAGATGAATAGAAGGAGAACGAAGAAGACGACGAGGACGAGGAGGTTGAGGTGAACGAACGGGAGAGGTTGAAGTCTGGGTTTGTCGGACGGAAGAGATAGTTCTTGGTGGATGCTGATGGTGGTGCAGGTGGGCCCGGAAGGTTAGCCTCCCCGTCCATCGAAAGATCTCAGAGGCATCTCAGAAAGAATTGGAGAGAGAGAGAGAGAGAGAGAGAGCTTCAAATGGAGAAGATCAGAGCTTGATGATGATCCATAGGAAACTGCGGAAGAGAATCCTAGAGGGAGAGAATTTGAACAGCTTATTGGCGCTGGAATGCTCTTTCACTGTTACTGGGCCGGGTCGACTCGTTACACCAATGACCCATTACCAAGATGTAGGTTTTTTTTTTGGATAAACAATTATTTTATCCTCGAGGCTCCAACTTTATTTAATTTTAATATTATTTATGAATTTTGAATTTTTTTATTTAAGCCTTTGAAATTTAATATGAAGTCAATGCAGTTTAACTTTTTAAAATAAGTAAGTAAATTAAATATTAATTATACTTTGGCTCTGTAAGTAATAACATAATATTATTTTACTCCCATTCAATTGAAATAATTACTTATTTACCATCAGAAAATTTAAAATTAGGTATTTATGTCAAAATTTTATACTAATTTTTAAAGCAAAGAGAAAAAAATAATTTTATGACTATAAAATGTTATAGATCATCTCAAAATGCCTAAAAAAAGCCAAAATGATCCACAAAATATTACTTTTGTGGATTACAAATTATTAGCTCTACAATATCGAGGAGATTTTTTAAATTGAGTATTTGTTTACCTTGGACAAAAAAAATTAGGGTAATTACACTTTACATCTTGTGATTTGAGTGAAAATTAAATAATTTTATTGTGGTCTAAAAGTGAACACATGACCCCTGTGCTTTGAGCTTAAATGTAAAATGAATGAAAATTGTTAGATTTAATAAAATTTTTGTCATGGGGTTACTTTTGTCTAATCTCTCTAAATTAAAATATTAAAAAGACAATTTGATAAAATAATAAAAAAATTTCTCAAAAAACAACTCTTTATTTGGCATAAAAGGGCCAAAATTGTCTTTTTGATGTTCTAGTTTGTAGATACAAAATGACAAAAATACTCCTATAACAGTATTTTTATTAAATCTAACAGTTACCATGCGCTTTGCAGATAAGTCTAAACCACAAGGAGATAATCTAATTTTGGTTCAAATCATAATGGAGTAAAGTGTAAGTCTCCCAAAAAAATTTATATTGTATCAAATACAAGTGTTCAATTTGACCTTTTTGCTAGTTCATATAAACTTAAATTCTCATATTTCAGAGGTACAATATAGTAACTTTTAGTTTAACGTAGTAAGTAAAACTAAGTCATAGTTGAGAGGGCCAAAGTATAATTAATTTTTAATTTTTATAACTTATTTTAAAATATTAAACCACGTAAGCTTTTTTTTTTTTAAAAAGTTGAAGTGTTTAAATAACTATAGTACATACAATAATTCATATTTATATATATATAAACATCTATAATATATATAATATATGATAGCCACACGTAGCTAAATGCCTTTTAAGTTGTGATTAAAAAAAATATTCCTTTAAAAATTAATAAATAAAAAATAATTATTTGAGTAATATATTCGTTTCATTAAATTTATTTATTTTTAAATATGATTAACTGAATTTATTTAGTTTATGTATTTTTTAGTGTTTGTCTAGATAAAAAAAGTACATGACATTTCAATTTTTCACAAACAATTATTATTGTTGTAAAATTCTTACCACTTTGTATATGTTGGGGTGTTTGAATGTGACTTTTTTAACTCCTTATGGCTTAAATTTATGATTTTTTTCAACTGTGTTTGGCTACATACTAAAACAAATAGTTTTTATATAATTAATTTAAGCTTGGAAAAGCAATTTTAAAAAGTGATTTTTTAAAACTAATTTATAGTTTATGGCTTATAAACTATCTGTCCAAACACCCGTTTTGTATTTTCACAAATATGTGAAGAGGGTCTCTTTGTGCTCAGTCATTATTTATGTAATATGTAAAATTTACATGACTCATGTGCATGGTTGACATGTACAAATTTCAAAGAGTAGTCGGCCACCTTGTAGCAAGAGCATAAAATAAAAAATGAAAAAAAATAAGTCGTCGTATGCTATAATAATTTCTCTTTCCTAAAAAGTGATCACATTGTATAGATTATAGAAGATAGAATTGGATTAGACAAAATAGCTTGATCAATGGGTCTGGCTAGGAAAAAGTAATCAAATCAATTAGCAAAAAATTGCTGAAGACAAAATTAGTTTGTAGCATATGCAATCACGTTATAATCATTACAAAAACCTACCCGTTTATCATGATGGGTACATGATAGTAATATCCAACTTTTTGTCATGAATCACAATATTTTCATTTCTTTCATTCATTTAAGCAATATTTGTCTCTAAAGGCCAATAAAAATTTGGAAAAGAATCACATATTATCCATGATTGACAAGAATTATTACCTAAGTTTGCAACAACGGAGTATTGAAATCCATTTAGGACATTGGAGAGAAAGCAAAATATTATGTTTTTAAATGTACTAGTATACTCTTAGATATTTTTACCAATCACCAAGTTTCACTTTGACAATTTTTATCCAATGAATTTGTCTGTCGGATTACATGATTTTGTCCTGTATTATCTTCATCCCTATGTACATTTATTCATTTGCTTTTTTATACATTCATCCTTTATCAACAAAGGTTGTAGATCTAACACTAGGGATTGGTTCTTAATTTCCTTGGTCTTGAGAAAACAAGTGTTCTTGTAGAAGGACTTAAAGCATCATATGTGTATCTAGAGAGGGGGTGAATAGGTTTCTACTCATTTTTCATTCTAGTGCAAGCAATAGAGAAACTAAATCGAATCACACACAACATCACAAGTAATAGACAAGACTCAAGCAATTTTAGCGTAGAAACTCTTGCGGAAGAAAATCACGGGGCCTAGCCTAGCTCCAACTAGCACTATAATATGAACAAATGGTACAAGAGAGTTTACAACTCTTTACATTTGTTGAATCCTCAATACTAGGCTTGAATCTATACCATGTACATCTTCGAGTCCACAAGCTTGTTTATGAGTATTTGGCCTTTCATTGAATCCTCAATAACACTTCCAATGAGTTGAACTACTTCAAGCCACCATAGCTTCATGAAATAGGGGGATGAAGTGGAGTGCAGTCTTCTTGAGACTTTTTACAAATACTTGAAAGACAGATATAGAAGATTCACTGCTTTCAAGTTAAAGAACACTTTCATTTTATCTATCAGCCTTCAAGGAGAGAGAGATATTTTCTCCTTAATACAAGAATTCCTTATTTTGCGTTTTCTTGGGCAACCAACCGTGGGATGAAATGAATGGCTCTTGGTAGAGTTTTTGACAAAAACAAACATCATATTTTATGGAGACAAAAAAAAAAAGAAAAAAGAAAAATCAACAACACACACCTTACTTTCATAACTTTTTATGAAAGAAAAAAAAAAACACACACACACACACACCTTACTTTCTCTGCAAGAGAAACAAGCAACACTACCCATGCATAAAAACATACAAAACATATTCTCTTTTCTTTCTTAATCTTGCCACTTATAAGAATATATATATTGAACAGGAAGTTTATGCAATACTATTACACTATTCCCTTGTCCCACCTCATTAAATTGTACACGTAGTGTAGTCATGCCACTTTCAGGAACAAACTATTGTGTTGATATCAAGTTGGCACTAGCTTATTTTTGAGCCTTTTGCTCTTTTGGTTCTGCGACAATGTCGCTAATGAAAACGGTTTATCTCTTCCATCCCTTTTGTAAGTCTGACCCTCCTCCTATTTTAATTCTATAAATGCTTGCAGGGCTTTCTCTCTTTACTCTCTCTACTCCTACTGTAGAGCTCTAATGGCCTTCACCATGACGAAGGTCAAAAAAATCCGCCAAACCGTGAGACCGAAATTGGTCATGCAACGATGGAAGTGCATCGCCCCCAAGGGCTAGCCGATCCTCTCCTACTTTGACCATGACTCGGATGAGAATGGTGCCATTTTGCTAACTCAACGTCCCAGTTTCCTCAAATCTACTCTATCAAGCTGGGGTTACAGGTTCGAGGGTAATGACGATCTCGACTTGCTACTTCGAAGGTGAGAACGGTGAGTTGAGCTGGATGAGTTTTTGAGATTGGATTTTAATTCCAAACAGCTCTAAAGCGCTTTCCCAATAGAGTAGGAGAAAAGATAATATATGTAACAAATATGGCATTCAGGCCTACATTTTCCTAGAACAATTTTCAATCGTAGAACGACCTTTAATATGTTTAGGCTTTTTATTGGATGCTGTGGTATCTTCAGCTTGAAATATTTTTTGTGGCATTTAAAATATTTTACTCTGAGTTGGCTTCATTTTTAAAATACTTACTTCTATTTAATACAAAAAAATGCATTTACTTCAAGAAGTTTGTCGTTGATAAAGCTAAACAATAATCTAGGACCCAAGGTAGAGGTGTAAAGTGGGCTAGGTTGCGCCGGGCCGGCATGCATGCCACGTGGTGTGCTTCATGCTGTGCTTGTGCTTGTGCTGGCCCATTTAACAGTCATGTTGTGCTCGTGCCAGCCCATGAAGAAAAATGCTAGGCCTGACACAACATTGTTCTTGCTCGTGCTCTTACTTGTGTTGTGCTATGCTCGTGCTTGGGTGGTGCCCGTGCTTGTGTTGTGCTTCTCTGCATGTTAAATTTTTTTTTTTACCAATATTGAACTCATATACATTTAAAACTTTAACAAAACAAATGAAATAAACTTTTATTTATGATGGAATCTATTTACAAATATTAAATAGAATGAATAGATATAAAATGCAAATTACAATGTGTAAAAAATTATAGTGCAAATAGAATTTGAAATACATTGTAGTTCACTAATAGAATATATATACAAAATAAGTAGAACATATTTTTCATTATTCATTTGATTATGCTCTATCTAAGTTTTGAAAATCTGCAATTTGTCAAATTTTGGGCACTAAGACTTGCATCATCCCAATCTTTCAAACACTAAATGCATTCTAAGATTTTTGGAGTTAGTCTACTTCTTTTCTCATCCAATTGCCTATTACCTGCACTAAAAGTAGACTCCCATACTATTGTAGACATCGGAACAGTTAGTAGGTCACGTACTATGATAGAAAGTTCAGAAAAATTCCTTTTATGTGTTTTCCACCATGTCAAAATATCAAAATTTTTTACCTTTTCGACAGTAAGAAAATCTATAAAATTAGTCTCTAGATATCTATAAAGTTCAGTATGTTAAGAAGAACTTATAATGGAGTTTTCCTTGGTGGCAATTCAAGCCCCAGATGGATTACTACTAACATTCATAGTACTTGAAGAAGAAGAAGCCCATCTATTATTTGCATATTTAGATTCATATGTTGGGTGGTCTATAAACTCGTAACATCACAGGGTCCATATTTATAATAAAATAAAATAATATAATTAAAAATAAAATTCGAATGACAAAATAATAATATAAATATAATACAATTAGTATAACAACAATAAAATTAGAATAAGATAATAATAATAATATAAATATAATAATGATACCTCAATCAAATTTGCAGGTTGCTTGACTTGCAGTAATATTGTAAAAAAAAATGGTTAAGTGTAAACAATATAAACAGAAAGTGAGTAGTTTGTATTTGTAGAGAGAAAAATTGTACAGATTGTAGAGGAAGTGAATAATTTTGTAAAAAAAAAATGAAGTAGGAGTGAGTATTATAGAAAAAATTGAATAAGTCAATTTACAAAATTATTCTTAAAACTAGCTATTACATAGTTGTTGGGAGGGGTAATTTTGACATTTAGGGATACTTTTAAAAAAAACTAGCTGTTAGCCATGCTCGTGCTATGCACGTGTATGTTGTTGACTCAAAGTTGATCCCCATGTTAATTTTAATGATAACAAAATCATATGGTTGTTATCTAATGATTTCAATTAAGTGTGAACGTTAGATTATAATCATTTGATAACAAGAAAATAACTGAATTGATCGGTTGAGTATTAAACAAGAAGATTACTTAGGCAATCTTATTCTTGAAGAGATTGAATATGCTTAAGGAGTTCAATAAGTATTGAAAAGAAGGATGCAAATGACTGAAGATCTTACGATGATTCAAGATGTTATTCAAAGAAGCAAAGTATTCAAGCAAGATTATTTGAAAAGTATTTAAGTTGACAAGGAATCAATTTTTGAAGACTAAAGTACAAATAGAAGTGCAAATACAACAAAGGATTTCAAGTAGACTTGAAGATCGAAGAGCTGGCACCATACAAATATGGTTTACACTTCACTATGAAGACCCTCGATCCTCATGGCCATATCAAGTCCACTAAAACATCATGTATGCTATGAACTTCTAAATTGTTTGATTGTTTTGCTCTAAATATGGAAAATACATTGAGGCATAAAGCATAAAAGAAAGGGGGAGCAATAAGTTGAAGCTTGTCAAGTAACAATGGAGAACTTGTCACATTGAAGATATTGAAGTACTTGTGGTGAGAAGCTTGTCAAGAAACAATGGAGACAATGAGTATGATGAGTTGACACATTCAGCAATCTTATAGTTGCAACCTCATTTAGACGACTCTTACATGACATGTAAGCTCACTTTGAAGATTTGAAGATGCCTTACAAGAATGGAAGAAGAAGAGACTCACTTAAAGATATAGAAGCTTTCTTAGAAGTTTTGAAGATGTCTTGAAAGTATTGATAAGAAATTATAAGAGTTGGAAGCTTCATTGAAGATTATGTTGAAGACTTGAATAGATGGAAGAAATTATAGAAGAAATCAAATTGATGAAGATTAAGCAAAGAAATTGAATAAGTTCAAATAAACATGAAAGATCAATTGAAGAAAAGAGATCTCAAGTCTTGGAAGCTCTCTTGAAGATTTTGAAGAAGACTTAGATCAATGGAAGAAGTGATACTGATTGAAGAACTCTAAATGTAATCAAAAGTGAATTGATTTCATCTTGAAGAGTTGAAGATGTTCTTAAAGTAACATGCTTTAAAGAAGTCTTTTCAAGCCTTAGAAACCTTAGTTGGATGATCCTTGAAGAGCTTGAAGATATTGAAGAAGATTGAAGAAGTATTGCAAAAGTTAAGGATTTTCCTAAAAAAAGTTGACTTATTCAAACAGAGGCTGAAAATCTGATGGAATATCAAAAGAGTCGACCCTTCACTCTAAAAGAGTCGACTCATTCAAACAGAGAGTTGATTTTGCAGTCTCAGACAAAAAGAGTCAACCCCTGGCACAAAAGAGTTGACTCATTTGGACAGAGCCTTGAAAAATCTGCTGAAACACAAAAAGAGTCGACTCTTATAGCAAATGAGTCGACTCCCGACAGCAACAACTATATTTTCTGACAGGAGTAATGGTGCGATCTGTAACCAAAACCACTCCCATACTTCTCCAACGGCTAAAATAGATTCAAGGCTATATATACAAGATCCCTAACACATATATCTATAGAAGAAGAACACAAGATTAAGTGCTACAAAGTGAGATTTCATCTCTTACATCATATACTCTGTTTTTATTCATTTGGGGGGTTCTTGAGTGAGTTGAAAATTTGTTTATCTACTCTTTGAGAGAGTGTTATTCATTGTACAACCTTCATCTATTATTGGGTTGGTTTGTAAACTTGTGAGTTTGAGTGTTCTTGAGAAAAACACTTGTGAGTTTGAGTGTAGCTTGGGAAAAACACTTGTAAGTTTGAGTGAAGCTTGGACAAAATCACTTGTAAGTTTGAGTGAAGCTTGGACAAAATCACTTGTATGTTTGAGAGAAGCTTGGACCAAATCTCTTGGGTTTTGAGAGCTTGGGGAAGAGCTCTTGTAAGAGTGAGCTGGGCACTTAGAGCAAAACCAGCAACTGTGTAAGGATATTTACATAGTGGAATACCTTCGAGAGGATCGAGGAAGACAGGACGTAGGCAAGGTTGGTCGAACCTCTGTAAATATGGTGTTGTTCATTTCTTGCTCTATTTTTCTTCCTTGCTTATAATACTTGCTTGCATTACATTATATTATTTGTTTGCTTGGGTTATTAGTTTGATTGCTTACTGCTACATTACTTAAATTATTTTTAGTTGCATTGTTTGATATAAATTCTATAAAATCCAATTCATCCCCCCTCTTAGGTTGCTTACTTGGGCTAACACCCGTGTCTCTGAATACTAAGCCTAACTCGGACCACTTGGTGGGCCGTGCTATATAGTGTCAATGATGTGGCGTGTCGTGCCGGGCCGACTCGGCCCACTTTACACCTCTAACCCAAGGGTTGCTTAGGTGAAAAAGGAGAATTAAAACTCTTTTTAGACTATATTTGGTAGTAGAAAATGAAACATAATGGTAATGAGAATATCTTATTCCTTTTCTTGTTTGTCTAGTGGGAATAAAATAATTGTTCTCGTTCTGTTGTTTGGTAAGACTAATTAATGATGTTAAAATTCAACATAATATACTTATATAATTTGTAACTTAGAATATTATAAGTACTAATGTGACTTATTATATATCATTGTGCATTTGGTAATGCCATTGTGGTGGTTGGTGTAATGGTGGTAGTGGGGCAAGTGATGTTGGTAGTGGTGGTGGTGATGGGTGTGGGCGGTGGGTGGCATCTAGCGATGGTGAATGGTGGCAACAGCTGTGGAAGATGCTTGTGGTAGTGGGTGGGGGTGGTGGGCAGTGGGTGGTGGAAATGGCAGTGGGTGCGTGGTGGTTGGTAGCAGTAGCATGGTGAGTAGTAGTGTTTTATATTTTGATTATGAGGGAATGGAATGATAATTTCTACTCTTGAAAGAGAAATTATCATTCCAACAAAATATGAGAATGCTCATATCATTCCATTCAATTCCCTTGTATCAAGTGTAACTTTAGGCCAAAGAATGAAAATAAAAGTGAAAATAGTAGTGGGTCAAAATAATAAGGCCCAAAATTATTGTATCAGACCCATCAGGAAACAAACTACCGACCTGGGCTATAAAAGGCCCAAATTTGCTAATATTAGGATAAGGCCCCAGTTGAGGTGAAATTAGCCCAGATCGGATAAAGACCAAGTTAGTGAAGTATATGCGAGTCCATTCCTAAAAGGATTAGGACACTAAGCAGTTATCTAAAGGAGATTAACTCCTAAGAGGAGACAGAGTCCAATTTCCTATGGGACTAAAGCATTCCAAGCACTATAAATACCCCATGCCATTAAGGTGTAAGGTACGTTCACTTGAGCTCCAGCATTCATATATTCTATTCGATTCACTGTGGTTAAGCTTGCTAACTTAATCATCGGAGTGCTTTCAGCCCAAAGAGGGTTGAGACATTCTCATTATCTTTTTCTCTTGCAGATTGTTCATGCTCATTAATTCAGTTTTGAGTGTTTAACCAGACCTTCCTAAAAATTTTATTTACAATTGGCACCATCTGTGGGAAGGTCTACACAATGATGAGTACCAGCTGTCTCAGAGGAGGAGTTGATCCCACTAGTAGGGAACTAGATGACAATCATGATATCCGTAGTCATCACGGCACACACCAATCAAGACGACATGATTATAATCTGCCGTGAACTATTAGAGGACACTTCATCAGGTCGAAGATGCAATTCCCTAGGGGTAACAGGCCGGGAAGACATGAGGACCTAGCACGGGCTCCGCACTACGCTTCAAATCTAAACCGACTAAGGAATTAACAAAGGAACCAAAATCCGTCACCATCTAGTGGCAGACTTCCTAGTAACTTGTCGTTCCGAACAACTGAGTGGGAGATCTAGCAACAGGACAAAGAGATTGCCCACCTTAGGGAAATAGTTAAAGCAATGAGGGAGGGAATTGCCAAACGAGATGGACGAGTACTTGAGAGATCACCAGAATGGCAACACAGAAGGAGATCAAATTTGAGAAATATGAGCCTCCCGACCGCACGTGCAATAGGAAGCCGCATAGGGCACTATATGGAACGAAAGGAAGATTGGAAGCCATGGAGTAATCGATCGCCAGCAAGGGACCCAGTAGGGGTCGAGCTAGAGCAACAAAATTGGGACAAGTGGCTAGAGGATTGGCTCAACAACCGGAAAAAACACCAAAAAGGGCGGACAACACAAGATATAGCCAGGAGGGCCCTAGATCAGATTGCTTCCACCCCTTTCATAGAAGAGATCGATACATGCCGACCTCCCAGGAAATTTGCACCACCAAAGTTTACACCTTATGATAGGAAGTTGATTACACCCTAAAAGTGTAATCATAGGCCTTTGATTTGCACCTTATTAGACTTAGATTAGTGTTAATTTTCTTAATCTAATTATATATTTGCTTGATTGTGTTTTTTGTGTGTTTTGTAGGTTATAGGAGCTAATAAAGGCAAATAGACGCAAAAAATGATCGAAGCGGGTTCAAAACGAGTAAACCAGTGATAAGAAGTCCAACCCGACTCGGTATTTTAGCCATAACTTTTTACTTCAAAGTTCGATTGAGCTGATTTTTGCACCATTGGAAAGAAGATTTTAAGGGATACAACTTGTCTTCTAATGTGTATCAGTTGAATCGGCTTGTAAAGTGGTCAAAATCGAGCTGGAAAGTTGTTGGGCCGAATAATGAATAATGACCGTCCGAACAGTGCGTTCGAACGGTCACTGTTCACCATTCGGATAGTTACTGTTCACTCGTCTGAACGGTGAATAGTAATCATCTGAACGGTGAATAGTAGCGTCTGAATAGTGCATCCGAATGGTGAACAGTGACTGTCTAGACGCAATTCAGACGCGCGTCACACGCACCGTCCGAAGTATGTTCAGACGCTATTTTGGCTTTTAGATTGCATTTTTTGTGTCCAAAGCTACGTTTTAGGGGTTTTTGAAGGGTTTTTTTTTTGTGTGCAATTAGGGGGTTAGTTTTAGGTAGAGGGGCGGCGGGAGAAGCTCCCAAGAGGTTGGTTTTCTTATTTTTTGTTCATTTTTAGCTTAGATTTATCTTTGTAATGGTAGCATAGGGTTAACTTGTAATTTTCTTTTATTGTATTATATTTTCCTTCACTTTCTTACACTTTCTCTCATTTTCCTTATAATCAAACAGTTTTATTATTCAAATAAATTTTAGTTTTAAATCTTTACATGCTTTAAATTAGGTTCAAATGTGAAAATCACCTAAATAATTTAAGAATTTCAATGGAGGTATCTCATGAATTAATTGTCATATTTTTCTAGATTTCGAATTCTTAGTAATTGCATATGAAATTTTAGAAAACTTAAATTATTGACTAAGTTTGAGAATTTTGATCACCCAAATCAATGGTATTAATTTATGACTCTCTACTAGACAAATACTCCACAATTGCTAGAAATTCATTCCCATCAACTAATTAAGGATGCCTTAGAAAACCTAGGTTATTGATTATGTTTGACTAATTCAATGCACAAACCACAAATTTGGTATTGACCCTAGTTAAATCGATAATATTAACCTTTGATTCCCCATTGACCATGTATCCAATTTCAATTGTTTGAGAATTATTGATTTTCAAAGTTAAATTCTCCGAATCAAATACACTTGAATGTTGTGTTTGATTTGAGTTATAAACCCCATTGGAAGCCTTGGATGAAATTAAGTGATTGGATCATTTGTGCCCAATTCCTTTGTTATTGCTTTAAGTCTAATTTCAATTGCTTTAATTAAATTTTCTAGTGTTAATTGCTTTTATTTTCATTGCAATAGGTTAGTAAATCAAAACAATCATCAAGACCTAAAAGATTTTCGGTCTTTTTATTTTCTATTTTATTTTAGATTTGATTCACATAATTTCTAGTCAATCCTAGTTAGTTTAGTACAAGTTGAGTCTCCAAAACCTATATTGGGTTAGGTTCCTTAGGAGAGAATGATACCGGATTACCGATTTATATTTCATCGCAACCCCCATACTCTTGCGGGGTAACTAACTCCAATTGCAGGATGCATTTAGGGGCGAGTCAAGTTTTGGCGTCATTGTCAGGGACCAAAGACACGAGGTGAGCACTAACAAACTTCGGGTTGAAGAGCAATTGATGGATTGAATCTCCATCAATCTACCACGACGAATGAGTCTTCGGCTTAGGCCATCGGTAACTTCGTTCAATATTTTTGTGTGATACCATGTTAGATTTTCATTCTTTTTTTTTTCTCTTTATTTTAGGTTTATTTTTTTTGATTTGTATATATTTTGTTTTGTTTTAATAAATTGATTGGAAGATTGCTAGTGGAGAATTAGAGATTGTTTTTATTGCAAATTGGTGGTATATAACTTGTGGAGATTGGAGGTTTGGTTGGATTGTTACTTAAATTGGTGGAATTATTATGTGGAGATTGGCGGTTTGGATGAAAATTATTGAGCATTGTTGTGTATGATGTATTGAGGCGCGGTGCGTTACATTTGTTTGTGCATTGCATTCATCTTCCATTGTGCACTTCATTATGTTTGGTGGCAAATTTTCACACCATCCATCATTCAACATATCTCTTAGAGAATACCTTAGAGTTAATGGCCACAGGAGTCTTCACAACCACCTTCCAATCTTGGGGGGTGTGAACAATTTAACTTTGGTAGGGGATATGAGAGCACACATTCACAACATTATTTTAAGCCTCACTCTTACCAAGAGCCCTTTCACTATTACCATGTACCACTTCCACCCTACCAAACTCCACCATATGAATACTGTTATGCCCAATTTTTATCCTATGAGGAATATCACATTTCTCATATTGGCACACAAGCAGACACAATAGAGGATACTTTAGAGAACACTTTTCAACAAGCGATAAAATTTCAAAGAGAAGTGAACTCTAGAGTAAATGAGGGCCTTAATAAGATATAGTGTCAATTGACTCTTTTAATGCAAACCTTGGTTGTCTAAGCAGAGGACAAGTCCTTTATGCCATCTCCACTAGTTCTTATTAGGCAAGGGTGCCTAAGTGAATCAGCTCATCCCATCACTAACCATAGGAATGAGAATATCATTAACCAAGGCATTCTTTCCCAAGACTTTGTGTCCAAGGAAAACGTTCATACGGTGTCGCGCCCAAATTTTTCGCATATGAGGAATACTCACCCAAGCGGGAAAAATGCTGTACTCTCTCCTAGAAGAATGAGTGCGACTAGGTTTGAATTGAAAAATTGGTTTGAATAAAGGGCTTTTAAAAAAGATTTGGAGTCGCCACCTAACTTGATTAAGGTGAGTTAGGTCACTTAAAAACTAAGCATAATCCGAAAACTACACTTAGGGTTTTTGAAAAAAAGGTTTTTGAAAATACCACCTCAAGAGAGGGTTTTAAAAAAAACAGGTTGTTTGGCAACCTTTGAAAAATATTTAGCCCTTTTTGAAAAATAACTCCTTTTTGGTCTTTCGAAAACTGTGATTCTAGGTTCGGAGGTTGGTTACGTGTAGGGAAGACGCACTAAGCTATCACCCTACCCTAGATTCACCTATGAGAGTCTTTAACTAACTAATGGTTCAATCCTACCCACTTTGAAAAAGACAATGTTTAAAAGACATGATGCATGATATGCAAGTGCAAGTTAAGAGAATTGAAAAATAGATTTGAAAATAAATTTGAAAATAGATTTGAAGAGATGGAATTGAAATTGGAAAGTTTGAGAATTTAGAAATAGGAATTTGGAAATAGAAATTTTGAAATCGGAATTTTGAAAACAAATTGGAATTTGAGATTTGAAAGATGTGGAGACTGCGCCCATGAAGGTGGAATTGAAAGTTTGAAA
Organism: Euryodendron excelsum; assembly: GCA_033060915.1. Lineage (NCBI taxonomy): Eukaryota > Viridiplantae > Streptophyta > Magnoliopsida > Ericales > Pentaphylacaceae > Euryodendron > Euryodendron excelsum. The sequence continues at coordinate 20,692,727 of CM065389.1, read as the reverse complement.
AGTGTTGTGACCGGTCAGTCGTAGTTCGGACTGAAGTCCGATTAAAAATAGAAGAGTTGATTTAAAGAAGGAGATTGAATTGGAAGATTGAGAGATTGAACTTTGAATAGAGGATTGAAAATTGGAATTTGGAATTTTGGAATTGAAAAGGTTGAATTTTGATTTGGAAAGATAGATTTGGACTTGTTTTAGAAAGATGAAGGTTTAAGAAACCTAAACTTAGGAAAGGTTTGACTCGACTTGGAAGGTTTAGGAGATTGGAAAGGTTAGATTTAGGAAATGTTTGAATTAGGAAAAGTTCAATTTAGGAAAGTTTTGAAATTAGAAAAGTTTCAACGTAGGAAAGTTTTGAATTTGGAAAGTTTAAAGTTTAGAAAATTTTGAAATGGGGAAGTTTTGGAAGTAGGAAAGTTTCGTTTTAGGAAAGGTTTGAAAAAGGAAAGTTTTCAATTTAGTAAATGTTTGAATTAAGAAAGTTTCAACTTAAGAAAGCCTTGAAGAAAGTTTTGAGTTTAGAAAAGTTTTAGATTTGAAAAGGTTTTGAAGTTTGGGAAAGTTTAAAATTTAGAAAATTTGGAAGTTTAGAAAGATTTAACTTAAGAAAGTTTTGAATTTAGAAAATTTTGAATTAGGAAAGATTTGAAATTTAGAAAGGTTTAAGATTTAGAAAGTTCTAGAGTTTTAGAAAATCTTAAGATTAAGAAAGGTTGAGTTTAGGAAAGATTTGAAAACTTAGATTTGGAATGTTAAGATTTGGAAAGGGGTAGAATTAGGAAAGATGTGGAATTAGGTAAGAAGCAAAAGCTTAATGTTTTAGGAAAGATTTTTAGGAAACTTATGATTTAGGAAAGAAGGGAATTAGGAGAAAGTTGAATTAGGAAATATTTAGATTTTGAGTTTTTAAAACTTAGGAGAGATTGTTATGTTCAAGTTTTGGAAGCTTAAGATTTAGGAATGTAAAAGTTTAGGAAGGAGTTGGATTAGGAAAGATTTGGATTCGGGAGGGATTGGATTTGGTTTCTAAAAGAGAAAGTTTGATTTTGTTTCCAAAAACAGAGGACGGGATCTAGTTTTCTAAACGGGAAGATTAGATTTAGTTTCCTAAAGGGAAGATAGGATTTGACAAGGATTTGGAAAGGGAAATTCTAGAAACCCTAGATTTGAAAGTATAGAATTTTAACGTAGAAAAGAGGTTTTGGAAATGTGTATAGTTTAGATGTGAAAACAAGAGGTTTTGAAAACCTAGGTTTGGGGCAAAGTTTAAAAAATCACGTTTTTGGAAAGAAAATTAGGGTTTCCTAATTGTGGGTTCTAGGGCTTGACTTGGGCTCTAAAGAGAGAGGATTTTTAGAAAGTGCGTTTTTGAAAACGAAAGTTTTTTAGAAAGGAATCCTAGGGAGGAGTTTTTGGAAAAAGATTTTAAAGAGAAGGAGTTTTTAGAAAGTATGTTTTTGGAAACGAAGATCTTAGAAGGAAAATCCTAGAGGGGAATTCTAAAAGGAAGATTTTGGAAAGAGAGTTATTGAAAAGATTTTTAGAGAGAGTTTTTCTAGAAAAATTTTTGGTAGAAGATTGTTGAAGAGAGTTTTTAGAAAGATTTTTGGGGAACGTTTTTAGAAAGTGGATTTTGGGGAGAGGATTTTGGAAAGGAGTTGAAAAAGGGAGTTTTGAAAAATAAATTTTGGAAGGGAGTTTTTGAAAATAATTTTGGAAAGGAGATTTTTTAGGAAAGTATGTTGAAAAAGAGATTTTTAGGAAGAAAGACTTTTTGAAAAGAGAGTTTTTAGAAGGTGTAAAAACGTCTCACTTTCCTAAAGAAATTTTAACCATAAGAGAGCTAGAACCACTTTAGGAAAGCGGTTTTGAAAATAATAAGATTTGAAAATATGGACCGTATTGGTCACTTTAAATGTAACACTTTCCTAAAGCAAACCTAGCCATGGAAAAGCTAGAATCACCCTAGGATTGTGATTTTGAAAATATGTTTTGAAAAAGAGATTTTGATGCAATTTTGAAAACAAATTTGAAAACGATTTGAAAAACAACTTTGAAAACGGTTTTTGGAAGATGCAAGATCATGATATGCACAATGCAATTTTGGGATCGTGAACATACAAGGCTAAGGTTTCACCACATAATCAAGGGGGTCGGACCCACGTGGTCTCTGGTTAGACTAGAAGAAAGCCCCCGATACGGTGACTCTCCAGTAGCCCAATCCTACACATGAATCGGGAATCCCCTTGTTTCAACCAAGCAAAGAAAGGGGGGGAAAGAGATGGGGGATTAAAATAGAGAAAACCCAAGTGGGTTAGGAGAGAGAAGAGAGAGGGGGGAAATGCGAAAATTTAAATAGGGAGCCTACCATATGTTTTGTTTATTTTGTGCGCCTTGCTTTCTTCGGTCTTCGGTCTTCGTCTTGATCTTCACCTTCAGTCTTCAAGAGTTGTCTTCAAGCTTCAAACTTCAGATTACAACTCTTCAAGTCTTTGAAAGAGGGTTAAAGTTTAGTGCTTGAGTGTATGAGGATGTATAGGAGTGTATAGGAGGCTAGGGTTTGGAAAACCTAGGGAAGCTAGGGTTTAGGAGGTGCTCCAGTTCTGTATATCGAATTATATGATTTTTAGGTTGAATTTGTGGATCCTTTTCACGTTGGAAGAAACTCTGTATTTATAGAGGTTGGACAACACTGGCGCCTGTTGTAGTGGCGCCAGGCCAAATTTTACACCGGCGCCACTAGGAGTGGCGCCAGGCCATTTTTTAGAGTAGTGGCGCCAGCCATTTAGGAAATGTTTAAGGTCGGCAAGCAACGTATTTTTGACTAGATTTGGGTTCCTGTACTAGTGACTATCATGCAATTTTTAGTCTGGTTTTACTAGGAGTGGCTCCGGAAAGTCCGAGAATGATTTGGAGGAGCCGGGAATGACCCGGAAGGCCGGAAAGGAGCAGGAACACTTAAAATAGTGTCCTGGAGATATTTGACTTCAAAAGTGAGGATAGGATGTGTCGGAAGGGTTGACTGGGCCTTTAGGGGCAAAACGGTCAATCGGATTGGAAAACTGCCGGGACAGACTCGGATTGTCTCGGAGGAAGACTTGGGATTTGAAAACATTATTCAGGATGTTCCCAGAGGTTGCCGATTTGATTTCTAAAGCTGGTGTGGTCGAAAAAGGAGACCGGCTCACCAGGGGCAAAACTGTCATTTTGTATCGGGTTTGCCGGAACTGACTCAGAATGATTCGAAAAGGTAAAGGAAGGTTGAGAACACTATATAAAAGTATTCTCAGGAGGTTACCGGTTTGATACTCAAAGCTGGTGTGGTTGAAGAAGGAGACCGGCCCTCTAGGGGCAAAACGGTCATTTTGTACCGGGTTAGCCGGAACTGACTTGGAATGATCCGGAAAGATAAAGGAAGGTTGAGAGTACTATAAAAAGCAATCTTAGAGGGTTACCGGTTTGATACCCAGAGCTGGTGTGGTTCCCGGGGCATTCGGATGCCGAGGGTCAAAATTGTCATTTTGATCGGAAAGTCTCGAAAAAGGTCCTAAGGGCAGTTTGGTCATTTTTCACCGAAGTGGGCTGACAGACACTGGTGTTGACCCGGGTTTTGAGTGTTTCCGCCACTCTAACGGCTGTCGTCGTGACACAGGGGTTTGTTGGCAATTCCCTATATCGACCTATTTGTGAGTATTTCCGCTACTCTAACGGTTTTGTGAGTAGTTTCGCTACTCGGACCGTCTCGAGGAATAAACTGTCTCAAGAGAGGGATTGGAAAGGGGACTTATCGTCTCCGAAGAGACATGCCTGGATTGGAACCGTCTCGAGGAATAAATTGTCTCGAGAGAGGGATTGAAAAGGGGTCTTACCGTCTCCGAAAAGACGTGCCTGATTAGAACCGTCTCGAGGAATAAACTGTCTCGAGAGTGGGATTGGAAAGGGGACTTATCGACTCCGAAGAGACATGCCTGGATTGGAACCGTCTCGAGGAATAAACTGTCTCGAGAGAGGGATTGGAAAAGGGACTTATCGCCTCCGAAGAGACGTGCCTGGATTAGAACCGTCTAGAGGAATAAATTGTCTCGAGAGAGGGATTGGAAAGGCGACTTATCGCCTTCGAGGAGATGTCCCTAGGTTGGAACCGTCCTGAGAAATAAACTGTCTCGAGAGAGGGGTTGGAATCGGAAAGGAAAGGACAATGCCCCTAAGGGCATTTTGGTCATTTTGCCTCTATTTGGGCCTGACCAGCCTGTGAAGCGATGGAAAGACGGAATTTGGACCTAGAGAATTGGTTTCGATAGGAATATGCCCACAATGACTTAAACACAAGTCTGGACGGAGTGTAGACTGTCGAGTGGTCAAAAATGGGGTGCTTACATACGGTAAGTAAGAAAATAATTGAAAATGAATTTTGGGATGAAGAATTTGAGAGAGAGGAGTCCAAAATTGGGGACTCCAAACAAGAAGAGAGGGGTAGTACTGAGATTACCCTTAATGATGATTTTGGTTTATTAGATGTTGGGAATAAGCATATCAATGATGATGTTGATGGTTTAGAGGTCACCCTTACCATGTTTAGGGATCATGAAATCCCTACTTTTATGCCTCTAACATCTAGTCCTAATCTATCGAAGCCTTTGGAGCTCAATGTCCTAACATTAGAACCAAACATCATTCGCATGGCCGACCAACAAAAAGAGGGGAAGGGTCAAGCACTTCATGGCATGAACATCATCGGCACCTTTGTGCATGATCATTCTTTATTTTCTACATACCATGACTCTTATTACCCTTATATGCTTCAAGCTTATATCATTGAGATCATCAAAGAAGTGGTCATTGTATATTCTTACATTTGTTTGAACTTTTTTAAAATCTCTAAGTTGGGGGTGTGGGGTGATGGCAAATTTTCATTTTGTGGCATTTGGTGATTTTCTCTCTCAAATTTGGGTAGGAGTAGGAGTAGTTGTTTTATTCATTTGTTTTTCTTAGTTTGTTTCTCATTCTAAGTTGGGGGTGCCTTAGGCACCTTATTTTTTTTCCCACTATGTATTTGCATTCCATGCTTTGTTCTCATGCATTGAGGACAATGTATCATTTTAAGTTGGGGGTGGGGTAGAAGTTTTGCCTCTATTTTCTTTGTTTTTATTTCTTTGTTTTGCACCCTATAAAAAAAATCATTAAACTTGTGAAAGTGCCTTTTAAGATTAGAAGATAGGAATTCTTGCATGTATCTTTACTCAAGATAATGTTGACTCACTCCTCATACCCAACATGTAGTGGGAGTTGCTTAATTCATGTATGTGTAGAGGGGATTACGTCATTGTGCACAATCATGCTTTTTAACACAATTTGTTACTAGTCTTAGCACTTTCACCCTTACATTAGTGGAGATTATTACTTTGTGAGCTTTAGAGCATTTATCGCCTTTTGGAGTGTTTACATTTATTCAAGGATAGTTCTTCACCCTCATTTCATTCAATAGCTTCATTATGCTTGTATTTGGTTTATGAGTTGAGTTTTGATCTTGATATTGACACTTGTACTCTATGAAATGCTTCGGTTGTACAACTTTAAATATAATTCTATACCATTTTCTTCTTAATAGCCATGAGTTTTCCGTTGCCGAACTGTGCATTTCTCTTAACCCTTGTTGATCTTTCACTCTTATCCTAAAAGTGCAAAGTGATTTCATCTCTTGTATTGCAAATGGACGCTTGAGTGAGAAAAGAGTGTTTTTGTATTGCTAAAAAAAGAAAAAAAAAGGTGAGAGAAGAGATTGATTTGGGGAGTTCAATGCATATGAGCATATTGAAATATGAAAGTAGTTGTTGAATCTAAGAAGAATGACAAAATGATAGAAACAAAAGGAGAAGTATGGAAAAAAAAAAGAAGTAAGAAAAGAAAAAAAAAAAGAATAAAAAGAAGAAAAGAATGAAAGAGAAGTTCAAAAGTTGAAAATATTTCAAGAGAAGAGTAAGAAGTAGAGAAAAGTATTAAATGTTGAAAAGGGAGAGTTGTGGTTGTTTTGCATTTATCATTTCATACATTAATCATACATGATATGACCATTTGCTTCATTTCTTTACCCTTACCTTTCACCTTTTCTACATTGTCCTCTTCACCTTTACATGACTTTGTTGATTCAAGTTGTGCTTGATTGAAGTTTTCAATAGAGTATAAGCTTTATTTTGTCAATTTCTTTGAATTAATGCTTAACTTTGAACATTCTTTATGGAGCTATGCTAACGTCGACACACTTCTATCTTTTCGGTTTTTGTAATTGGTATGTTCACTTGATTTGTCTTTTTATATTTACTCCATTATTGAGCATACCATTGTGAGAACCATGTGGGACTTTAATTGTTAGTGTTTGTTTGGTGAGGATTGAATCAAAGTGTTAAAGGGATGGATTTCCGTAAATGAGTTTTATTTGTGTTTTTTTAGCATGATTCTTCACCCACACACATGAACCTCTCTTTTGTATGACTTGTTGCATATTAATACGAGTGTGGAGTTTGGAGTGACATCTAATGTTAACTTGAGTAGAATTATGCATTCATTCCTTATTCTTATCTTGATTAGCAATTCACATAAGGATGTTTGTGGGTATCATCACTGAAAACCCTCACGAGATACTACTCATCCACTAAGGGTAACCTAGGGGTTTAAAGGCTTAGTGTATAAGCTAAATGCATTTGTGACTCCACCAAAAGTAGGGATTATCCTTTTTGTTTTTGATAATTTTTTCTAGGGACTAGCAAAATGTAAATTGGGGATTGTGATTACACACTAAAAGTGTAATCATAGGCATTTAATTTGCACCTTATTAAACTTAGATTAGTGTTAATTGTCTTAATCCAGTTATATATTTGCTTGATTTTGTTTTTTGTGTGTTTTGTAGGTTATAGGAGCTAATAAAGGCCAATAGACGCAAAGAATGATAGACATGGGTTCAAAACGAGCAAACCGGTAATAAGAAGTCCAACCCATCTTGGTATTTTGGCCATAACATTTTACTCCGATGTTCAATTGAGCTGATTTTTACACCATTAAAAAAATACTTCAAGGGCTACAACTTGTCCTCAAATGTGCATCAGCTGAAACGACTTCTAAAGTGGTCAAAATCGAGCTGGAAGGTTATTGGGTCTTTCGGACGGTTACTGTTCACCTGTCTGAACGGTGAACAGTAACCGTCTGAACAGTGTGTCCGAACAGTGAATAGTGAATATCTAGACGCAATTTAGAGCGCGTCAAACGTACCGTCCAAAGTTCGTTCGGACGTTATTTTGACTTTCAGATTACATTTTTTGCGTCCAAAGCTGCGTTCTAAGGGTTTTTGAAGGTTTGTTATGCAGTTAGGGGGTTAGTTTTAGGTAAAGGGGCAGTGGGAGAAGCTCCCAAGAGGTTGGTTTTTCCATTTTTTATTCATTTTTAGCTTAGATTTATCTTTGTAATGGTAGTATAGAGTTAACTTGTAATTTTTTTTCATTATATTATATTTTTTTTCACTTTCTTGCACTTTCTCTCATTTCCTTGTAACCAAACAGTTTTATTATTCAAGTAAATTTTAGTTTTAAATCTCTACATGCTTTATTTACATTTGTCATGCTTTTAGGATGAATTTAATTGGCTAGTTTCTTAAATTGTGTTCAAATGTGAAAATCACCCAAATAATTTAAGAATTTCAATGGAGGTATCTTATGAATTAATTGCCATATTTTCCTAGATTTCGAATTCTTAGTAATTGCATATGGAATTTTAGAAAACTTAAATTATTCAGTAAGTTTGGGGATTTTGATTACCCAAATCGATGGTATTAATTTATAACTCTCCATTAGACAAATACTCCACAATTACTAGAAATTCATTCACATCAATTGATTGAAGATGCCTTAGAAAAGCTAGGTTATTGACTATGTTTGACTAATTCAATGCACAAACCACAAATTTGGTATTAACCTTTGACTCCTCATTGACCATGTATCCAACTTCAATTGCTTGAGAATTATCGATTTTCAAAGTTAAATCCTTCGAATCAAGCACAGTTAAATGTTGTGTTTGATTTGAGTTATAAACCCCATTGGAAGCTTTGGATGAAATTTAATGATTGGATCATTTGAGCCAAATTCCTTGCTATTGCTTTTAGCCTAATTTCAATTGCTTTAATTAAATAGTCTAGTGTTAATTGTTTTTATTTTCATTGTAATAGGTTAGTAAATCAAAAGTGGCTTTATACATGAAATTTGAAAGTGTGTTTTAAAAACTATTTTATGAAAACCACTCAAGTGAGTGTTGGGTTCATATGGTTGGTATTTGGAAACCACTCAAGAGATAGTTGCTTTGGAACCATTTCAACCACTAACTCAAGAAAGTAAAACTTGTGAAAATTAATATTGAATAGATAGTTTTGAAGAATTCTTTGATTGAAAACTAAGGAGAATGAACTTTTGAAAATTATTTTTGGAAAAGAGGTTTTAGAAAACCACTTTTAAGATGTTAAAAACCACTCTAAAGAAGAAGGGTTCATATAGTTACTTTGAAGAAAATCACTCCAAAGAGGACTCATGGGATTATTTCAACCACAATATTCAAGAGAGCAAACTTCTAAAAATTAAGATGAAAATGGTAGTTTTGAAAAAATCATTTTTATGCAAATTAAAGAGAATGAACTTTTTGAGAACCCTTCTTGAAGGGGGTTGTTTTGAAAACCAATTTTGGAGTGTAGAAAATCACTCTAATGAGCTAGGTTCCTATGGTCAACAAATGAGCACTCAAGAGAGAGTTCCATGAGGACTATTTCGACCACAAAACTCAAGAGAGCAAAAACCTTGAAAATCGTAGTAGAATATAAGGTTTGAAAATCATTGTAATGCAACTTAAAGATTGTAAAAATGAAATGATGGAAAATGAAGTTAAGAGACTTAAGGAAGGTTCCTTAGGATGTGAAAATTGACCTAAGTTTCAAGGAACCAACTCTTAGAATCGTTTTTAGGAAAACACTCAAATATGGAATTTGAAAAGACATAAACATGAGATAGTGAAAGCTTTTAAAAAATGATGATGAACATAAAAATGGGGCTAAGCATGCAATACATGAACATGGCAACCATATGCAGAGAGGGGTCATGAAATCATACAAGGCTATAGGCCACACCAAATTGCAAGGTGCTCCAAGGCCATGCCATCTTAAAGTAGACTAGTGAAAGATCCTCCTACACGGTGGTTCTCATAAGATTTCCTCTAGGCATGAACTAGGAGCTCACTTGTTTTAAGCATGCAAGAAAAGGGGGGGAGAAGATGAGGGTTTAAAATAGACAATAACCTAAGTAGGCTAGGAGGGAGAAGAGAAGAGAAGAATGGGAATGACAAAATGTAAAAGAGAATACCATATTTATCTTCAAACTACTTTTAAGCTTTCATGGATGACTTATCTTGAACTTGAATGGCCTTAGAGGGGCTTGAAGGGGCTGGAAATGGCTCTTCTATGGCAATGGAAGCTTTGTAACTAGAGTGTATAGGCTAGAGAGAAGTTGAATCTAACTTAGGTGCTTAGAGGGTGAAGTGTATATGGAATTTCAGAGTTCAGAGGCTATTTCTATAGAGCTTCACTGCTATTTTTTTTTATTCTGGAATATGCAGAAAGGGAGGACTGTATTTATAGGTAAACAGGTGAGGGCGGGCGCATGTGTTACTTGTGCTTGGGTAATGTTTGCCCTGGCACATATAGCACATGTGCCAGTACTGTTCCACTAGTTAAATGCCACGTAGCACACTTTGTACTGACTCAACTTGGGGAGCAAGCAAAGTTTTGATTGATCTAATCACAATTTGGGTGCATGTAGCATATGCTCCGCCGTTGGAAATTTTCGTGTTAATTTTGCTTCGATAATTATGTAATTCTGGAAAGATTCAGAGCAATCAATCACGTCCACGATGTTCTCCTACTGTTTCTCAATGACCGAAAATGTTTGGGGAGCTTGAAAGGTGTTCGAAAGAGTGAGATATCATCTTGGGAAACGTGTATGAAAACACACTTTTACAGGGCGTCTATGATACGCTCCGTGTATGTTCAAAAGTAGCAGTTTTTGGACCAGGTGGTTGGGGCCTTTGGAAAGAAATCTCTTTGATCGGATTGTACTAATGGAAAGAGCTTTGGAAATACTTTTGAAAATTTCCTAATTTATGCATTTCTCAAATTGTTTAACGGTGCATTATAATCAGAAAATTAGAGAAAAAGTCAACCATGGCAGAGCGTCTATGAGACGCTCCAGGGGTTACTAAAAGTGGTAGTTTTTGAGTCATGCGATCAGGGGCTTTAAGAAGGGATCTTTTCGATCAGACTGTACTGTTGAAAAGTATTTTAGAAATACTTTTGAAAATTTTCTAATTTACGCATTTTTTAAATTATTTGACGGTGTGTTATAATCCAGGAATCGAGAGAAAAAGACAACCCTAGTAGAGCGTCTATGAGATGCTCCAGGGGGCTTTTGTTGACTTGGAAGTTTTTTAAAGTCACGGGGCTCACCTTGGATTGAACAGGGGCGTATGATAGGATCTGCTAGTTTGGTACCCAGAGCTGGTGTGGTTTCGAGGCATGCTCGGGCCACTAGGGGTAAAATAGTTATTTTGACTGAAATTGGTCAAAAAGGGTCAGGATAGATTGGAGTGGCATATGAAGCATGCCGGACTATTTAGGGATGAGCTTGGAAGATGTTTTCACTATTTGGTGGGATTTGTACTATACTTGGGCGCTTAAGGGAAAAACGATCATTTTGACTGAAGTTAATCGGAACGCGACCGGAATTGGTCATAATGGCATATTGAGTGTGCCTAACTATCTAGGAACATTTTGGAAGGGTGAACTTACCATCTTGAGGGATTTTGAACTTTCTCAAAGTCGTGCCTGGAGGCCGAAGGGGCAGGTTTGGTCATTTTTCACCTAGTTGGGTTAGTAGGCACCAGTGTTGACCTAGGTGTTAGTTCCCGCGACCGCCCGGTCTCAGAAAGCTACTTGTGCGATATTGGTCCCTAAGATCGCCCGGTCTTAGAGAGCTACCTATAGGGTAGTATTGGTTTTTGTGATCGCTCGATCTAAGAAAACTACCTATGTGGTGTTGGTCCTTGAGACTGCACAGTCTCAAAGAGCTATCTGTAGAGTGGTGTTGGTTCCTGAGATCACCCGATCTCAGAAAGCTACCTGTAGAGTGGTGTTGGTCCCCGAGATTTTCTAGTCTCAGAGAACTACCGGATGATGGACATTCTACATTGGTGGGCTAGCATGCGCCATAATTGAACCGTTTGGAATTTGATAATGTGTTGGTCCTCGAGATCGCCCGATCTTGAGAAACTACCTGGATAGCGTTGATTCCTGAGACTGCCTGGTCTCGAAAAGCTGCCTAGAGTGCCTAAGTGCAATATGGTCTTTTTAGCTTCAATTGGGCCTTACGATCCTGGAAAGTGACTAGTTAGTTGGATTGGTGTTTTTGAAAGAGTTGGCCTGGGCTAGTATGTGTTGTGATGTTTAAAACTGGATCCGATCGAGCCGGAGATTGCTTAGCGGACAAAAATGAGGTGTTTACAATGTATACATGTCCAATATTTGTATACATAGCGGTGCATATCATTATTTGATAATAAATTATTGTTTGAGATAATTTATTGAGAGATTGTGTAGGAGATAAATTTGTAAGAACTTAATTGCTTAAGACTTCGTCTTTAAATAGGAAACTATATCAATTAATACTTTATATTGAAACTGGGAATTTTATTAGATTACAATAAAATATGTAGGCCATTTAGGAATTTTGTTAATAAAAAAAATTGAGTTTTTATTAGTAGATTAATATAGTTTTTGTTTTCAAAATAGGATTTTTGTAATAAATGGGGGACTATATTGGATAAGTATAATAAAATAGAGTATTGAAAAAGTTACCAATCACAACTCATATCCATTTATACATATAAAACAATTAATAAGCATATTCATTGCCCCAGCAACGTGACATTTAAAAAGTATAAGAGATGCAAAATATAAAGATGAATACAACTTATATATATATATATATATATATAAGATAAGGTTCCTATAAGCGAAATGGGTCTATGGATTCCTTTCAATATTCGACTAGAAATCGAATTAACTTAAACCTATACTTCACCTGGTTACATGGAAGTACGGGTGGGTATTGATCGGGTCGAGCCTACATTAATTTTTTTTTATTAGGCCTAACACAAAATCCCAAATCCGTCTAAAATAAAAATTACAATTCTCAAGTCCGTCCAAGTTTGTCCATTTGACTTATACATATTTTTAAGAAATATTTTTTCTTCAAAAAATGTTAAATAATATAAAATCTAAATACATAAATATATTAAATTATTAAAACATATTATTTCGTATATATTTCAGATTGAGTCGGGCTTTAAATATACAATTGTTAAGCCCGTCTATTAATTTAATTGGGCCTATAAAACATTTCAAAACCTATAAATAATGGGTGGGCTTGTGTAGGCCATCGAGTCCGTGGCCACCCCTATATGAAAGTAAACCTAATGTCTTTTTCTTTTTGTGCTAAAAATAGATATGTAAATAGATTACTTCACACATTTATTACGGAACATTGTCTCTATGTACCACACAATTATCTACTAGAGAGCCTACCTCACTTATCCCAACACACAACTATTTGTGAGCTGCTTTGAAAACTCAAACACATGCATTTAGCGAAAAAATTCGAGTTGTTACCCATTAAACCAACCACACAGTGGTCAAACTAATATCAATTGGTAATAGTCCGTCACTTGATTTTGTGTTCCAATAAATTATATCCTCAGTCTTCGACACTGCAAAAACTAGTTTGGGAGGCTAAGGTACGAGATGGTTAGGGGTTAGGCACCCACCTTACCCGACCAAGGTCCGCCTCCCGAAGGACCCGAACTATCAAACCCTAAAACGATTGACCCCAAGCCTAAAGGTCAAGTAGCACCCCGTTGTCTTTCAACCTCAATATCAAGACCCAAGGCTCGCTGTAGTCTATTTGGTCCAAAGAAACTAAAAACAAAAAATGATATTAAAGGCCGTCAACTGATAGCTATATGTTAAGCCCAAATCTATAATTTTCTCCAGATATTTCAGACTCCACTAAGCAGTGGAGGACACAAAATTTTTGTTACGGGGTGAAGGTGAAAACTTTTGAATTTTCTAGAGCCTAAGGTAAAATTCTCAAATTTTAAAGGACCCAATACAATGTATTTTAATGTAAATATTGAAGAACGCATAGGAAGTAATGTGAATTTTAAAAGTTTAGAGAACGTCGTGGTCCCCTTTGGCTCTCCATTGTTCTGCCACTGCTACTAACCATTTGGTTTTATGTTCGAGAATTTGTTTATGGCCATGTATAGTCAAACTCATTGTCTGGATTTCAAACCTCACTAGCCTCTACGCTTTTTCTAACAAAACAAAGTCTTACCTAGAATTTTTTTTTATATTCCTTGAAAAAAGGTAGTAATATGAAAATCATGTGTCTTTAAATTTTTCATTACTTTTATTTTTCAAGATATGAGAACAAAAATTTTGAAAACGATACAAAACAGCCCAAGGCACCTACCTAAGCCAACAAATGTAATGAGGCTCTAGTGTCATTTTTTTTTCCTTTTTTGGTTATAGGATGTTCAAGTTTTCGACTGACTATTTGCTCGAGCTCGCGCAGAATTACTGTCCACATAAATCATATAAATCTTGTGCATTTGCAAGAATAATTGCGGGTCACATCCTTAGCATGACCCTTATTAGGAATATCGAAAGTTCTGGTTCTTAAAGAACCTCTTATCACCGAAGTTGACAAAGTTGTCTACATTCATTAAGTGAACAAAAGTTTTGGATAACATATCATGGCCCAGTTGTGACCCCTCTCCTTGATATTTTCTTGGGTTTTCAATGCTAAGATAATAAGTACAAGTGGAAATAATTGGTGATAGCGTTTGGAAAAATCGCAATCATGAGCAAATTAAGGACAAGAGTGCGGAAAATGCAAGTCTAATCCAATAGTTTGGGCTCAGCAAGGTAGTTGATCCTTTGTTTGGTGTACTCGTCTTGCAAATGGCTGTGGCAATTGGATGGCTTCTCTCAAGCCCTTGCAGGATCTTTAATTCCTCCTTTAATTAGTTTGTATTCCGGGGAAGCTTTGCAGCTTGCTTCTTCGGGATAATTTGTAGCGCTGTTTTTGGCTTGGGTTTGTTTTGCAATATTGAAAACAAAATGTTCTAAGAGAACATCAAGGGAGGACCACCTTTCGTGTGCAAAACCACCAATTTTTATTGGAATCTCAAATGCTAGGTCTAGCGTTTGAATATGAAGTGAAGGAGTGCCCTTAGGTCCTTGGTAAGATCTTCTTGATATGAAGAAAAAAAAACAGTAACGCTTTTTCTAAACATGTTTAGTTAAAACTTTTGTTGCTAAATTATGCTTAAAACAGGACCAATTAAGAAGCTATGCTTTTGTAGTGTTACCATCTTTTACCCATCAAGTTTTCCATATTCAAGTCAGTATTTCCAGTAGTTTTATTAAATTTGTTGCACAAGACTTTTTTGTTTTCTTCAATTAAAATTTTCTATTTGTGCTGCGAATTAATCAGCAGTTTCTAGCCAAGTGAAAAAGTCAAAACAATATCATCAAAAGGAAGTGAATTGTAATAAAAACAATCTCATCAAATAGGTGCAAATAGTCTCAAAACTTATAGTCGAGGAAGAGCAGGCCTGTGAGTTGTGAAATGAGCATCAAATCAAGCGAGTTTTCCGTTAGATGACGAAAAAGGAATTGTTTGAAATGATTTTTAAAAGCATGAATTGCCATCTCTTATTATGCTTGATGGTCTAGCAATATGTCAAGTTGCAGTAATATCCTCCACAAGCAAGATGCATATTGTGGGATATTAATCTACCCCAAACTTTTGCGCTATGATTTAACCCATTGGCACTACATGGATTTTTTTCCCTTTCGAGAGAGCGCAAGAATAACACTCCTAGCTTGACTTAATTGCCTTTTAAAATGTGAGTATAGCGTTGGACAATCAAAGATTAAAACCTAACTTTCAACTCAATTTCCTACCAAGAACCCTGACTTCCAAAGTCAAAAATACTATAAAGCCCCACCCTCACTACCCCTCTCTCACTCTCACCCGCCCTCATAGTGCTCTTACAACCAACTTCCAAATTCAGAAAACTATAAAACCCCACCCTAGTTACCGAGAACCACTCTCTAAGGTTCAAAAATTCTCTACCTTCCTCCCTCTTCCTATTGCACCTCTACAAAGAATCATGATTATACTCTAAAAGGTACAAATTAAAATCCTTAATTATAGGCTAATGTTAGCTATTATTTATGTGCTATTTATTATTTTTTATATAAATATAGTATTTGTCACATTTTACATACTTTGAGCAGATTTGAAGATAAAAATAAACAAAATGAAACAAGGTAATGTACATTATTTATATAAGTGGGTGTGTATTATAAAATATCTTTTACTTGATCTATTATAAGATTATCTTTTATTTTAAATATATTATATATTATATTATATTATATTTTATATATTATATATATATATATATATAATATATATATATATATATATATATATATATATATATGTGTGTGTGTGTATATCTTTGCATGTAAGTGAGGCGGTTAGGATGAAGAAAACAAAAAAAAAAAAAAAAAAAGAGAAAAGAAAGAAAGGCGGAGGAGATAAGACGGAGGAAAAAAATAATAATAAAAAAATTCTTCTTCGCTTATAAAAAGGTACATTTGACAAAGAAGCCATCGGAAGAAGATAGCAGAGAGTTAGAGAATCATTCGACTGAAAGCTCTCTCTTTCTATTTTCTTTTAGTCAGTTAGTTCGTTAGTAGTTGTTCAACTAGTTAATTTTTCAGTCATTTTTTTACAGTTATTCTGCGGTGATAAATCATTTTGTTATGAAGTTATTTTTTAAGCTATGTCTTTTTAATACTATGAGTAGCTAGTTTAATTCTTGGAATCAATTGTGAAGATCATTTGAAGATCTTAAAATATCAATAAAGGTAATTGAGTTTTCATTGTTTATATTTAAAATTTTTTAATTCTTGGTAATTAAATTCTAGATTTTTGAGGAAACTTAGATTCTTGACTAAGTTTAGTAATTTTTATGCACAAATTTTAGTTTAGTATAGTTATTGTACAAATCAATAGTATGAATTATGACTTTAATTTTATTATTCTAGATTTAATTATTATAGAATTTATATTCTAAAAACTAAATCTTTCGAATCAAAGGCTTAAGACGAAACCAATGATTTGAGTTATAAAACTTTTGTTGAAATTTCGAGTGAATTGGGTGATCAGATCAATTGAATCCAAGACTGTTTTATTAAATTTTATTCAAAGTCTCATCTCACAACTATCGAATCTTCCAAAAACATTTATTTTATTTTGGTTACCATTTTCTACGGCACTTGTCTTATTCTTCTTAGTACTCTTCAAGGTAAAATTCAAACAGGTTGGCTTAGATTCTAACTAAAGTTATCGTAACACTACAGTGTTTAGCGTGACTTAGTGGGTATCTAATATTTTACTGTGAGTGAATTTTAACACCTAACTATGCATATTTGGATAATTGTTCCCTATGGATTAACTTCGATCTTACCGGATTTCATTTACTATTTCGGTGTACCTACACTTGGGTGTTAATTGATTGTCATATTATGGGTGTAATCAAATATTTTGACGCCGTTGTCGGGGAACAACTTTAATAAAATCATGCAAAAAAATAAAAAATAAAAATAAAAAATAAATTATAATAATAAATTTAAATTTTAAAAATTAAAAAATATATCTATATATATAAAATACATTTACTAATTTAAAGATAATTGATTGCTTCCATACCTTGACGAAGGAATTGGAAAGTGTATATCAACTGATCAGTAATCTATGCTCACTTATTACTTCGTTCCATTGCTAACTTGTTATATATATTTAGTTATTTTATTATTATTATTTTGTGGTTAACCTCTGTGGTTGGCATACTTGCTTACTGCTAGACGAAGCCAGTCAAATTAGTTATCATATTTTTTATTTTTATTTTTCATCTAACTCATCTAACTTATTAACTATTAAACATTTTCTTTAATTTAGTGAATAATCAACGTTGGTTATCGTTCTAACATTTTATTTTCTGCACTTTATTTTAGATTCTTTCTTTTTTTTTTGTGGTTTACTTTTTGAGTTGATTCACCGCCTATTTAGGTTAGCGCCGCTTGATATAGTGACCATATAGTTTCATATATATATATATATATTTATTAATTTTTTATTTGATTATTGTGGATAATTTTATTTCAAGCTGATTCACTGCCTCTTTAGGTCGGCGCCGCTCACTAATGTTACCATAACGTTGTTACTAGTGGACTAACTTGTGTTTTTTTTGTTATTTTTGTGTGCAGGTATTTTAGTATACTGTTGTAATTTTTTTTCTTATATTGTATTATTTATTTATTTATTTTAGTATCTCATCGTTAGCTAACTCTAGAAGTGTCCCGATCTAGTCATTACTCAACCCGCATCTTTCCATGTGGGTGACCTTTCATTTCCTCAGCTCTGAAAGTCGTTAATACTATTTCTCTTCTCATTCCTGTTTTGTCAGCGACCAACTTGGATTTTTAGCCCGCCATTCTAACTTGTAAGGTTTGTGTTTATGTTTTGGGATGGATTCATTAGAGATGTGCATGGATGATTGGTGAGTTTTGACTCTTCTAGTAATTTTTCTCCCACTTTTTGTATTGTTTTCCCATTTATGACTCATATTCCAAACATTTAGTTAGTTAACTGAGGTCCTAGTTATATCTCAATGGCAGAAGAATTTGCTCATCAACCACCTAGGAATTCTAACCCGTCAAATCCAAATAATATACCTGAAGATGGGAGTGTACATGGTGATTCTCCCCATAAATCTCTTAGGGATTATCTGAATCCTGCTAGGCATGCGCCTACCTCTTCTATTGTTCTTCCCACGCATCACGTAGTTATGACTCTAAAGCCAAGAATGATCCAACTGTTGAATCCATTCTATGATTTTGATTATGAAAAACCATATCAGCACATAAAAGATTTTGAGGACATTTGTTCTATGTTCTTTGATAATTCTTACTTAAAAAAAGTTGTACTTTTAAAGCTATTCCCATTTTATTTCAAAGACAAGGCCAAGACATAATTTAATTCATTGAGACCTAGGTCTATTAATTCTTGGTAAGATCTTCAGACAGAATTATTGAAAAAATTATTCCCTGAGCATAAAACTAAAACAATTCATCGCCAAATCTCTCAATTTGCTCTTATGTCTAGTGAATCGTTCTTCCAATGTTCGGAGAGATTTAAAGATTTATTGAGTACTTGTCCACATTATGGTTTCACTAATTGGCATATCATAAATACTTTCTATTCATCATTGACTGCACAACTGAAGTAATTCATTGAGTCTATGTGTGCAGGGACTTTGTATGACAAAGACTCATCTGAATTGTATGATTTCTTTGATTACTTAGTAAATTTGGCTAGAGATTGGCCATAACTGAGACTCAAAATCCTGAATTTAAGCCTAGGGTAACATTTCATCTTAATTAAGTGAATGATCTGAATGCTAAAGTTGTTGCACTTACCCAAAAGATAGAAGCTATAGAGACAAATAAGGTCAATGTTGTGACTAGTGAGTCTCCCAATGAGAGATTTGTTTAATATGTGGTACAATGGAACATGAAATTGCTGCATGTCAAATTATACCAGGTTTCAAGGAGGTCTTGCATGATCAAGCCAATGCAGTTGGCTAATATCAGGGTACATATAGTGACCAACAAGTTGGTGGGAACCCTTTCTCGAACACATATAACCTTGGATGTCGAAATCATCCAAACTTTGGGTGGAAAAACAACGGTCCTTTGAATCCTCAAGCATTCAAATGAGGGCCTCAAAACCCTCAACCTTTCCAATCCCAACGTGTTCCAGCTTAACAATCCATTTCTTTTCAGCCTCAACCTAATACATATCAATCCCCTCATAGAAGACCTTTAGAAAATAATGTTCATCAATTGACAAATGATATGAGAGGAGTCAATAATAGGACAAGGTGTTAGGTCAACACACTAGGATGTTGGAGAACATAGCAAAACAAATGTCTAACTTAACACATGCTTTGACTTAACAAGTGTCGAGGAGATTTCTATCTCAACCGCAACCAAATCCAAATCCCAAAAAGCAAGTAAACGTGACTAAAGTGAAAACTGATCCTCAATCTAGTCATGACCAAGTCCAATCCATCACAACCCTAAGGAGCAGAAAAATTATTGATAAAATCATTCCACCTAAAAAGAAAAGTCTTAAGGTTAGTGATGAAGGGAATGGAGATGTGAGAATGAGAAAGAGAAAAAGAAAGTTGACTTAGTTTTAGAGCCAACTAGAGCATCTGAAGATGAGGGCATTGATGTTATGAAATTTGCCCCGTTTCTTTATAGATTGGTCGAACCAAAATATGAGGTTCTGAATTTTGAAATTTATGAAGTATTTAAACCAGTCAAGGTCAATATTCTAATTTTAGATTCCATTAAGCAAATTTCCTCCTATGCCAAGATCTTGAAGAACTTGTGTACTGTGAAAAGGAGGTTATATGTCAAGGAAATTACCTTCATAAATAAGAGCCAAAGTGCGATTTTGCAATGTAAGTCCCCACTGAAGTATAAGGACCCCGGTTATCCTACTATTTCATGTATAATAGGGGGAAACAAGATAAATTGAGCCCTTTTTTATCTAAGAGCAAGTGTCAATCTACTTCCTTATTCGGTTTATCATCAACTCGGATCAGGTGAGTTGCGCCCTACATGTGTCACCTTGCAACTAACTGATAAATCTATTAGGATTTTAGGGGTATTGTGGAGGATGTTCTCATTCAAATAGATAAGTTTTACTATCCAGTGAATTTCATTGTGTTAAATACACAACTGGTTGAGAGCATTAGTGCTCATTCTCAAGTTCCTGTTATCTTAGGACGACCATTCCTAGTGACGTATAATGCCGTAATCCATTATAGGAATGGGCTGTTAAAGTTGTCATTTGGAAATATGACTATAAAGATGAATATCATTTCAGTTGAAAAACAACTGGGAGAGTATGAGGATATTAGAGAAGTAGACTGCATTGAGTCTATTGTGCAAGAGTACTTTGAGAGTAAATTTTTTGAGGATCCTATTGAAAAAACTCTTGTTTTGAGTAAGCCACATGACCGGTTAGATTGTGACCGTGTTAAAACTAGGGACATAATTCCTGAAGGGATAGAGAGAGAACAATGTATGTAAGTGGGTCACTGGACCCTTTCATTTGAGCCTCTAATTCCTAGTGTCATAAAGCTTGTCTCTTCTAAACAAAAGCACCCACTCTGGAAAGAAAACATTTACCATTTACATTTAAGTATGTATTCCTTGGTGAAGATGAGTCTTATCCTATTGTTATATCCTCTACCTTGTCTGAAGGCCAAGAGAAGAGCCTTGTGAAAGTGCTAAAGAATTATAGAAAAGTTTTAGGTTGGACCATTATAGACTTTCACGGTATTAGTTCTCTTGTATGCACACATCGCATATATCTTGAGAAAGAGTCTAAACCGGTGCATCAAATACAAAGGTGTTTAAATTCTAAAATGAAGGAATTTGTGAGAGGAGAAGTACTGAAGTTTCTCGATGTGGGTATCATATACCCTATCTCTAATTCAAAGTGGGTTAGTTTAACCCAAGTTGTTCCTAAGAAATATAGAGTCACTGAAATCCAAAATTGGAAAAATGAACTACTGCCTACTAGGATTCAAACTGGGTGGTGCATGCGTATTGATTACTGTTGACTGAATGTTGTTACTAGAAAAGACTACTTCCCACTCCTATTCTTGGACCAAGTCTTAGAACGAGTAGAAGGACGAGCCTTTTACTATTTTCTAAATGGGTACTCTAAGTACAATCAAATTGAAATTGTCTTAGAAGATTAAGATAAAATAACCTTCATATATCCTTTTGGCACTTATACTTATAAAAGAATGCTCTTCGGCTTGTGTAATGCACCGGCCACCTTTCAAAGGTACATGATGAGTATCTTTAATGATATGGTGGAGAAATTTTTGAAGGTTCTCATGGATGATTTTTCTGTGTACAGAGATACCTATGAAAGTTATTTGAAACACTCGAGAAAGTGTTGGAAAGATGTGAGGAGAATAACCTTATCCTAAACTAGAAAAAGTGCTACTAAATAGTGACACAAGGTGTAGTGCTTGGGCGCATCGTGTCTAGCAAGGGAATTGAGATAGATAAAGTCAAAGTTGAACTGATCCAGAAACTACCTACCCCTAGAACTGTGAAAACATTCGATCTTTCCTTGGGCATGCTAGTTTCTACCGGCGATTCATAGCAGGATTTGGTGCCATCTCTCGTCCAATGTGCCATTTATTGTCAAAAGTGTTGGCCCAAAAGGCAACCCAAAAGGAGGGGTGAATCGGGTTTATTAAAAATTAAAGCAATTAAGATTAATTAAAATTAATCTAATAAATGGAACAGTAGTTCAAGATATATGCAATGCAATGTAATCAATAACAAAATGAAAACAGAGTATAAAAAAGCCCACCAAGAATTATTGAGATTCAACCATAACTTGTGATCTACGTCCTCACCCCAAGATCCCCTTGAAGTCTTCTTCCACTATGCAATCTTCAATTACAGAGTAGATGCTGATTTCCAAAGTGCTCAGCTTACTTTTACACAAAAATTTCTTCCCAGTTCTTCCAGCTACTAAGTGGTTTTGTCTAAGATCCACTTCAACTTACAAGTATTTTTATGTTACAAGAGAACACTCCAACTCTCACTTACAAGTATATAAAAGATATACAAACAAAATACAAACTCTCTATGAAGAGTGAATGAGAATTGAATAGCTCATTAACAACCAACTTGAAGACAAAGAGAATTTTCAGATTTTTCAGTTCAATTAATTAATGAATATTATATCTCTTGTCCATAAATATATTTGGAGGCTTATATATTTGGAGGTTGTTGGAGCTTCATTAAATGTACACCCACTTCAATATAACGTTTAAAAATATAGCCGTTAGTCCCCAGGTATCGACATTTGACTTTCATGTGTTGACATATCAAGTCTGCATTTCTCAGAATTTGTCCACTGTCTTCATATGTCGACACATCACGCAGAAAATGTCCTTCATGCTTTCTTTGATTAGTTTTGCTTCAAATAATCTGGGGATATTCAAGAGATCTTCTCTTTAAGGTATGATGTTCTTCAAAAAACACTTAAATCTTCAAGGGATCTTTTCTTTGAGGTATGATGATACTTCAAAGTCTTCAATCCAAGAATGTCTTCAATTCAATTTGGATTGAATTCACTTTAGTTTATTCTAAATCTTTTCTTGGATTCTTTAAGAAGTTTTTGCACACATGATGAATTCTTTATTTGAATCAGCTTCAATTTCTTCGAGTTCAAGTCAAATTCATTAGGTCTTTAGAAGCTTGATGATGTTTACTTTTGAGCACCTTTAATACACATCAATTTTAATGAATCTTCACAGCTCTGATGTAGTTCTCTTTTGATTTCTTTATAGGGATTTTTGCAGACATGATGAATTCTTTTTTTGAACACCTTCAATCTCTTTGAATTAAAGTCATCTTCATTTAGTCTTTTCACACTCAATGAAGTTTTCCTTTAAGCACATTCAATCTCTTCGAATGCAAATCATTTGTTGGAAGTTTGAATGGGTGCAATTGCTCTGTTTGGGTGCAAGGCTTGACTTTTGGTGTATTGCTTGAACTTGTAAATATTGTGCATCTATTTTGATATGAATTAGACTTTAAGTCTAAATTATAATCCTTATTAATTTTCATGCAAATTAAATGTATTAGTAAACTAACACAAGGTTTAGTTATCATCAAAATCAAGGTATAGTGTCAACAAAAAAAAGTTTCATTTGAATGGATGTCTAAATGCCAAGAAGCTTTCGATAAGCTTAAAGAGTTGTTGACAACTACGCCTATCATTCGATCACCCGATTGTTCGTCACCTTTCGAGTTGATGTGTAATGCTAGTGATTATACTGTAGGAGCAGTTTTGGGGTAGAGAGTGGACAAAAAACCTTATGTTATCTATTATGCAAGCAAAATCTTGAATGAAGCCCAAATGAATTATACCAAAACTGAAAAGGAACTCCTTGCAGTCATTTTTGCATTAGATAAATTTTGGTCGTACTTGGTAGGTCATTAGAAATCAGACATACTAACCATTCTGCATTAAAGTACTTGCTTATCAAGGCTGATGTAAAGTCATGCCTCATTCGTTGAATTCTTTTGTTATAAAAGTTTTACATTGAAATTCGAGACAAGAAAGGGATAGAGAATGTAGTTGCTGACTATTTGTCACGCCTTCCTATTGATGAGGAAGCCAAAGATACTCTCCATATCAATGAGTATTTTTCGGATGAGCATCTTTTTCAAATCCAAGCACTTTCTCAAGCAACTATTCCATGGTTCGCTGATGTAGCTAACTTTTTGGCTACTGATAAGATACCGTCACATTGGTCTTACTTAGATAAATAAAAATTCTTCAGAAATGTGAGGTATTTCTTCTGGGATGATCCATACTTGTTTAAGTATTGTCCCAATAAGATAATTCGTTAGTGTATCCTCAACAATGAGTTTCAATCTTTTATAGAGTTTTATCACTCCTATGTTTGTGGTGGACACTTTAGTTCGAAAAAGACTGTTGCAAAGATTCTGCAATCTGGCTTATATTAGCCCACCATATCTCATGATGTTCTTACTTTTTGCACCTCCTGTGATAGATGTCAACGGCTAGGAAGTCCGATTAGAAGACACATGATGTCTCTGAACCCCATCCTTACTCTTGAGATATTTGATTGTTGGGGTATTGATTTAAAAATTCGTTTGGATTCCTTTACATTTTTGTGGCCATTGACTATGTGTCTAAGTGGGTGGAGGTCGTTGTTTTTCGCACCAATGATCACCGTGTTGTGGTCAAGTTCTTAAAGGAAAATATCTTTTCTCACTTTGGTATGCCTCGTGTTATCATTTGTAAGGGTGGCACTCACTTTTGTAATAAACCCGTCGGAATGTTAATGTGAAAGTAGAAGATCATTCACAATATTATTATACCTTATCATCCCCAAACTAGTGGCCAAGTTGAGTTAGTTAACCGGGAGACTAAGCACATTCTTAATAAAACTGTAAATTGTAAACGCAAGGACTGGTCTTTAAGGTTAGTGGATACGTTGTAGGCTTATAGAATTGCTTACAAAACTATGTTAGGTGCTCCTCTTTACAAGCTTGTGTATGAAAAATCATGTCATCTTTTCAGTGAAAATTGAGCACAAAGTTTATTGGGCCATTTGCCAATTCAATGAAAATTTAGATGAGGTTAACCTGACTAAGAAGCTACAACTCAATGAACTTGAGGTTTGAAATTATGCTTATGGGAATGCAAAAATTTCTAACGCCAAGATGAAGACATTTCATGACCAATACATCCTTCGTAAGTCTTTTCATGTTAGTCAAAAAGTTTTACTTTACAATTTCCGGTTGCACTTGTTTTTGGACAAATTGAAGAGTAAATGGTCTAGACCTTATCTGGTAAGAGATGTGTCATTGCATAGAGCGGTAGAAATTGAGAAATCCAACAATGGAAATGTTTTTAAAGTCAATGGACAAAGATTGAAGCCTTACTTAGAGAACTTTGTAACTTTTATTAAAAGTGTGGATCTTATGGATCCACCATTGCTTGAGTAGTAGCAACACCCAATCAGTTTGTACAGTTAGTTTAGTTTATTTATTTGATTTGGTAACTAGTTTATCTTTAATTGAAGGGAATGGACCTTTCTTCCCACCCAAGTTTGTCTCCCATCCTGTTTCTTACATTTTCGCCTTGCGGTTGTGGCTGTTGTATAGTTGGGGGGGAGGGGCACGTTCATTAATTGTGTTATTATCTTATATTACTTTATTTTTGTGACTAGCAGATGTTGAAGAACTAAATAGTATCATGTTTTCTTATATAGATAGTCGAGTGCTTACATTTCCATGTTATGTTGATTTGATACTTCCACTCGGTGTTAGTGGTGAAATAATTTGTTGTGCAAGAGTGGTGATGAGAGTTTAACTCTAAGAGAACCAACCTTAACCTCTTATTGGTTGTAGTACTCTGACTTGTAAGAGAAGAGTAAACAGACTAAATAGGTGTCATCATTGTGCTAGACATACGTGTGTAGATAAAAATGGCAAATGGAGCAACCGATTAATGTCAGGGAATTAGATGGTTTACTTAGACATTCTTAAGGGTAGAGTAAATGTCGAGGCATTGAGACACTTGGGTTGCATCAGAACTGTGGACTACCATGATTTGGATGTTAAAGGGTTAGCTCGACTTTGTTATGACTAGTCGTTGTACAGTGTATTTGTATACTTTTTTTTGTAATTTCTTATTTTATTTGTCTATACATATGTTTTGCAGAATGCTTGTGTTTATTTTTGCAGGTTTGAAATTAATTTTCAAAAACAAAAAGGGAAAAAAAAGAAGAGTGTTTTATAATTTTGTATAGTTTTATATGAAATGCAAATTTGAATTTTGGGGATTTGTTGAAACATGTTTTTATTTACTTTAGCATAATTTTTGTTTTATCTTTTCTTTTTCATACAATTGCAAGATTTTATTTTAACAAATAAAAAGAGTTTATTTTACATAACTCATTATCATATCATGATAAGTTTAGTATTTTTATATATTGTACAATTTCATCCTTATAAAAGTGGAGATTATTCACCAAGTGAGCTTTAAAGCCAATAAAGCCTTTCTAAGTGTTTACATTTATTCTTGATGAATTTCTTCTACATCACTCATTCAATTACTCGATTATATTTGTATTTACCTTGATTGTTTTAATTGCTTAAGTAATTAAATATGTTGAACTCTTAGAATTTTTAGCTGTTGTGCACTTTAAAAAATGAATCGAGGCCATCTTTGATTTTTTAAGCTACAGATTTCTTTGTTGAAATAATTCTCTTGAAATCATCTTTAAGCCTATTTTTTTTCCTCTCTTGTTACATATATCATTGTTAAAGTTTTGTTTCTAAATATAAGAATACAAGTATCTTCACTTGTGAAAGTTAAAGAGGAGATGTTTTTGCAATTTAATAAAAAAAAAAAATAGCAGCGAAGAGAAAAACAAAAACAAAAAAAAAAAGAAGTAAAAAAAAAGAAAGAAAGAAAATGAAGAAGAAAAGGAGGTTGTTTATTGAAAAAAAATATTAAATGAAATAGTGGAAATGAAATAATGTATTCATTGATCAATTCATGCCTTGATCACACATGTTTTGAGTCTTTTATCTTTTCTTTTTCCCTACCTTAAACCTTATGACCAAGTTACAACCTGAACAAAGTCCTTGAAGATTTGATGTGTACATTATTTGTTCATTCATTTTGTAAAGAATTCACGTATCAATTGTTTTTGTAGTTTTAACATTGAGTATTCTTTCATGGAGCTATGCCAAATTGTCTTCCACGATATATTCACGTCATTTCTTTATGGTTGTCTCTTTTGATTTTACGTTATATTTACTTTTTTGTAAGGACAACTAGTGTGAGATGCTTATATTCTTTCTTTCTAAGAGAATATCTAGTGAGGTTGAATCAAAACTTAAAGGATATATCTATGTTTTAATGTTGTAATGCTTTTCTTATCATGTAATGATCGCGCACACACAAAAACCTCTTATATGTCATTCTAAGATATTATCTTGCTTGTGTATTAACAAGTAAGATATACAGAATATGTTTGTGTTTTGATACATGTAATATTTTTTTTTCCTCATTATCCTTATTTATAGACCACATTTTGATGTTTGTGGGTATCATTACTGAAAACCCTTATGAGACACCACTCGTCCACTAAGAATAATCTAGGAGTTTAAAAGCTTGGTGTATATACTAAATGTACTCGTAATCCCTACGAAAGTGAAGTATTTCTTTTCAAGTGTGTTCATTGTTTTATTAGGGACTAGCAAAAGCTTAGTTAGGAGTGTGATTATACTCTAAAAAGTACAAATTAGAGTACTTAATTACATGCTAATATTAACTATTATTTGTGTATTATTTATTATTTTTTATATAAAGGTAGTATTTGTCACGTTTTACACACTTTAAACAGATTTGAAGATAAAATTAAGTAAAATATAATAAGGTGATGTACATTATTTATATGAGTGGGTGTGTATTATAAAATATCTTTTACTTTATATATTATAAGATTATCTTTTACTTTATATGTTAATATAATATATATATATATATATATAGGTGTGCAAGTGAGGCGACCAGGGAGAAGAAAACAAAAAAGAAAAGAAAAGAAAGAAAGGTGGAGGAGGTAAGAAGGAGGAAAAAAAATAATAATAAAAAAATACTTCTTTGTCTATAAAAAGAGGCATTCGTTAAAGAAGCCATCGAGGGGAGAGAGCAGAGAGTTAGAGAGCCATTCGGCTAAAAACTCTCTTTCCATTTTCTTTTAGTTAGTTAATTTGTTAGTAGTTGTTCAGCCAGTTAATTTTTCAGTCTTTTTCTTACTGTTATTTTGTTGTAATAAACCTTTTTAGCTATGAAGTTTTTTACAAATCATGTCTTTTCGATACTATGAGTAGATAGTTTAATTTTTAGAGTCAATTGTGAAGATCATTTGAGAATATTGAAATATCAATGAAGATAATTGAGTTTTCATTGTTTATATTTAAAATTTTTCATCTTTTGGTAATTAAATTTTAAATTTTTGAGAAAACTTAGATTCTTGACTAAGTTTGGTAATTTTGATGCACAAATCTTAATTTGGTATAGTTAATACACAAATCAATGGTATGAATTTATAAATTTAATTTTATTATTCTAGATTTAATTTTTATAGAATTTCTGTTCTAAAAGCTAAATCTTCAGAATCAAAGGCTCAAAACGAAACCATTGATTTGAGATATAAAACTTCCATTAGAATTTTGAGTGAATCAAGTGATTAGATCAATTGCATCTAAGACCATTTTATTAAATTTTATTTAAAGTCTAGTTTCACAACCATCAAATCTCTCAAAAATATCTATTTTATTTTGGTTACTATTTTCTGCGGCACTTGTTTTATTCTCATCAATTCTCTTCAAGGTAAAATTTAAACCGGTCGTCTTAAATTCCAACTGAACTCACTACAACACTATGGTGTTTAACGTGATTTAGTGGGTATCTAATATTTTACTGTGGATAAATTTTAATACTTAACTTTGCATATTTGGATAACTGTTCCCTGTAGATCGACTGCGGTCTTACCGAATTGTATTTACTGCTTCACCGTACTTGTACTTGAGTGTTAATAAATTGTCATATTTTGAGCATGGTCAAATCACCCAAGAGTTCAGACTACATATACTAGACTTGCTGTGCGAGCAACTGATATTTTTTCTCCATTTATAAAAATTATATAATTTCTCTATTTCAACACTATATTATTTCTCTTGCTTCAAAATAATTGTCAATTATTTAAGATCTTTCATAACACAATTTAAAGTTTCAATTACTTCATTCCAAAATAGTTAATGATAAAAAGCGTTTAGCCCATTGTTCCCGAATGAAAAATGGGTCCAAAGATGTATCCAAAGAACGAGGAGATTGAATATTATCAAGAAAAACAATATTCTCAAAATTGAAAATATACATTAAAAAAATAAGAATCTTGTAAACATTTTAGAATTTGCATTTTTCTTGACTTGAATATCAAATGAATCAAAGTCAATATACAACATTGTAATATTCATAACTGTAAGCTTTCCTAATTCTTGAATAAACAAAACTCAAAATTTATTAGCTTTCTTACTTTTTTTTTTTTTTTTTTTTTTTTTGGGTGTGTTTTAGTAAGTGATTCTAAATATATGCACTTACCTTAGTACATGTAATCAATTACCTGTATAAGTAGCCTTTTCTTAAAGAATCCTTTTTAGTTGGTTGCTAACTCAGATGTAAAAGACCACGTGATTGTGTATTTTTTTAATCAATTAAACACTGGCTCTTAATTTATCGTAATTTTCATACTGCCTTTTGCTCTTATGCATCAATTAACAATGAAAATACAATGTCAGTAAGAGAAATTTGCAAGAATTTCAGGGGGGCAATTGCCCTCTGGACCCTTGCCTCCGCCAGTAGTCGCACTGAACAGCAATATCATGAGTACGGTGTGAAATCTGTAGAGATACTGGAGATAGATGGATCAAATGTAAGTACCATTTGGTGAAAAAGCTGTTGATTGAAATTGGTTGAAGTGTTTACATACTCATATGTTTAAACATATGATTATTATTATTTTTATTTCCTCCAGCACCGCAAATGAATTCCAATTACTTGATATTGCGAAACTGAGGCTATCGTTTTTCCTCCATTGACAATATATTTTTTCAATTTATGGGCTTCTGCCTAATATGAATGAAAAAAATGAAAAAAAAATGATTGGGACAATGTTTGATATGACTATCATGCATTATTCATGATCAGTCAGAAAATAGAAAATATCTGAATCTTAATAATTAATTGGACACAAACGAATCATTTACTAGACATTAAAATCTTCTTTTGGTTTTTACTACACACCTAACATTTTCTATAGGTTTAGTCATCCTGATATTTCAGTGATATGTTAAACATATCCCTAATATGACATTACTATTAAATATGGATATATATATATATATATATGTATATATATATATATATGTATAGGTAAAGTATCATTTTAATCCTCTAACTTTACCCCAGTTTTTAATGTCATTCTTTAGTTTTAATTTATTCTATTTAAGCTTTTCAATTTTTAATAATACATTAATATTGTCCAACATTTCAAAATAGTGAGAAAAATTAAAGATTAATTATACGACCCTATCAACTATGTTTCAGTTTTACTTTACCCGCTAAACTTAAAATCATTACATTTTTATCCCTAAGTTATTAAAATTTAAGTTTGTGTTGACACTATTAACAAAAGAAACAAATTAATAGCCTTTTTGATTTGATACAAAATAATAATTTTTTTCAATGTAGTTAACAAATATGTAGCTTCAACAATATCCTTGATGCGGGCTAATAATTTGTGGTGAACACATGTAAGATTTTGTAGATAATTTTGACTATTTCTTAGACATTTTGAGAGGGTTCATAATATTTTATAGTTGGAAAATTATTTTTTCTCTTTGCTTCAAAGATTAGTACATAATTTCACCAAACGAACTCCTAATTTGAAATTTTATGATGATGAAAATGTAATGATTCTTAGTTCAATGAGTTAAAGTGATATTAAATCGCAGCTTAGAGGGCCAACGTGTAATTGATCATTAATTTTCTTGCCTACTTTGAGATATTAGACCACATTGATTTGCTTTTTAAAAATTAGAGGCTTAAATAATAAAAAAAAAATTAAAGTTGAGTATTGATATTGAAATTTAAAACAAAATTAGAGGGACAAAATGGTTATGTACCTGCATATAGTCCGGTGGTCATGTCTATAATCGCAGTTTACTGTTTCTTTATAGGTAAATTACAATCACCTCCCTTGAGGTATTGAACAATTTCAGACAGTTTCCTTGAGATATCTAAAATAATACTATCCTTCCTTACTTTATCCGGCAATATGCAAGAACCTCCCCTCTGTCACACGACCGTTACAGATATGGATGGAAAGGGCTAATGTCATCTCTCTAAAAATTTTAAATGTCAAGGCTGCCCTTGTACAATTAATACAATTTAAAGTGATTTACCTGTATTTTATTTAAAATAATACAATCATTTAATGTCTTCAAATCATCTTGTGCCACATCATCATTTCACTCAAAGAATGTTAAGCTCAAAACACTAGATCACCCACCCCATAACCCACAGCCAGAATCAAAACCCCTTTCTCTCTCTTTCCCTCCGGTGGTTCCACTGGAACTACCCAAACAACCAAAGCCCAATAAAGAAATCACACACCACCACCGAAAATGAAATTTTATACACCTTTATATCCTATTTATTGTTGTTCATATATAATGTATATGTATACGTGGGTCAAATAAATACAGGCCCAAACTAGTTAAGTAAGCCCAAACTGATTGGCACTGCTAAATTAAGCCTGGGACAGCCTAGGGGTGAGTATTACGCTGCAGGCCCAGGTTATTTCGTCCGCCCAAGCTGAAACCCTCTTAGCCCAGCTTAGGGGTGTAATCATACAGAGGGACATAACATTAAATAGAGAACAGGCCTGCATTCAATACGGGGGAGGCGCTGCACACAACCGACGATGCTCACGTCCAATCAGTCAAGCTCTAGCAAAGCGAACAGGAGAAATTATGTCCAATTAGCCGGCTCTAGCCGGCATAGACCTGAGCAATGAGTCACGATTATCAGTTAGGCTCAACAGAAAACGCCACACTATAAATACCAGAGTTATGAGACAGGAAGGTATGATCAATCCAACTAAGTCATATACACTTGTGAATTTTACTCTATTCTGGGAGAAGATAACTAACTTGACTGTCAGAGTGTGATCGGTCCAAAGAGGGTCGACCCATTCTAACTCTTTTATCTCTCTACAACAGCAGGTTGGAAACTCATCGATATTGGTTTAAGTGATCGGCCAGGCCTTCCTAGAAATCTCAATTACAACTGGCGTCATCTATGAGAAGGTCTAAATAAACACGAGTACCAGCCTCTTAGGGAGAAGAGGAGTTCATGCCGCCGGATGAGGGAACGAAATTCCCTCCGGCAACGATAACACTGACTCGTCTGGCCACCAAACCCCCCCCCCCCCCGAAAGAAGACTGAGCTGAAATAGTCCGGGTGATCAACGTGCTGCATAGATCGGCAAAGTCAGAAGTTATCAACCAGCACAAGTACCGGGCCAATATTCGAAAAGCCGTGCACCTGCGAGAGGTGATGTAGATAAGCCCCCCTCCCAAGAAAGTCACGGTCGGCAGTGACAGCGCGGTCATAACCTTTAAGGAGGAAGATCTCATGGGAGTTCAAACTCCCCATAATGATGCGTTGCTCGTTACTCTACGAATGACAGGTTGTGACGTGAAGAGATTACTCATTGACCAGGGAAGTTTCTCCGAGATTATGTACTACGACACGTTTAAGAAAATATAGTTTAAGGATGCCAACCTCCAGCCCTCGCTCAACCCGTTGATCAGGTTTAGCTCCGACCCGGTTTGGCCACTTGGGAAGGTAACCATCCCTGTGACTGCTGGAGGAATTACCCTACGGACAGAATTCCTGGTGGTCGACGTACCTTCCCCATATAATGCAATCATGGGCTGAACATGATTGCACCACATGAAAGATGTCCCTTCCTCCTACCACCAGGTGATTCGATTTCTCTCCACGGAGGGGGTGCACGAGATAAGAGGGGACGAGGTTGTTGCCAAGCAATGCTTCTTTACGGCATGTGCCAAAAAGGCTTGAAGAGCTCTTCCTTTACCCTGTAGTTTTGGAGCATGCAGTTGAGTTGGGAAAATCTGACATCAAGTTCAATCCCGAGCGGCAGTTAAAGGCCAGGTATTGACTAATTCTATTGCTGAATTTTCTATTGAACTTCCACAGGCAACCAATTCGATCCCGATTTTCGACGTGTAACATGATGACATCTCCCTGCAAATTCAAAAGAAAGGTGATTAATTGGAAGTTATTCGCTAACAGAGCATCCAATGATCAGGGGGCAAATTTAGGGATAATTCTCAAACGACATGGCATTGGGGTAGGTCGCTACGCTGGAGTTCACTGCAACAAAGATTTAGAATACGAAGTTCGACTCGCGGGAGTCCGGCAAGGTATTGATCTCAAAATTACCAAAATCATGATCCACTCAGACAGGTCCCCAGTTAAGTCATGAGTTAGAGCATCGAAAACTATGCAACATGCAACATCCACTCAACGGGAAGTTGGCCCTTCTTATTCTCAAGGGATGTATCTTCCTGAAAGGCTGTAACGTCCTTTAATAAATATGTAATCTTTGCAAAATCAATGAAAATTGGAAGCTACTCACCAAATTTGATGCCACTCCAAACAGCAAAGTATTGAAGCAAGACAAAATAATAAAAAAAACCAGTGTAAAAACCTGGTCCTGGATCATTTATGACCAGGTTGCCCAATGAAGGTCATTAAAACTAAGTGTCAAAACTTGGTCCTGTCTAAGTTGGATAGGTCGGCTAATGAAGGTCTCAAAAACCAAGTGTAAAAACCTGGTTCTGAATCATTTATGACCAGATCGGCCAATGAAGGTCATTAAAATCAAGTGTCAAAACTTGGTCCTGTCTAAGTTGGACAGGTCGGCCAATGAAGGTCATTAAAACCAAGTGTCAAAACTTGGTCTTATCTAAGTTGGACAGGCCGGCCAATGAAGGTCATTAAAACCACGTGTCAAAACTTGATCTTGTTTAAATTGGACAGGTTGGCCAATAAAGGTCAATAAAAAGCTAGCGTTCAGACCGGGTCCTGCCTCAATTAAGTAGGTCAGCAGAGATCTTCATCAAAATAACAAAGCTAAGTAACTTAACTCAACTCTAACCAAGTCTGGTAAAGCTAAGGGTAACGAGGTTTTTATTTGCCTAGATTTGCAAGTGGGCTAAAGCTAGGAGCACCTACTTTGTTATAAACAGATCCCATTAGCCTAAGAAAGGCAGATCGTCAATTTTTTTCCTAAAATTGGGCAGGGATTCCATCTGGCTAAATTTGGTAGTTCAAACAAACAGATAACAAATTTTTTTGTCTAAACAAAGAATATATTCATAAAAGCATATGTACAAAATGGATTCATTACATAGACGCTTCTTGCAAGAATAAATACAGTTTAACAAGAAAGGAAAATAAAGAAAGACTTTAAGCTAGCTCGATGGATGATAGATAGGCAGTGGATTGGCCAGCCTGTGGTAGTTCGGGGGTTGGTGGCAGTTTGGCTGGGGGAAGCTCGGCTGGATTGACTTCTTTATCCACTTGAATTTTAGGGGCATCTTTTTCCCCCTCATGTTTGGTTTCTTCTTTGGCCTTGTCCTTCGACTCAAGCATCGTATCAGCACAGGTAGGAATTTTTGCTGGGAGTGAAGAAGACTTGTCCAATTGTAACTGCCTCAAAACTGCCCTCCAGCCGTCTTGGAATGTCTGTTCTGCGATTTGCTTGACCTAGGTCTCGTAATGATCCCTGGCATCCTTAAAGCCCTTGTCATAAATGGCTTCAGCCTCCTTGTTTAACCGCTTCACCTCCAGTCGAGCTTCAGCTAGGGACGCTCCTGCCACGACCATCGACTTCTCAGCTTCAATCAGCTTGTGCTTTAGATCGGCAGTCTCTGCTTCAGCTTTTCGACAGTCTTCCTCCTTCTACCTAAAAGAGGCCTGCGACTCGGCAAGAGCACCCTGGCTGTCCTGTCAAGCAGAGCAGCCCCGTGTTGATCTTGCAAGCTACAGAACCGTTGCATAATCTTCAAGCCGTGAATAGCACCTAAGGAGAACAAGTGAAAACAAGCATTAGTACAAGATGTTCAAATCTAACAGGCAAAACAAAGAGTTCGGCATAGCAAACTTACTGCAAACGCTGACTGAACAGTGCCAAGCATCAAATCCCCAGTGTTAACGCCTTCTAGTTCCTTGACGTCCCTAGGTGGCATAATAGCTTAGAGGGCCTCGATAGCAGCGTCGAGGTAATGCAGCACCGAGTCTTCGACGGTCATTGGCTGCTCGCCGATCTTGGGCCATGCTATGAATTCTTCAACCAATGGTCCCTCCACCGTGTCCTTGCCCTTCTCGGCAGTAAAAGGTTCCACCAATTTATCTGGGGTAGTGGCCGTGCCTGCGGTTATCTCTCGAGCGGCGGCCTTCTCAACCGCTTTCGCCAACCTCTTTTTCTTCACCACCACCTGGGTCGTTACTTCCTCAACCGAATCGACCACCTCGGTGGCAACAGGAACTCCAGTGGCAGGGGGCATGATAGGAGGAGGAGGAGCGTTGGTGTCACCGACCTGAGTAACGATCTCGGCAGAAGATGATGCCGCTCCCTTCCTCTTCCTAGAACCCCTTTGTCTCAGTGTTAGAGTTAGGTCTCAAACTTTGGGAGCCATTTCAACCCCAGAGGCATAGATGGGGACTGCAGTAATAGGTGTAGGACTTAGAAGCGGTGGGAGAGGTGAGCGATCCCTAATGTCGTGCTGAGCCCCCTCCACTTTTTGGGTAGCAATCACATCGGTAGATACCCCGTTCGTCGCAATGAAGGTCTAGTATCGAATTGGGTAGCCCAATAGTACGTGCGCAGCACGGCCTGTCCCTTGCAGCCCTCCCTCACTTTTGTATGCCCAAACTCGATCCAAGGCAGCAAGATCGATGCTGAGGTGTTCGGTCTCCTTGTCCTTGGATCCAAAGGTAACTAGGAAACGCGAAAGCACAAAGTTAAGTAACGAACCAAGGAAAAATCAAAATAGGGAAAAAATTACATCAAGTAGCGAAGAGAAAGTTAGACCTATTCTCTTCAGCGTTCTGGGGCACCTCATCTCTAGCGCCAGTTCTACAGGGATGTCATCAAATTCCCATGGCCCCCTCACTCTCACTATGGTATCGTCAATCCCCTTCCTTGAACTAGGAAGGAGTTGGATCAGCTCCTGTGACCCATGCTTGGCCCTAAAATAATACTTGTACCGCTCCGTTTTACTGCCACCGCCCACCTCCATGGCAGTATAACAATAGTTTAATTCATGAAGACCCAGATTTAGGCCTAGAAGGTGGTCCAACTCAATCATCCCCATCATTATCTTGTAACCGTTCGGCAACAGTTGGATTGGGGTGATTTCGTAGTGGCTAAGGATTTAGGTCAAGAAGGGGAGGACGGGAAACCTAAAGCCACCCTTTAATATTGCGACAAGGGGAAACGGAGTCCCCTCTTCAGTCACCCTCCAACCGTCATCGTTCGGCCCTACTAAGCCTAAATCTACCCTCTCTAGATAATTTGATCATTGTTTGGAGGCGGTGATGGAGTCAGAATGGCTAAGCATTCCCCTAAGTATGGTGCCCATGGTAACTAAAGGGTTCTAGGGTTCAAAGCAAGAAAAATAAAGAAGGAATACAAAGAGAGGGAGGACTTACAACCCTCTAGTCTGCAAAAAGAGTGTTAGCACGGCGACAACAAATCTGGGACAACCCAATGGTCACGTCTCATTTAAGAATGTCTGACGGTTGATATCACCGAGCCGTTACATGATATTAGCCCAAGACCCCTACAATCGGAGCACTAGGGCTGGGGGCAATTATGGGTCAAATAAATACGAGCCTAAACCAGTTAAGCAAGCCCAAATCGATTAGCACTGCTAAATTAGGTCTGGGGCAGCCTACGAGTGAGTATTACGTCGTAGGCCTAGGTCCTTTCGCCCACCCAAGCTGAAGCCTTCTTAGTCCAGCTCAAGGGTATAATTATACAGAGAGATAGAGTATTAAATAGAGAACATACTCGCATTTAATGCAGGGGAGGCGCTGCACACAACCGACGATACGTATGTCCAATCAGTCAAGTTCTAGCAAAACGATACAAGAGAAATTATATCCGATCAGCCGGCTCTAATCAGCATAAACTTGAGTAGTGAGCCATGATTATTAGGTAGGTTCAACAGAAAGCGCCACACTATAAATACCAAATCTATGACAGAGGAAGGTATGATCAATCCAACTAAATCATATATACTTGTGAATTTTACTCTATTTTGAAAGAAGATAGCTAACTTGACCGTCAGAATGTAATCAGTTCAAAGAGGTTCGATTCATTCAAACTCTTTTATTTTATGGTATATGCTTTCAAATCACTATAGATAGATCGTGTATATAGATACAATCACACGTCTACATCTATATTTTATGTGTAGTCTATTTAAACACATATCATACAATTACCCAAGTAGGAATTGATTACGGATTGAAGCGGTTGAAGAACGGTGGAAGTGGGGGTGGATTGAATGGGTTTGTATGGGATGTTGGCTGGTGATATTGGGTGGAGATGTGGGTAATCGGTGGTGGTGGAGTAATGATCTCTAGGCGGCATAGGTGATGTGTCGGTTTTGCACAGAGAGAGAGAGAGAAGGGCAGTCCTAGTTGTTGTACAGACTGATGTGGTTGGATGGGTTGATTAGGGGAAGGGGTAGTGGTGCGTTGAGAGGGTATGGGGCAGGGGAGGAGGTGGTGTGTGGTGGATTCTCATGGTGGAGGGGGAAAGATTACATTGTGGAAAAAAGTTATGGTGGGCGGCAGTGAAGTGGTGATGGTGGCCGGAGATAATGATCGTATATCGGGAAAGGTGGAGGATTTGAGAAGAAGAGTTGGATTGTTTGGTCATATGGATGGATCTAGCTTATCTGTCTGTTTGGTTACTTAGATAAGACAAAAAAAAAATATGTTTAATTTTTGGGAGGGTAATATTGTCGATGCACAACTTCCGTTAACCGAAGTTATCTGGCAATTCTGACCATAAATGTCAGCCTCATTTCAAAAATTTAAAAGAAAACTTTTTAGAATTATGAGATAACTCGAGGTCAGTGTAATTTACCCTTCATTTATTTAGTTGACTAGAGAGGTTTTATTTGGTGATTCGCGTCTGATATTGTGTACCATATCGAATTAAGCAATGATCAATATATATATTTTTTCGAAAAAAACAATATTATATATCACTGAGTTAGACAAGCACAGAAAGTTTAGACCAACATGGTCGATCAGCACAAAAAAAGATGGCCCGCTCTCACCGCGGGTGGTCATTGAAATGGAGGGGGCTTACACCAATAAATTTGTTTATTGGGTTTAAAATTAAATTTTAAGTCTATTTAATTAAAAAATTATATTCTCAAATTTGTTTATTTTGCATAAAATTTATTTAACATATATTTTTTTTATAAATAATATTAAATAACATAAATTTTAATTTTATATACATATATATAATATTAAAATATAAAAATATATTATTTTATATATATTTCGAGTTAGATCGAATCGGGTTTCAAAAACAATTCTTAAGTTCTCCTATTAAATTAATCGGGTCTAAAACTTTTTTTCAAATCTTATAATTTATAGTCGGGTCTATCAGGCTCGCGATCCCATAGCCACCCTTACCTCTTACTTTACATTTTGGCCACCAGTTTACAAAGGAATTCATCTGATGCAAAAAAAAAAATCTTATTACCTCTTACTCTACATTTTGGCCACTAGTTTACAAAGAAATTCATCTGAGGCAAAAAAAAATCTTATAGTCAAGCAGGACGAGATTATTTGGTACTAATGCATATCAAATTTATCATGTGTTATTCACTACAATAAAATTTTTTTCATTAATTACAAATTTATATTATTAATGTAATAAAAAATTTAATAGAGATAAACACTGAGCCATTAATACTATCTGATAACTTGTTTTCCATCATAGAGAGAACGTGAAGTACCCACCATTTTTTTTTATAGCTCAAACACCTCTCTGAGATCTCCCCTCCTGTGGCCAAAATCAGGTACAAGGCATACACAATCTATATATATATATATATATTAGAGGGTCAAAAGCCACTTACAAGCATGGATCACTAAGAGCTTAAGAGAAATTAACTGAACCAAAAAGGGGAGAACATCCTCCATTCATACTCTGTGACCTTCAAATTCTAGAGTTATTTTGGTCAAACAATGAGCTATCTCATTCTCTTTCCGCAAAATATGAGACATATTGAATTCTCAGAATAACCTAGACAATTCCCCAACCACATGATTGATTTGTCCGAAGGAAGATAGCATAGCTGAATCATCTCAAATTGCTCACACAACAGAAATATAATCACCCTCTAGTTGTGCCTCAGAGATTCTCAATTCCAAAGCAAACGTAGTACCTATGAAAGCTGCTAGAGATTCAATACATGCAACATCCTTCATATACTATATATTATAACAATACGTTGTTGGGTCTTTGGTATTAAAAATCTTAATTCAATTTTTTTTTTATTTTTTAAGCTTTTAAATAAATAATATTACATGTGTATTAATAGTACTAGCCTAATCATGAAATATAGAAATTTTGTCTCAAATTTCAATGTCATCTTTGAACTTTGACTTTTTCTATTTTGACCCTCTGACTTCTAAAACAAAGTCAATGTGGTCCCTCATTTTAAAATAAGTTAGAAACATTAAAAATTAATTACACTTTAACCTTCTTAACTATGATTTAGTTTAATTTTACCTACTAAAAAGTCTTTATATATTTACTCCTAAATTATAAAAAGTTAAGTTCGTATTAATGCTATTGACAAATAAATAAATAAATTGAACATTTCTGATCGGGTACAATATAAAATTTTTGTCCCTAGTTGCCAAAAACGTATTTTTAAAAATCTCCTTGATATTGTCAGGACTAATAATTGGTGGTCCACAAAAATAAGATTTTATTCTGATCATTTTCTTAGACATTTTGAAATAATTTATAACATTTCATAGCCATGAAATTATTTTTTGCTCTTTGTTTTAGATATTAGTATAAAACTTTGACCAAACAAATTTTAAATTTTAAATTTTTATGATAATGAAAATGTAACTATTTTTAGTTGAATGGGGATAAAGTAATATTAAGTTATAGTTTACAAGGTCAAATATAATTAATATTTAATTTCTTACTTATTTTGAAAAGTTAGACTATATTGACTTCTTTTTAAAAGTTGAAGGACTTAAATGTAATTAATCAAGTTTCAGGGATAACATTAGAAACTAAAGCAAAGTTTGAGAGACTAGATAATTATTTACCCTATTATTTACTAGCTTATTTAACTAGCATTTTTATCTTTAATTTTCATATTAAAATTCAATGTTGTACTTTTTTATGAATTTTTAGATAATGTTTTGACTTTTGACCCAATATATATATATATATATATAAACTACTTAAATAAGTCAGCACAATAGTATTCAATTTAAAAAAAAAGAAACACATGCATAGTAACAGCCGATTGCATTGAGATAAATTTTGAGATAATTCGAAAATGATTTTATGACTTCAAGAATCTGTGGCGGTTGAGAAATGGAAGTTAAATTTGCCCTTATGGCCAAAGGCTTGCATCTTATTACTTTCCATTTTCATTTTCTTGTTATGTTTAAAAGTCTAACATCGATCACAAGTTTGCTATCACAACTTACAATGCATGATGAGGCCCATGTTAATTATTTAACACGTCAATAATGGCAACACGCGCATAATTTGGCCTCCTTCACACCATGTAAAGTGTTTTCATTTTCAATGAATCAACGGAACCTAGTTAAAGGTATTAGTTTTATCTATCACATTCATGGAAACAAGCTTACTTCCATGATTGAAAAAAGGTACTTTCTATTTTCATATAACCATGAATGCAACTCTTTTTTTCTTTTTCCTTTTTTAATGAGAAGTATCTTCATTTTTTGGAGACTAATTCCGTAAGACACTTGAGCAATTCTATTGCACTCATGTGCACAGTAATTCGAAAATAAATTCAATCACTAACCACCCATGATGTATTAACCTCGTAACTAATCACACCTAAGTGCGAGTACCAAACTAATTGTTCAAGGGGTTAATTACAATAGTATCCAGGAACTATGACTCAGTATTATTAAATCTTTTTAAACTCTAAAACGTGACATATTAACTCTTTAAACTATTAATTTGTATTAATCAATACCTTTTACTAGTATTTTGTTAGAAAAATGAATAAAAAATTGTAATGTGACTTACACATGCTTATAAAAATATAATTTTATATCTAAATTAAATTTTTTATATTATAATAATAGTTTAATAACCGGAATAAATTATAACCCTTAGAATGACATGTTAATATAAAGACAATTTAAGGAACATTTCAGTCATTAGATAATTATTACAATATATATATATATATATATATATCAATTAAAGTATAAAACTATACTTCTGTGAATTGTTGTGTAAAACACATGATAATTTTTCATCTATTCTCTTAACAGATTATTATTATATTATTAACAAAAAATGTTAATTGATAAAAACTGATAGTTCAGAGGGTCAATGTGTTACATTTTACAGTTTATGAGAATTTAGTAATACTGGGTTATAATTTAAGAGGTGTTATAATTAACACTTGTTTTAGTCCATAGAAGTTAGAACTACGAACATAATTTTATTTTTAACAACACTATAAAAAAAATTTCATAGTACATTTATTTTTAATAAAAGAGACTACCATTAGTTGTTGCACAACCTTCGACTAATGTTAGATGCATTAGCTTGTGGATAAAAAAATATTAAAAAAAGAATTTCATAGAACATTTATTTCATTATAAGAGAGAGTATCATCAGTGATTGCATAGTTTCAAAGGGATGCTAGACACATCAACTAGGATCATGGATTCCATAATATCTATACTTCCCTATCACAAAACATCTTTTTTTTTTTTCTTAAGACTT
The DNA here is from genome assembly GCA_033060915.1 of Euryodendron excelsum. Lineage (NCBI taxonomy): Eukaryota > Viridiplantae > Streptophyta > Magnoliopsida > Ericales > Pentaphylacaceae > Euryodendron > Euryodendron excelsum. The sequence continues at coordinate 20,651,138 of CM065389.1, read as the reverse complement.
CAATAAAAGATTATCTTGGAACAAAATCAAATAATTTATTCTAAATTAAGACATAAAAAAACTTTAGAATTCTAGAATAAATCAATGAAAAAACTGGTTAAAAGGTCATTATCAATATGATTTATCAAGATGTGTAAAATGGGTCGGGCAGTTATGCCACATGGGGTGCCAAGCTTGCTCTGTGCCGGTTCATGAAGAAAAATGCTAGGTCCTGCATGGTACCATTTGTGCTCTTGCTTGTGTCCTGCCATGTTTGTGCTTGTGCTTGAGCCGTGCCCGTGCTTTTGTCATGGCTGTCTTCATGTTAAAATTTTCCTTTTTATCAATATTGAACTTATATACATTTAAAACTTTAACAAAACAAATAAAATAAACTTTTATTTATGATGGAATCCATTTACAACAGATGTGTGTGTCCTTTTTTCTTTACCTTTATTGACATGGCTAGTTGCCGTGGAAGTTGTATTTGACGGTGTAATTGAACCTCCATCGAAATCTTTAATATCATCAAAATCTAAATCCTTAATGTCAAAATTCACAAGGTCCATATTTATAATAAAATGAAATAATGTAATTAAAAATAAAATTTGAATAAAACAATAATATAAGTATAATACAATTAATATAACAATAATAAAATTAGAATAAGATGATAATAATAATAATAATAATAATAATAATAATACCTCAACCAAATTTGTAGATTGCTTAACTTGCAATAGATTGTAGAGAGATAACGAATAATTTTGTGAGAAAGAAATGAAGTGAGAGTGAGTATTTATAGAAAAAAATTGAATAAGTTAATTTACAAAATTATCCTTAAAACTAGTTGTCATATAATTGTTGGGAGGAATAATTTTGATATTTTTACGAAAATACACATTTGTCGATTAAACTAGCCGTTATATAATTGTTGGAGGGTAATTTTGACATTTATGAATACTTTTAAAAAAAACTAGCCGTTGGCCATACTTGTGCCTCTAAATACTAAGTCCAACCCAGCCCCACCTAGTGGGCCATGCTGTGCCTACCACGCCACGTGGCGTGCATGTCATGCCTTGTGCAGTGCCGGGCTGACCTGACCCACTTTACACCTCTAGATTTATCTCACATTTTGAAGTGTCTAGCATAAGGCGACGACTGTACAATAGCAGGGTAGGTTTCTATTAGAGGACCCCTATCCCATCCCGGTCCTGCCTCACTTAATACCTCTCTCATTCCCATCCTACTTCCTTATGTTAGAAATTTTTTTAACATATCATGGATAAAGCAAAGACCAAAATCACGTAAGTAAGCCAAAAAATACACTATTTATATTTTAATATAATATTTATATATAAAAAAGAAATAAATATATATTTATATATAAACAAAGCAGGTTTGATGGGGCGAGGATTCGAGATGTCTGATTGTTTTGTCAACCCTAGATGTAACTGATACTAGAGGTCTTCTTTTATTATTTTTAGGATAAAAAATTATTTTGTCCCTTCAACTTTTTCTTAGATTTCAATATTATTCTTGAACTTTAATTTTTCAACCCTCCAACTTTTAAAAGAAAGCCAATGTGGCTTAATATTTTAAAATAAGTTAAAATAAATTAAAGATTAAGTACAATTTGATTCTCTCAATTATGATTTGTTTTACTTTACCCACTAAATTCAAAGTTGTTACATTTTACTCCTAAACTATGAGAATTTAAGTTCGTGTTAACATTATCGAGAAAAAAAATTAAATTGAATACTTGTAGTATTTCTAATTTGATACAATATAACTTGTTTTTGTGTTAAATTTTTTTTTGTGTTATAAAAAAATCAATTTAATTTTTTTATAAAATTCTAATTTGATTCTCTTCAATTTTTTTTTTGTGTAGTTTAAAAAATTTCATGAATATTGTCAGGGCTAACAATTGGTGGTACAAAAGCAAGATTTTATAGATTATTTTGACTATTTTCTTAGGTATTTTCAGATGGTTTATGACATTTTATATTATGAAATTATTTTTTTTCTCTTTGCTTTAGAAATTAGTATAAAATTTTGACTAAACAAATTTCTAATTTTAAATTTTATGATAATATTAATTTATAGTTTAAAAGACCAAAGTATAATTAATATTTAATTTCTTAATTTATTTTGAAAAATTGGATCACATTGACTTTCTTTTAAAAGTTGGAGGGTTTAAATAGAAGAAATCAAAATTTAAGGATGACATTGAAATTTAAGACAAAGTTAAAGGGACAAAATGATTATTTCCCACCCCCCCCCCCCCCCCCCCCCCTCTCTTTTTTTTTTTTTTTTTTATAGCTCAAACACCTCTATCCTCTTGTGGCCAAAACAAGATACTAGGCATACACAATTAGCGTGAGAAAACTTTAATTTATCTATACAATATATTATAGAAATACGTTGATGGGTCTTTGACATTAGAAGTCCTAATCTAATTTTATTTTCATTTATTTTTAAATGAATAATATTACATGTGTCTTAATAGTGCTGGTCTAACCATGAAATATATAAACTTTTATCTTTTATTCACGGTTGGCAAATCTTCTCTAAAACTTTAAGTAAATCTGATATTACTTCAGAAAGTTTTACTTAAAATTAAAAAATATTAGAATTTTTATTCTAAATTTTCATAAATTCCTCCATTATAATTTCATAAAGTTCTTCTTTTAGTTTGTTTTTTTTTTTTTTGATAAAGGGCAAAGGGAAAAGAAGATGGGGCCAACGGGGTTTGAAGCTCCGCCCAAATGAGGAGGTCCAAAGGATTCAACTACTGAGCTAGACTTATTGCTCTTCTTTTAGTTGAAAATTGTGATTTTCCTATTGAAATCACTTTAATTTCTCTTTTACAAAAGACAAGTACAATAAATTTATTTTTGTTGAGAGGTTTTTAAAGTTAAAAGTTACCAGCATCCTTAATCTTACCTACATACCATGCATGCTATTCCAATGCATGTTTGATATAGGAAAGCTCAGTTATTGAATTATATTACTACTAATAATTCTAAGTATTTAATTCTTAAATGAATTATTTAAGTTTAAGTTTCTTCACCAAGATAGATGTGAATCTGAAAACTATACTTTACTATGTATATTATGTATTTGCTGATAAATCAAATCTCTCCAAATTAAAAATACGAATATTTTTGAAGTAAAATATAAGTTTTTAAGTAGTTACTCGTGCACTATTAAATATACTCAATAAATAAATCATCTAAAACATGTAACTTGTACACTTGATCAATTTAGCTCCTTAGTAAAATTTTTAGATGAAAAAACTACTTTAGAATGTATCATACTATGAAAAATTAAATGTGTATCATACAAGTTGAATGAGAGCATTTGATCTAAAATTTTTATGTTTTGTATAAATGCTATTTTCATTCCTTTTATAGTACATGTTCACTGCTAGTAAGCTAAAAAGAAAATGGCATTACATGAAAAATGTTGCAAATCCAACCATAAGTTGGTTTAATGGCTAAGATGCAATGAAGTGAGTAATATAGGCCAAATAGCCCAACTTAGAACAATGAGGTGGCTTGGGCAAGAAAGAGAGGCCTACGAGAGGAGACTTATTCCATAAAAGTGAAAAAAAAGCTACTTCAGCTTTACTAAAGGCTTGGCATCATGGACCAAGTGGCCCAACATGAAACAATTAAAATGATATGGGGTAGTGGATCAACATAAAGTCAGCAAATAACATGGACCTCGTGGCCTAAAAGATGAAATGACATGGACTATTGGCCCTATATTAAGTGGTCAAATAACATGGCCGTAATGACATGCTAGGAAGTCATTTGACGGCCCTAATGATCAAATCTCAATGAGCCGATTAACATACCAGCAAAATAACCAAATTGAGTCGTGGCTTTTCAAAGAAAATTTGAGTGCCTGTGTAGAACAATTTTTTAAAAGAAGTTAGGAGGATTTTGCCACAATTACCAATATATATATGTATATATATATTTGCAATGAGTGAATTAAAACCAATTGAATTACATTCTCAAATCTCCTTGAAGATCATGTACGATTATTTTTGTGATTCATGCTGCACATCTTTATTGTTGTAACCATATATTCCATTAGCTTTGAAGTACAGAACTAATATAATTGAAATTGGTTCTGGTTTTGGTTTTTTTTTATCCAAAACCCATTAAAATCCAATCGATGATCAGGTGAAAAGAAGGCAAGGAGAGTTAACTCTTCAAATAGTTTTATGCCCAAACTGTTTTTATACAAGACATGAGAGGGATAATTGATAGTAAGCATAAAAAAAAAAAAAAAAAAAGGCTTTTCGATGCAGTTATTGGCCAAAACATCGACCACTAAATTCTCCTCTTTGTAGATTAAGGAACTTGAAATGGCACAAAGGCTAGTCAGATCTTACAAGAAAAAGAAAAGTTGATGGTGCACGTTCGGCATTAGTTTCCAAGTCAACTCATGACGATGTAACTGTATTTTGATTTCACATTTTCACGTTGTTTGCAGGATCAAATTCTCAAAATTTGCAAAAATAGATGTCCGAAACATAAAGGTTCTAAATTCAGTAGGTATGATTATATTTCTTTTCAACTATTTTGGCTTACTTTCATAAATCACTAAAGCATATTTAAAGTGAGGTAGAATTCATAGTAATGTATAACATAGAGAATATATTTACTAAAAATTAAGTCTACCTGGAAAGAAAAGGTGTTGCGACAAATGCAAATATGGAAAGGGGTAGAAAAAAATGTGTAAAAATTAATAACATTACAATGCAATTGAAGCTCATTATTTGTTTAGTTTACTCTAATATCGCAAATGAACTCTAATTATTCGATGTTGCAAAATTTAGGCAATCGTTTTGGCTCACTAGATGATTGACAAAATATGTTTTCTTTCAAACTTTATGAATGAAAGAAATGAGCATAAGAAGTGATTGCAACAAAGTTTGTATCATGTAGTACTCATGATCATTCCGAAATAGAAAATATCTGACAAAACAAAAGAAATCATTTACTACAGATTAACTTTTTCCTTTTGTTTTTACTTAACATTTAACATTTCGAATAGGTTTATTCTTCCTGTTATTTCATTGATATCCTAAATATGTCCCTAATATAAATGTTAATACATAACTATAAAATACAAAAATACAAAAAAATGTATGTATATACATGTTTGGAGGTATATTTTATTTTTGAATTGTAGTAATTAATTTGTTAGCATGTGGTAACATGCAAACGCAGTGTGTGCAACCTTCTAGTATATACATGTTAGCTACATGCATATTAGCATTAACGCTTTATAATAAAATCAATCAGTTTAAGCGATTACTTTTCAGGTAGTTAGGTTTTTATGGATATGAAGAACAATCCTAGAAAAAAATTTAGCACCCTACAATAAGATTCAATTGATTTCATGTTCCTAACATGAATTGCTTGAAACAGTACTTTTAACTATTCTTATTATTAAATTATTGTGGCACAATAAATAAAGCCCGTCTCATGCATTTCTGTAGCTAAGAGAGGGTCACATTTTTAACTGTTTGTCACTTTTGTTCTCCCTTTTGCTTTGTCATTCAAAATCTTGCTACTTTGAGCTTCAAATGCCATTCAACATTCAACATTCAACATTCAACAACGGTCCCTAAAATTATGCTACTTTTGCTGTGGTTTTAATAACTCATACTTGTTTACCATTGTCGAGAGCAGGCCTTGCTGCAAGGTTTCCATACGTCTGAGCCTCTTCGTGAGGGTCTTGCACTAAAATGTTTGTTTTTTTTCTTTTTATGATCAGGTGTTTGAGTTAATTTTCATACACCTTGACTAATTTCAAGTTCTGTAATCACTTTATCCCACATAAACAGATTAATTATTAGGTCAAATACTCTAGGATAACAATAAAAAGTTAATATCACTTCAAAGATTTTGAATTTGAGATTTTAGAGAGAGCAAATTCATACCCAATGCCTTGACACCGTTATCGCCGTAGACGCATTAGAAATTTGAAATATCAACCCGTTAACAGAAATCTTTACCCCACCATGGGATTGAGTGTGAATTTTCTTTTCTTGATTATTAAAGTATAAAACTTTATTTCATAGCATAGGGTCTCTTATGATTTTGAGGCAGTAGGAATCAAATGAATCAGCTTTTCACCAAAAGTGGCACCATTATAGTGTAATTAGTGTGTGCCTTGTGGTTTGTGCGATGAGCTTAGCCCCAAAAATTCACCTAGCTATGGTAACGAGCCAAATTATTTCGATAACCCGACCCACCCAACGTAAAGGTTTTGGGTATTGTGAATTATTGTTTCATTTGAATCAGCTGCCTTTCTTAGTAGCTTATTAGTTTTTTTTTTTAACCGGTAAAAAAGTTCACGTCATAAGGTCAAACCAGTAAAAGGTAGAAAATTAAATTTTTTTTAAATTTATAAAGATAAAAACTAGTTAAATAAGTTATTAAATAAGTTGATAAAAATAAGTTTGAAAGATTATGTAAGTAGGACCATGCAAAAGTCCATCCAAACTACGCCGAACTGGTCTGTTTGTGGGTGGGTTGTTTGTTAGAGCAATCAGGGCCTTAAAAGTGACTCTAATTCCAATTAGTGAGTGCATTTCCCTTCATAATTTTCTTTTTAATTTTTTTAGTTGATGGAATTCAAACTTGTTCTTCTCTTATCAATGGACCCTAAAAATTAGTTTTTCTTTGTGACTTTATCGTTATGTTTAGATCTTGAATTTATGAAAAGAAATGAAAAAAAATAAATATATGTAAAGAAAAATGTAGTGAAGGAAGCCAAATTTTTTATTTTATTGAGTTGGATTAAAAAAATAAAAAAGTAAATAGATATTTGTCAAAAAGTTTAATTTTAATTTAATCACTAATAAAAATAGATATATATATATTTTTCTTGATTGAGAAATCTAAAATTTAAACATGGCACATAAGAATTATTAACGAGAAATTGGTCACTTATTGTTTATTTATTATTTGAATGTAGAGCTTTTATTTGGTGATTCATGACTGATATTCTGTACAATATCGAATTGAGCAATGATAATTTTTTTTTTTTAGGCAAACAATATTATATGTCATTTGAGTTAGACCAGTACAGAAAGCTTTGACCAACATAGTTGATCACAACTATATGATGTGAGTGTTTTTCTCAAGCAAATACCATTTCCTAACTCTCTGGTTGGCAGTTGTTGGATCGTAACGTTACCCCCCATGAATCCAACTAGGTTAGTTAATTTGGCCAAAGTTAAAATTTTTTTTTTTTGAAAAGTCAAGAGTTGGTAGTAAAAAATTTATTTTTTATGAATCTCTTAATTCCGATATCGATGATCTGTTTTTGATTAGTCTGAAGAGAAAATTAGTTGAAATGAGTACAAATTTATCCAAATACACTGATTGTTGAAAAATAACAAAAAACACAAAAAAATAAGTCCTGTAAAAAATTTCATGCCATATGGGTTGCACGAGTTACTATCCCCATAAAGTGGCACTATATTTAATGAATACGTGTTAAAATTAGTAATATTCACATGTGATATTAGTTTTTGAATAAACATTAAGTATCAACATTAACCCAGATGGTCTCTCCCGTCTAAAAAAAATATTATCCTGCTTTTCCATGTCACTATTACTCCTATTACCACAATGCAATGAATCTCATATTAGATAGGTTCCAAATACACTCACTCCAATCATTTTGAGATTCAATGTGCTAGGATAGAAGAATAAGAGTAATGTGAAACTTCAAAAACACTAAGTAATTTTTTTATTACCTCTACATGCATAGTGTTAATGTACCTAATAATCAAGAGGTTAAGGGTGAGTCGAATTTATGACCTTCATGTTAAGTTATTTTGAATTTGAATCGTTCAGGTACGTGAAACGAAAGTGAAAATGTTATACACTATATATTCTAAAATATCGTACACTAGGGGTAGACTTGTAAAATTACATTATTATAATTAAGGTATTTCTTAAACAATTGTCTTTAGAAGTTTGATATTTAATAAAATATAATTTAAATTAATCATCTAAAAATATATTTTAAGAGTGTTATGATCAATTTTTTTGGCATATTTTTATGTCAAAATTCTATTATTTCTGGGAGTATTATGATTAGTTAGGCGACCTTTTAAATTAAAAAAAATTGAGATCGTATTAGATTCCTAATTTTGTCATTTTAAAATACTATATACTATCTTTAGAAACGTTGTTTTAAAATTGTAAATCGTTAGTAGTGTAAATCGTAAATTGTTAGGATGGTAGAATATTACGGTGTTGAGTCGGTGACACAACCCTTGTGATATGGGTGGGGTGCAGCCACCTCTTAGCTAACTCTGCTCCTCATTTGCAAAATCTACCACTGTGCACAGGGAATCCATTCCCCGTTCGGTAAATCTATTTGTACATGGCGGACCATCTCTGGCTCTTACCATCCTGACCATCCAATCAGATTCCAATACTCGTACAAAGTCAGATAATCGTCCCAATATACGTCCTAAATTTATGTATAATATAATTCTATAGACATAAATGTGTGAGCCCCACAAATTCCCAAATCCAGGATCAGTTCACAAAAGAGACAACCTCCTCTTTTAACTCCACACTCCACAGTTTGACAACCAGTTTATAAAGAAACCCATCTAAGGCAAAAGAAAAACCCTGAAATACCCAGCATTTTTTTAGCCCAAACACTACTCTCAGATCTCTACTCCAATGGCCAAAATCAGAAACCCTAGAAAACCCACCAAGAAAAATCCCCAAAACCAGAATCGAAATGACCCAAAGCAAGAGAAACCACCATCTTGGGCAGTTGTAAGAAGCCTCCTCACCTGCAAACACCTCCAAACAGAACTACAGCAGCAAAAACAGCAGCACCATGAGCAAAAGAAGCAGCAAAAGCAAGAGCAACCCTCTGATGAAAACAGCAAAAAATGCAAGAAAATGAAGTGTTCAGGCTCACTCTGCAGCAACACAAAGGTCATGCACAGGCCTGAGCCATCATCCCCTGAAGACAAGAGGAAGAGGGCTTCAATGGGTTCAATCAACCGTGATGGGTCCAGCAGATCCATGAAAGCTCCTCTCAATGAACCCATTGGGGCTGTTGTTGTTTCTTCTTCTTCAGTTTCTTCAGGGACAATGTCTTCTAGTTCTTCTTCCACTGCTGGGTCTTTCAGAGGCATGCCTTTTAGGAGATTCTCTGGGTGTTATGAGTGCAGAATGGTGGTTGATCCTGTTCTTGGGATCACTAGAGACCCTTCTCTCCGAGCTTCCATCTGCTCTTGTCCTGAATGTGGTGAGATCTTCATGAAAGCTGAAAATTTGGAGCTTCATCAAGCTTTTAGACATGCAGGTAGTTTACCATTTCCTTCAATCTTCTCCTTTTCCATTCCAAGAAATACCCTGTTTCTTCGATGATCCATTGCTCTCTCTCTCTCTCTCTCATTTAACCTATTGGCATATTAAATCAATTCTCAGTCTAGCTGTCTCTCTAATTTCAACAACCCATTACCCAATTTCTCAAACTGACCGCCTCTCTGTCTAGTTTCAATATCCATGACCAATTTATTACTGTCCTCATTTCAATGCCCATCACGCATTCTCAATGAGTCTTCTCTCTCTCTCTCTCTCTCTCACACACACACACACACACACACACAATAACTCATCTGTATCATATATGTATTCATTACGATTCTGACTCCTCGTTTTCTCTCTCCCCATTTTGTGATCAAAACTCGCAGTGTCTGAATTGGGTCCTGAAGACACAAGCAAGAACATAGTGGAGATCATATTCCAATCAAGCTGGCTAAGGAAACAATCCCCAGTATGCAAAATCGACCGCATTCTCAAAGTCCACAATACCCCCAAAACCATCTCAAAATTCGAAGAATACAGAGACACCATCAAAGCCAAAGCCACCAAGCTCCCAAAGAAGCACCCACGATGCATTGCGGACGGCAACGAACTCCTCAGGTTCCACTGCACCACCTTCATGTGCTCGCTAGGCCTAAACGGCTCTTCAAACCTGTGCAACTCAATCCCCAATTGCAATGTCTGTAGTATCATTAAAAATGGGTTCAAAGTCCCCGGAGGAGTCGCGGGGAAAGGGATTCTGACGACGGCGACGAGCGGGAAGGCTCACGACAGTGCCAGGGTGGTGTCAGACGATGATAAAAGGGCGATGCTGGTATGCAGGGTGATCGCCGGAAGGGTGAAGAAGAACTTGGAGTTGGAGGGGAGTGTGGAGGAGTACGACTCGGTGGCCGGAGCTGCCGGAGTTTACTCCAATTTGGATGATTTGTTTGTGTTTAATCCTAGGGCTATATTGCCTTGTTTTGTCGTCATATACACAGGATTTTAGTTGGGTTTCAATTGTAAAACATAAAAAAAAAAGAAAAAAAGTTGGATTTAATTCCTAGACCCCAAAAAATAAAATGAAAAAAGAAAAAAGTTTTGATTTTAGTGGTTTGACTCATAGACGCAGGGAAATTCATTGATGGGGCGGAAACACGTTTATCCGAACACGAGTTTTTAAAATAGGGACGAAACTTATTTAAAAAATTTAAGAAAATGTTTTGAAAATATAGGGAAGACGTTTTGAAAATTTCTTGGAAACGTTTGAAAAATTTATAGAAAATTCTTTAAAAATTTAATGGAAATTTTTGGGAAACGTTTGAGAAATTCTTGGAAAACGCTTCGAAAACGTAAAATGTTAATTTTTATACATTTTTTTTTAAGTTCTAACTAAGTATTTATGAAATTATTTGCATAGATTTTTACTAAGTTTTTCAAATGTCTCTATTAAGTTTTTTTAAAGTTTCTATTAAATTTTCTAAAGGTCTACACTAATTTTTTTAAAAGTCTCTTCTAAGTTTTGAAAAAATTTTCTACTAAGTTTTTTAATCGTTTTTCGCTTTTTATTTCCCTTTATACTTTTTGGTCGTTCTTTTTGCTTCCGTTTCTCCTAGCGTCTCCCGCTTCTGCTTTTCATTTCGACAACTATGGTTTGACTACCATCAAATGACAAATACAAACTTTTAAAAGTGCATGACTTGGCCAAAATAATTTCGGAAGTGCTGGTTCCTTGTTTGGATGCAACTGTTTTTAATGAGTTCTAAGCTTCTTGTTTTTTTGCTTCCGGCTTTTGGTATTTTTTACTAGTTTCTATGAACATTATGAGTAGTTGTGCATAATATTTGGGTCCAAAGTAGGGGAGTCAATGAAACATTTTAGGTGCCAATTGTAGATTTTTTTTAAGGAAAAACACAAAAAGAAGTTAGTAATATCTAAATTATTATAAGTGTGTGTGGAGTTTGGATTGTGGACAATTTTTTTGAAGGTAATTACACTTTATCTCTTATATTTTGAATAAAAATTAAATTATATTTTTGTAGTTCAAAAGTAAACACATAACCTACTTATGATTTGAATTTATTTGTAAAATGAGTGGAATAGTGAAAAATTTGATGAAGTAACAAGATGCTCATGTGAAGATGTGAAGAACAGTTTTTTATTTCGACATAAAATAATAAAATTATCTTTTTGATGTTTCATATTAGAGAGATAAAATGATGATAAAATACCATGTGACAGAATGACGTTAATTATAATAATTTTTATTCATTTTACAGTAAAGAAAAGTCACGTGTCTAATTTGAAACCACGTGGAGGTCAGGTGATTTTGGAGCTTGTATTTAAAATTTTGTCCCTTAATTGGTTAACTAGTTTGCATAGGCAAATCTGTGATTTTGGTAGCCACTTAAATGCGATTCTCCATAAATGAGCAGTGCCAGGTGCATAAGACTGCACGTGCGGCATGTGAAACTTTGTTTTGGGTTAGGTGCTGAGTGTGCAATGTAGGTACATATCTATGGACTATGTTATTGATTGGGGGTGTATACGTAAGGGTAGTTTTTGTGATTTTTGACCACCGTAGTCGAATTGAAAACACAACATTTTCTCTCCAGAGTCTTGAGCAGGCTAGTGGTTACTCAGTTAAGCAATATATGATGAAACCATTTACAATAGCATGTCTTACATAATAAGTCATAGTCACGGAATTAAAGGCTGAAAATGAAATTGTAATACTCATTGGGTTGCTATCCATGAAGGTTCTTCCTATAATACAAGATCACTCCATGCCACAAGCAACATGAATGCATGTTAAACATTTCCATTGACTATTTGCATGTCTCCATTGGCTTCATAAGCCAAGTGGTATTCATTGTTTTCTCAACCGCAATGTGAGGGACTGAAGTTTCCTTATTTTATTTGTCACCAAAGGAAATAAAATAAAAAAAACCATTAGTTTATAAGTTCTGGCGCCAAATTTAAATATAAGGATAATATCATACAATTTGAAAATTCAAATAGAGTTATTGCATAGAATGCTGTTGTTAAATAAGAGTTTTCACTTTAAAATAAAATACCTGTCATAATAATTTTTAATTACAAAAATCATATATATATATAAAATTTGTGTTTACCCCTATAATTTACCTTACTCCTACGTGGCGTTCTAAATGCTCTTATATTTTTAAAATACCATGTCATAGGGGCAATTAATTAGATAACTATTGAATTTGTTGGCAATTAGTTAGATAACTATTAATTAACCACACTATTAATTTTATAAGATATATATAAGATAAGATTGGGATAACTATTAAAAAATAATATACTAAAAAGAAAAAGAAAGAAAAAAACTCTAGAAAAATAAATTATTTGCAGGATTTGTGAGTTACAGGACAATTATGACGTCATATATCAGAAAAAAAATGAAGTAAAGCATAATAGTTAGCAAATCAATGATATCGCAAGTTTTTTAGTTTTATTGAAATATGAGTATTTTTGTCCAATTGGAATAAAATATCTAAACTTCTAGGATTAAATTTAAAAAAATAACTTAATCAATTGACAATGATTAAATACAGTACTATTAATTTTTTCTTTTATGCAGAGTATTAAAAAAAAAGATCTATTGCATTAACTCACCTGAGTTTTTACGAGTTCTTTTATTTTTTTACAACATTATCTTTGCATAAAACAAATTAATATTGTACACTTAATGGTACACAAATAGTGAATTTTGAATAATACTTAGTTCCTATGCATTGCACGAGTTGACCCCTAGTACTATTATATTATCATATGGGTTAGATTTTAGGTAATTTTTGTTTGTTGAAAAAATATCATTTTTCTAAATATAATTAAAAATGTGATTCATTGTAAATGAACTTTAAATATTTGATTTGCAAACCTTTCCCCTGCTTAAATTTGCAGACCTTTTCTTTCGTAATTGAACCATGAATATCACCCGTCATGCAATCAAATATTTCTTTACTTTAGGATTCTAATGGGTTCATTACAAGGTGTACGAATCAAAATAATCTGAACCCTGACATGGTAAAATATGCTGTTGAACTGTACGTAATAGTGGAGTTATACCAGTGGACACTCAGCTGGACTCTTGAGTTTGTTTGTGAAAACTGTGACAAACGCAGCCTTCCTTTGGGTACTGTTTGTTCTCTGACTTTGTTTTTTAGCCTGTATTTATGGTCGCGCGTGAGCTCTTGATTTATCTGACGTTTCAATCCTAGTTTCACCCCATTTTTTTTGTTGACTCTTGTTTTGTACTACTCATTGTGGCTGATGATCTCGAAATTATGTTGTGTTTGATTAAAGTTGAGCAATCCAGCATGGGCATGATGGCCAGTTTTTGAAATTATATATTATTTAAAACTTTCCCACTCATAAAACAAAAATTTGAAATTAAAGGGAATTAAAAAAACGAAAAAAGAAAAACGAAAAAAAAAACCTTGGTTGGAGAGCCTACCCTGGCAGTCCTCTAATAAGTGGAAGGCGCATAGCCCATGCTATAGCAGTTTTTTATTTTTTTAAACAGAATCAATAATTTAACAATTCTTTGAAGGGGAGAAGTCAAAGTGTGTTTAAATACCTGAATTGGAACGAGTATCGGGTGTGTGTGTTTAAATACTTACATTTTGACTTTTTATTTCGAAGGAGTTGTTAAATTATTAATTCTGTTTAAAAATTTTGAAAGAGTAATTAAATGATTTGATTGATTCTGTTTAAAAATTTGAAGGAGTTGTTGAATTATTAATTCTGTTTAAAAGACAAAAAGGCTTGTGCCATGCGGCCTCTTCTAGTTGGGCCTAGTGAGTTCTCCTCGGGGATTTGAGTTTGGGTTCATGTTCGCATTCGACGCTTAACGTTAGGCTGGGGGCTCGTCTTATATTGGAACGAGTCTTGGATGTGTGTATGTGTGTCTGTGTTCAAATATAATAGTTATAGTTTAAAAGAGAGCTCTTTTTATTTTTTATTGGAATAATCGGGTGTTCGGACTAGTTTGCGTACACCTTGACTAATTTCGAAGTTTGTGTAGTCTTTTATTCCAAACAAACTAAGTAATTATTAGGTTAAACATTCTGGAGGTAGTCCCAAATAGTTAATAGCATTTAAGAGGTTCTAAATATGAAATCTTAGATGGAACAGACCTCAAAGTTCTAAGCCTTGACCACAAGGGGTTTAATGTACCTTGTTTTATTGTATAAATAAAAAATGGGCAAATTACATTTTTCTTACTTATGGTTTGTCTTAGTTTTACTTAACCTCCTTCAAATTTTAAACGCTACACTTTATCTCTTGTGGTTTTAACCAAAGTGACACTGTTAATTGAGACTAAAGAAGCATGAAAAGTCAAAATTACCCCCACTCATATCCCCGGAACAAAATTGCCTGGAGCCATTCGATAGAGATTTGCTTGATACCATAAAGACACAATAGTTCTACAAACAAGTTCGAGAGGAGGATTCATGTACCAAGATTAAGGTATGTTTTGCCAAATTTTTTGTTACGCCTAAATTGGGGTTTCAATTCATTAAACATTTTGGTTCACATATTTTTTATTATTTATTAAATCCGTTTATCTGTGTGTTGACGGGTGTATGGCAAGATTTTTACTTGCATACTTATTTTTCTAGATTGGTGGGTATATTAGCCATTGCAATTTTGACATTGATACGTATATAAATGATTAAAATTTCATAGCAGAACAATTCTTCCATAGTTGGCTATGTGGTCCAAGCAGTCCTAAGATGAGCTCTCCCTCCATAGTAACAAAGACCCAGGCCATGGTTTGGTGCTTGGGAGTTTTTTTTGATGATCACATTATTTTCTTCAACTATTTCTTTGCTTCTTTGTTTGCATTTATTGTAACCTTACAGCTTCTCTTTTTCGTTTTCTTCCTTTTCTATAGCAGCGCATGTGTTTGACAAAATGTTTCACAGAGAAATTGGGCTTATATTAATACCTGAAGGTAGTTTCAGAAGAGCATAAGTTATTTTTGGCAGGATGCTACTCAGCCTCAATGTCACTTGTCATTTGTTGTGCATGAAATGCACATTCCGTTATCTATGACCGGAAACCTAACATTGTCACTTTGGTTTGAATCACGTGAGATAAAGTGTTACATTTAAAATTTGAAGGAGGTTAAATGAAACTGAGACAAATCACAAGTAAGATTAGTGTAATTTGTCCAAATAAAAAATGCAATTATTTCAAAATAGTTGTATAAACAGTTTAATCAGAATGATGTGATGATGACATTTTGTAATTAAGAGCTATCATGATGAGTATTATATTGTAAAATAAAAGGATCTCATTCCACCAAATCATTATATATAAAAATTTTGTATAATCTTTTATTTTTTATTTTTTTTTAGCATTACGCTATATAAATAGAGTACCTTCATGCTTCTTCTTAGAGTGCTCAATTCAAGGAGGTCAATGGTAAATTGAGGTGCTACTCTACAGTCTACCCACATGCACCATTAATTGAAACATGTAGGTTTGCACATAGTGATCAAAATAGGAAGCAAAAGTAAAATTTTTTAGGAAAAACGGATGCTAGTGGTAGTAAGTCATAGTTTAGAGGGTTAAAGTATAACTAATTTTAATTTTCTTACCTATTTAGAAATGTTGGATCACTTTGAATTACTTTAAAAAATTGAAGGACTTACAAAGAATAATTAAAGTTAAAGGATGATATTGAAATTTAAGTTAAAGTTGAATAGACAAAATGATAGCTAACCCAATCTTTTAATAGAAAAAAATAAATTTCCATAATATCTTTTCAAGGTAAAGCCTTCCTTTTTTTTTTTGATATGAAAATTATAGAATTTAATGGCCATTTTTATTGATACGTCTTATATATTTATTTTTTTTATGTTCCATCATACATTTAATATTTATTTTGCCAGATTATCCATATCCCGTGCAACCGACAGGCAAAACGCTAGTTTGATTAAGAGTTCAAAGGGAAATATGAAAATTATAAAGTAATACGGGCAGGATATAATTCTTGCTTGTGATTTTACTTAAATCAAAACGAGGGGAGCACTAGTGAAAAGTATAAATACGCAAGGAGAAGGAAACCATCCTAGCAAAAAAAAAAAAAAAAACAAAAAAAAGAAAGAGATGGACTAAAAAGATTTTTTGGCTAGAGATGGATTACTTTAATAAGATCTAAAAACACCTAGCCTGGTAGCACTAATATTGATCTTAACCTACAAGGTATTATATTGCCAATTTTTTTTTATCTTTTAAAATGTTTACACACACCCACATATATAAGTATACATGCACATACATATATATACATATAAATAGTATATGTTGTACGGGTTTTAGGCTAAGATGAAATGGACGATGCAGGTTGCTTGTGAGTTGAGTTCCGAAACAAATAAAAGGTGAGCGAGGAATTTACCATGTTCATGTGGTTGCTTGGAAGCTTTTTTACAGAGCTTCCACTTATGGTCATTGAAAGCAGCAAAAAGAACATGTCCCATGCTTGAGAAAAGCGAATGTAAACTGTGGAGAGAGAGAGAGAGAGAGAGAGATGGGTATAATGATTGCATACAGAAGAAAGCAATGTAGCATGGGCATGAGGGAGACGGTCTTTAAGGCAGCCAACTGCCCAAAAGCGTAGCAATTTAAGTTACATCTCATTCTCATTTTAGACAACACAATCTCTCTCTTGAGTCAAGGTCAACTACTTTGGGCTTCATCCCTCGTGACCTGGGACCATTTCCCTTCAGAGGAGCCCTTTCTTGTCTTGGATAAGAATCAAGGGGGCTAGTTTAGTGTAGGAGAAGGTTATTCAATGCTATTGGTGTATTACGTGACTTTATTTTTATTATATATATATATACAATGCTTGCCCCGTCACTATGTGTTTGTATTCGAATCCACCAACAAAGCGACTCAAAAACATTGTATCAAATAGAATAAGATTATATGATTCTTTTAAGAGTACTGGAATCTTTAAAACCGTACCCTTTTCTAGGGGTAGATGAAAAAAATAGTTGGGTTGGGCTGGGGCAATGCTCTGGCCAGCCCGATATGTTACGCAAACTGGCTGGGGCAGGGCCGTAGACTTGAACAGTAAGGTTTTAGCAACTTCAATTCAAGTAGGCCCATGGATGGCCAATAGTAATACCTCAAATGGCTCGTTGGTGATGCCCCAATAAGCCACCAAACTAGTGAAAAATTGTACATAAAAAACCTCCTCATCGATCATGGCACATCCCCATATAAAACTAGATATATACACATTGATAGATGATGAAGTTTGAACTTTGAGGTCCTCACGTGAATATCTTTGTTGCCGGAGCTAATTTCCTACTGTATATTGATCCAAGAGATTATAAATATAGTTTAGATCTCACTAAAGAAGACAATACAATAGTTAAAAATATGAAACGGAAACGAGAGATGGAAACTCAGAACGCGGCTAAAAAATCATAGGGGAAACGGGAGGGGGAGGTGGCGGAATGAAAAAAAAATCTAATGGGAAAAACCTAATACAAATCTCAGTAAGAAATGTTTTGCTAAATTTGAAGGAAGCCTCTAAAAAACTTAATAAAAACTTATATGAATACTTCAACAGATATTTTTAAAAAACATAATGAATGTTTATGGAAAAATGTATTAAAATAAATATTCTAACTTATCAAATAGTTTTCGTAGAGTTTCTTAGTTTTTCTTTTTTGCAGTTTCTGTTAAGTATTCTAAAAGTATTTGAAATGTTTTCCAAAAGTTTGCTGCACATTTGTCCAAAATTTTAAAAATGTTTAGTACCCTGACCGCAAGAGTATCTCTCAGAAAATTCTCCTATCCGGAACTTTACACCTACCCAAAGCGTGGAGTTACTTGATATGACGACATTAACGTGCTTTCTCAAGCAAGCTTGGAAGACTTCACTTGAAGCCTTTTCTTTTTGTTATTTTTACGTTTATTTTTCTTTGCTATCCAACAGGAGTGTCTTTTGTACTCGAGTTTTACGTTGTGTTTAAATTAAAGATTTGATAAGAAAAATAAAATAAAATTATATTGTGTGCTTGATTGTTAAAGAAAATGAAATATAAAATAACACAAAACTAAAATAAGTAAACACTTGAAATCCCCCATCTTCTTTACTTTTCCTTCTCCTTTCATTTTTTTTTCTTGATAAATTTGAATTCCAAAAATCACATTAGTGTGCTGAAGGAAAGCTTGAAAGACTTCACATGAAGTCTTTTTTTTGTTTTACTCGTTGCCTTCTGTTTTCTCTACTGCCCCCACAAGCCACGAGAGTATACTTTCTTGCAGCTTATGAAAAGCTAATTACTGTTTGGAGTGCTTTTGTTGACCTGCAGAAGTCTTGCCAATGCAACTTGCGTAATTAATCTTACATAAACTACAAGGATTGTGATCACTCCACATACTCGGACGTCAGACGAAATTCTCTAGGATCGGAATATCATAAAATCATTGGCATATTATATTTCATATGCCTCCTTTTGCCGCACTGTTTGCCTTTTTGATACAGCTGAAAACCATATTATGATATGCCCTAGTGGAAAGAACAATTATATATGCAGATTAAAGATTAGCCTGAATCTCTGATAGAATGGTTTCAAGGGATTTGATCATATAACATCTTAGATAAGTAGTGCATTTATTCTTCTCCAAAATAAAAAGAATACATGTATAAGCACTTATATATAAATATACGTATATGTGTAGATATAAAAAATATGTATGTAAATATATCTGTTTTTGCACTTCTTAGACACATCACAAACCCTATCACACCACTTTTTAAAAGTCCTGCATTCTTTCACATCTCATGCCGATCACTTCTCTTGCAAATAATCCTTATAGTCATCCAGGGATCCGTATGCTAGCTTAGAAGTGAAGACTATCAAAGAAAAATACCCAAAGGCGATAGCGCAGTTAATTTGTAGGATGAGCCTCCACTGGCTAATCCAGCTGTAACTGGAGATGAGTGTTGGTTCGAATTCCCACTGCTGCATACGATTTGACTCACTGTGGCATGTGTTTTTAGGGCCGGTGCGTGCGATACCAACTAAAAGAGCTCTCCTTATTCAATGTTATCCTCAGGGGATCTCGATCTCCTTCGTTGGTTAGCCTTTTTCTTTCTTTTCTGTTTTTAATTTTATTTTATCATACAAACATGCATATATCATAGAAGCCATCACCAAACAAACATTAATGTACAAATGAATGTTAATTAGACCAAAAGATAAAAGCATAATTGAGAGCTTAACACAAGATACAACATGCTTTATAGGAAAATCAAATAAAATCATACTTCTTTTATTTGGATAGGTTGGCCATGGAAGAGAACTCAGCAGTGTTAATTTACATGTAAAACATCCAAACCTAAAAGACTCAAGGAGCATTTAAACAACACTCAGGTGTATATCACGATTGATGAAGACTAAAATATCGATTGGCAAAACAACTCTAGTCTGCAAAACCCTCAGCCAAGAGAAGTTTTTCAAGATTCACCCTCTCTCCAAACCTGTAAGAAAATTTCAGCAATCCCTGAGAATTCACAGAACCCTTTTGCACCGGATAACTCACAGTCGCGCTGCCTCCAAGCGAGTATGCATGATCGAAAAGCTCTTTGACCGTTGTGTGTACTTCGCCAATATATCTATCCCCGAGTTTACGCTTACAGTATAGCTTAATGACAAACACGACCCCATAACATTGCACCGCAGACTCTTGTATGGTGTATTTCATGCTGAAGTTCCAAGCCGGATTAGTCTCGCCGTGCTTGTCTGCCGGAGTTCTCTTCTCCGTTTTGGGGTTTCCTCCGATGGAAACCCTAGCATAAACTTTACTCTTGAATATTTTCCGAACGTCCTCGAGATCATTTGCGGAGATTAGGGTTAGCTCAAGCTTTCTGCACTCCATATACTGAAGTTTGTGTATGTATAACTATATTAGAGAACTTGATTTTTCTTTTTAAAAGAAGCAATTGAAAAGTCTTCTTGCCAGTAACGTGTGAAGCCTACCATCTATGATTTTGTGGATGACCAAGAATACCATATACATGGATCAGGTAATTTCCTGCCGTTCCCTTGTTAATACGAATCCCCCTTCTTGTACTTTTCTAATTGGTAATTTGAAAAGTTGAAAATTGATTAATAGTTCGAAGGGAGTGGCGGCTCCGGTACATAGGTATATATTACTTGAATTGCTCACAATTACTACTCAATATAATAATATATATCGCATTTTGTGATAACTATATATAGGTCAAATTTATAATACCTATGGCTCATATTTGTGGTTACTATTTTTTCACCAAAATCATCTCAAATTTTTCAAAGATTCCCATCTAATGAAAAACCCTTCACGGTACCGGAGAATAATCCATAGTAGAAAGCCAAAACTCAATTAATAGGGTGGTTGTGGGAAACGTACCAATACCATGTGTTTAAGATAGGTATAGACTAGAAAGACTTAGACTAATTGTCCTACTCAAGTCTTGCAGCTATTTCCGTTGACATCAATCGATGGAAAGACTTGACAGCAATAGGTATAGAACAGAAAGACTTGACCTTTTCTATTCAAGTTCTGTTGTTAGATGCTCAAATTACTTTTAAAAAACTGCTTTATTCTATGAACACAATTAAATATGTACCATATGCGTTCTGTCTCTCCTCAAATAATATTTGAGTAATGTCATGCAAAGAGAAAATTATATAAAATAATGTGACTGAGCATTACTTTCTATTTTAAAACAAAACATCATCAAGATAGTTTTTTATTCAAAAATGCAATTGCCACATTAGAATTTAGATAAATTTTCTATATAACTTTGTTGTAAGATTATAATTTTTCATCATATTTTTGAAGGGCTCCAGACCATTTTTTTCTTCGGTCAATCTGTATATATTCTCTCTCTCTCTCTCTCTCTCTCTCTCTCTCTCGATTGTATGAAAACAATTATTCTATCATTGTCATCTTATTTACCAAGTATAAAATATAAATTTAACATCAGTAGTGTGCTCTCGAGCCTCGTTCATACAACACTATAGATTAGCGTTTCATCTCGTGTTCTTAACAACATGCATAAATATACAAAGACATTGACTTAGTAATTTATTTGAAGCAAGGCCTACAACATTAATGTGCAAGAACAATATAACGTATGAGTGTCATTATCTTCTTCATATACCGTATAGACGAACGTAGAAGATATAAATATAAAACCATACATCTTAAAATTAAAAGTAACTTGACCAAATAAAGCCCTATCACTACTACTACTTGTAAGAAGTCGCATAAAATTTGTTTTGCCCATATGTGATCATCTGGAGATATGACTATTTTCCATTTTTCGCAAAAGTGAACACTGTTGATTTCCTTTTCCACATAGAAATGTTCCTGAATTTTATTTGAGAATACTTCCAGTCTCTTAACATTAACATTAATTGTACCTTAGATTAACTGATACACAGGGGAGCTCTGCCTCCAAATGCAATTCCAAAGTGTGCCCGGTGCAGTGAAGTAGAAGAAAGTTCAGATCATCTGCTACTAAGGTGTCAAGTGACTTGGCTCATTTGGTCTTCTATCCTAAACTGGTGGGGAATGCAGTAGGTTTCACCTCTCAATCTGGCTGATCTGGCCTTATGGTGGTATGAATTCAAGCTCTTTGGCCTGGAGAAAACCATATGGAGGGCTCTCTTTCTGGCAACTATTTGGAATGTCTGGCTTCTAAGGAATGGTATAATCTTCAAAAACATCACACTGGATTGGCAGGAAACTGTTCACACAATTAAGCTTTTCCTTGCTTTCTGGATGAAAGCTAAAGTTGGGAACTCAGAGTTTAGCATTACGGAATTTATACACAAATGACTGTTAATCAGACCAAAAGATAAAAGCATAATTGAGAGCTTAACACAAGATACAACATGCTCTATAGGAAAATCAAATAAAATTATACTTCTTTTATTTAGATAGGTTGGCCATGGAAGAGAACTCAGCAGTGTTTACATGTAAAACATCCAAACCTAAAAAACTCTAGGAGCATTTAAACAACACTCAGGTGTATATCACCATTGATGAAGACTAAAATATCGATTGGCAAAGCTACTCTAGTCTGCAAAACCCTCAGCCAAGAGAAGTTTTTCAAGATTCACCCTCTCTCCAAACCTGTAAGAAAAGTTCAGCAGTCCCTGAGAATTCACAGAACCCTTTTGCACCGGATAACTCACAGCCGCGCTGCCTCCATACGAGTATGCATGATCGAAAAGCTCTTTGACCGTTGTGTGTACTTCGCCAATATATCTATCCCCGAGCTTACGCTTACAGTATAGCTTGATAACAAACACGACGCCATAACACTGCACCGCAGACTCGTGTATGGTGTATTTCATACTGAAGTTCCAAGCCGGATTAGTCTCGCCGTGCTTGTCTGCCGGAGTTCTCTTCTCCGTTTCGGGATTTCCTCCGATGGAAACCCTAGCATAAACTTTCATCTTGAATAGTTTCCGAACGTCCACGAGATCATTTGCGGAGATTAGGATTTGTTCAAACTTTCTGCACTCCATATACTGAAGTTTGTGTGTGTATAATATTAGAGAACTTGATTTTTCAGTCGCCTACGAAAGAAGTAATTGAAAAGTCTTGTTGCGAGTAACGTGTGGAGCCTACCATCAATGATTTTGTAGATGACCAAGAATACCATATATATGGATCAGGTAATTTCCTGCCGTTCTCTTGTTAGTACGAATGCTCCTTTGTACTTTCATTAAATTATTAGTACGAATCCTCGTTGTAAGTTCCTTACTGATAAAGAAAAGTTGAAAATTGATCAATAGTTAGTAGCGAATGGTTTCTTGAAGCTACGGGAAAAAAAAATTAGTGGTCAGGTAATACTGAATATTTGATAGTAATTTTTATTAAATAGTGATATATGACATGAGAGATTAGTAGAGTAATGGAGAGAATTTAAAAAAAAACATACCACAAGGTAAAAGCTGATAAGTTATTATTTTAAAAATTTTTTCAATACTTCACAAACTCAGATTACTCTACTTCACAAACTTAAGTTGCTAATATATTTACACGTTACGTGCTATTATTTGATAGAAATTATTACCGAACACTTAGTACTACTTGACCACTAAACTATTTTTTGTACAGAGAGTACTTAGTATTTGAACTGACCACAATTACTTCTCAATATACTAATATAGATCACATTTAGTAGTAACTATATATAGGTAACATTTATAATAACTATGGCTTACATTTGTGGTTACTGCTTTTTCACCAAAATAATCTCAAATATTGCAAAGAGTTCCGTCTAATGATCAGTTTTTTTTAACCTTTTGTTTTAAGGGTGAGATTTGCAAGGTACAGCATCATGAAAAATCCTTCACGGTATAAGCCATAGTATAAAGCCAAAACTCAATTAATAGGGTTAATTTTGGTGGTTGTGGGAAACTTGCCAATGCCGCTTGTTTTAACATGGATAGGTATAGACTAGAAAGACCTAGACTAATTGTCCTATTCAAGTTTTGCAGCTATTTCCGTTGATAGGAATGGATGTAAAGACTTGACATCAATGGGTATAGAACGGAAAGACTTGACCTTTTCTACACAAGTTCTGCTCAAATGACTTTTCAAAAACTGCTTTATTCTATGAACACAATGAATATGTGCTATACGTGTTCCGTCGCTCCTCAAATAATATTTGAGTAATGCTATGCAATAAAAAAAATTATATAAAATTTTAGTATTAAATAATATGGGAGAACATGACTTTTTATTTTAAAACAAAATACTCGTTAAGGTAATTTTTAATTTAAAAATGCAATTGCCATTTGGATAAATTTTCTATATAATCTTGCTGTAAGATTATAATTTTTCATCATATTTTTTGAAGAGCTCTTGACTTTTTTTTTTTCTTCGGTAAATCTGTATATACTACTCTCTCTCTCTCTCTCTCTCTCTCTCTCTCTCTCTCTCTCTCTCTCTCTCTCTCTCCATCCTTGGTTGTATAAAAACAATTATTCTCTCATTGTCATCTTATTTACCGAGTAAAAAAACATAAATTCAACATCAGTAGTGTGCTCTCGAGCCTTGTTCATATAACACTACGGATTAGCGTTTCATCTCAAGGTCTTAACAGTATGCGTAAATATACAAAGACATTGACTTAACAATCTATTTGAGGCATGGCCTACAACATTCATGTACAATAACTATAACGTATGAGTCTCATTGGCTTCTTCATATACATGTATAGAGGAACATAGAAGATATAAAACCATACATCTTAAAAATTAAAAGCTACTTGACTCAATAAAGCGCTTTCACTAATACTATTTGTGAGAAGTCGCATAAAATTTGTTTTGCCCATATGTGATCACCTGGATATGATTATTTTCCATTTTTTTGCAAAAGTGAACACGGTTGATTTCCATTTTCACATAGAACTGTTCCTGAATTTCATTTTAAAATCCTCCTATTAACTCTCCCTAATTTCGTCCTTCTTTTGGTAAATATTGCTAATTCCTCTATGAAATAAGAATTAATAAAGTATAAGACAAGGGAAGAGTAACATAATTAAAGCCAAGCCTAACTAATCAAAATGTCACTGCCAGAACTTTTAAAGAAAGGAACTAAATGACTAAAAGAAGAAAACACAAATAATCTATAAGTGAACCCGAAATTTGAAAGATGGTATGGTCTACGTCCTTTTGCCAAATGGTCTGCCCTTTTCAGGTGCTGAAACCCACCTTGGAATGAAATCCCCTGGAGGAAGCTATTATCCTAAATATTAGTTTTATGGATTCTCATTCAATGAAAAGATGTAATATTAATTAAGGAAATAAGGAAACGCGACACTCTACTCTTTAAAATCCCAACATAGTATCTCTTGAATAGTGTTTTCCAATCAATAACCAGTTATATGGTGCATAGTCCTAATGAAAATTCCCCAAGCAGATGAAACTATATTTTGTAGGATATTAAAGAAGAGAAGAGAAGAGAAGAGGATAATTTTTTTTTAATTTTTTTATAATCTCGTATATTCCCTTGTTTGGTTGATTTTTGATTAAGCTGCATAAGTGTAGTTCAACATAACTAAACTGATCTAAGTTAGCTGTAGATTAGGTTAATTATGTCTTCTTTAGTGTATATTGTACTGAGAGTCGTATTTTGAGTTCATTGTAGGTAAATACTGATAAAAAGGAGGATTTGGAGCCATAAAAGCGATCTGGAGTGTGGGCACGCATATTGAGGGCCGTTGGTGAGATTGATCTTGGGAAACGTGCAACTTATCATCCGTAGCTCGGAATGGAATGAAGGATGCGCCATTGGAAGGATTTCGCAAAGTTATACAAGTTCACGTCTAACGAGCATTGCGAGAAAGGGACTCCAAAAGTCTTGAATTGAGCTGCAAAGAGATAAGGAAAGATAGCTGAAGATTGTGGAAAAATATACTGAGAGTTCGAACGGTGGAAACAAGAAGGAAACGAGAGTTCGAACGGTGGCTGGTAAAAAGTGAAGAAAAATGGTATTTTGGCCTTAGGGTTCGAACTCCCATATGAGGGTTCGAACTCTCAGAGGCTGGACACTTAAAAGAAGCATATGCAGTCTTAGGGTTCGAACCCTAATTATAAGGGGAAAGAGGAGTTCGAACTATAAGAAGAAAAATAGAAAAATTACACTGAAGGTTCGAACTCCTCTGCTAGAGTTCGAACTCTAAGAAGAAAAAAAGAAAGAAATAAGGTTCTGAGGGTTCGAACTCCTCTACTAGGGTTCGAACTCTAAGAAGGATTTTTGGGCGAATTTTCTTATTCCTACTAGGACTCTGCTTGCGATCTCTATATATATTCCTTCGATTTTTTGGAGAAGGAGGACGATTTCTTTAGGTTTTTAACTACTTTTTAGTCTAGATTCATAGGAGTAATTAGGGTTTTTATTATTCTTGTAAATACTTTCATTAAATTCAAGTTTTATTGCTTTAATTCAAGATTTTGTTCAAGAATCCATAGTTTTTGTAATTAGTTCAAGATTCGTAGTTCGTTTATAGTTTTATGTTCTAGAAAGTTTTCAATACATAGTTAATTGTTTTCCATGGCCATGAGAGGCTAAATTTCTTGACTCGGGATCGATTGTGAAGATTGATTGGGGATCGAGGATGAATAATGGAGGTAAGGTTGAATTCACTGCTATATCTTCTTGATTCTTCTTCTTCTCCTTCTTCTTCTTCGTTCTAGATACTTTTGAAAACCTGAACGTCCTATTATGTTCGGTAATGCTTATGTGTGAATACCACACTAAGTATATATGTTGCCTTGTAATGTTTATGCATGAGTTGGATTCAATATATGCGCTGCATGAATTGATGATGCGCGTCTTTGATTATAACAACCCGATTTATTCTAGAAGTTTAAGATTGGAAGAACTATTGGTTTTAAAGCTAAATCTTTCGAATCCGAGACTCGCGACGCAGCCGAAGGATTTGAGTTATTAAATTATCTCCTTTGGGATTCCAAGAGACGCAAGTGGTTGGAACGATTGATTCCGGGACTTTTTATTTCTTAGTTTAAATTAGATAACCAATCTTTCCTTAACCTAAAATTAGATTTTTGTGTATTGGAGTGTTTTTCCTAAGATTTTTTATCCACGGCAAGTTTTCTTATTTACGTAAACCATCTTCCTTGTGGGATCGACCTCGTACTTACGAGAAATTATTACTACATCGCGGCCGTGTACTTGCGATTAAGCATCACCATTTTTCGGAGCGATCAATTTTGAGAAAAGAAAAGAACGGAGAGGTGAAAGTAAAATTTTCAAACTTTTTTCCCTCCTTCCTACAAGGAATTTTTGTTGTTTATTAGAATTTGACAGGAAAATTTGAGTTTAATATTAGAAACAACAAACAATACTTAAGATACAAACATATATAGTTTTCACCATTTCCCTCTATTTTCTTTCAAACCAAACAAGGAAAACAATTCAATTAATTCCTCCTCTCTTTCCTCAGCATTAAATCCTCTTTTGGGTGATCCTGCCACTAGGTTCAATTTTTGTGCTTCTTGCACCTTTATATTCACCACTTTTAGGTTACACTGAGGAAAGAAACCACAGCTGATCCATACATATAAATCTCGTTTTCACCTAGAAGACAACTATATTACTTCGTGCTTTCAAATGTCAACATTTTATAACCAGTAATTAAGTAGTAATTAACAATAAATACAATTGTGATGGGAGCTAGATAGAATCTTCGTTCTCTTAGGAAAGCTGTTCTTAATTAACAAGATTGATTCAGTAGTCAATAAAAGAAAGAAAAAAAAAAGAGTGAAAAAACGCTTGTTATGTGAGAAACTAGTTATATATACATATACTAGAAGGGTGTCACACACCATTTTTATTTACCAGCAAAAGAAGAGAATCATTCATTCAAGATGAATAACAATATAAATTGAGAAGAGAAGCAACCAAGACTGAGCAAGCCAAAATGCTTGACAGGAAAGGAAGCTATCAACCAACACAGGGCAAAGCAAAGAGAGGGGGGGGGGGGGGGGGGGGGGGGGGGGGGGGGGGGGGGGGGGGGGGGGGGGGGGGGGGGGGGGGGGGGGGGGGGAGGGGGGATAGCTAGTGGCCATTACAGAGAGGAATAACATGGGAAGCTATAGACTAGCTTGAGGCTTTAACTCCTTCAATACTATAAAGGAAGTCCGAAATGCTGAAGGGAGCTTTAGGATTCTCTGCTTTAATCCAGTAGGCTGAGGTCACGCACTATGTGCGTGTGTTACACTACACCCAATTGGTTTTCTGTTTGTTAGTGGTTATTTGGTTGTATAACTGTATAAGTAGTGGAAACTTGATACACCCAATTATTTTGTCTGAGTTATTTGATTGTATAACCGTATAGATTCTATAGAAGGTGAGAACGTGGGTTACGTTGTAATTTTTTAAATATTTTTAGATAGTTTAAGAATGTAAAATAACATGATAGATTCTGACCAAAGCTCCAGCGTTGACTTTTTATAATATTATATATACATATATAACAAGAGAACCTCTTGTGAAAGATGCACATAAACTACACAGAAATCACATTTAACAAGTTTGATTCACACGTTAACTAGGATAGTAGAACCTTGCATGTAAACTGGACCAGTTACCATTAATTTGGTTCGAAATTTCTACATATTGCAATCGATAAATCGCATAGTATAGTAATTCTATCTTGATATTCTAGACTGTTCAGCTAACTCCAACGCATTGACAGCCTAGACTGCTTGGTTCTTGTCCAAGCTAACTAATATGTATCAAAACGACTAACTTTAACACATTAGGTTTAAACTTACAAGCTAATTATCTATTTATATATGCTTGTCATCATTCCCATCCACCCCTAGCCTATGCACTCAGTGCGAGTACAACTGGCTTCATATTCCACAAGACTTGCTTTCAAATGTCAATCCCAACTAATGCAACAGCGCCATTCCCTTCCCCTATAGTTTCCTTTCTCTTTCTCTTCTATGAATTTTCCTTCTATACAAATTAATTTGTCAAATGGCTTTCATGTCCTTTTCCATCCCTTTTAAACTGCCCTTTCCCTCCTATATGCTTTCCCTTTCTCCTGTCCCCTCACTTTCCCCACCTTAACAAAGCATTATTGTTGGTGAATTCAATTTGGGTTTTCATGCATGGTAAGTCCCCTTCTATTTATCTTTAGCATTAATTGAAAACTATTCTCCGATATCATGCGGTCCAATGGCATTCGATTGACTAGTTTATTTAACTAGTGCTCAAGAGTACAAGTCCTTGTAAGTAATTAATGTATTGTCTACTACCTTCTGGTAAAAAGAAAATCAGCATTTGAAATTTTTTTCAAGTAACAATTTTGTTCCCCGAACAATAATTTATCTCTAATAAATAATGATGAAGTCGCAGTAAGCTACTTGTGTAAGTTAATTCTGCTAACTCATAAAGTATAATACATGACATATAATTTTATATATATCCCTAAGGTTGGTAGATCCAAAACCGAAAAAGTAAAATAATAAAGACAATAGTATATTATCATGACATCTGCATCACTTTAGTATGCAATTCTTCGTAGCAACATTCTGATGTTACAAACATGAAATTATACCACCCAACATCAGGCATGAATCCTGTCTTGAAAACCATCCTTAGATACTGATCAGGATAATGGTTCACGAATATATTCATAATTGGGCAAATTACTCCAATAGTCCTCATAGTTTGAGCTTAATCTCGATTTTGTCTTTTTAGTTTCAATTGCAACAAAAATATCTTTTAATTTTGAAATTAGTGTCCAATAAGTCCAATAAAAAACGGATGTTCGCGAGATTAGCGAAAAGTCACTACGTGCCACTCATGTGGCCACATCAAAGGAACAAACTAGTAAAAGCACCCATTTCCATCTCTGTTTTCCCTTCCTTCCTGCTCTTTTTCACAATGTTCCACTGACCAACCCCACCATCCCCAGCTCTTACCTCCTGCCACCACCTTCCCGACCACACCCAGCCCCAACTCTCCGCCACCCCACCACGCATGGATCTTGAATTCATGAATAATCTTCTTAGCCTAAAGAAAGAACAATGAAAGGATGAACCAGTAATATCTAAGATAGATGCAGCTTTTTGTTTGTGATTCATCATTTACAATATTTTCAACACTGTTATAGCTCCTTCACAAAGTAACCCAACCTAGCTATCTCTCTCTCCCCTTTCTTTCTCTCCTCTGTTCACTCCACGTATAGATGAATTCAGTGGATGAAACAAAATCAAAATTAGAAAGAAATACTAAACGCTCGCCTCAAATTGTTTCTCCTTAGGGAACTTTGTCTTGGTAATTTAGTTTATGGCACTATATTTTTATTAGTTCTTGGAGCTTGGACAAATAAACATTTGAAGTGGGTTCTCACAGCTGGAACTAAACACATAAATAAATGGAGAATTAACTTTTAAGTTTAAACCTAATGCCTTAAAATTAATCATTTTGATACCTATTAAATAGTCTGGACAAAAACCAAACAGTCTAGGCTCATCAATGCTCTATATGGAAGGGATTAATACTGATGTTCAATATAAAACACAACTACACAGATTTATGTGTCATCAGGAAATAGAAAGTTCAAAATAATCTTAGCTGAAAACTATAATTGAAACATTTGTGAAGTTTGATAACTAGCTACAACTGATAAGTTAACTGAGTCAAGTTTGGGTAAGATGAACAAAACATACAAACATACATATATATGTATCTATATCAAATATTTGTATGAAACAGTAAAATCTAAGAAAAATCAGCTGCACATGTAAATGCATCTGTGTTTTAGTATTTGTTCATGTCACTCATCAAGTTGTAACTTGTACGGCTGAAGACTCTACTTACTGGAGGAAGCTATAGCATTCAGTTGTTGCAAGAAAGTTTCACACACATATCATCATCATGAAATAGATTCAAGAAAAACATAGAAAAGTATCCAAATTAAAAACATAAATATAAAAAAACCACCAAAACAAAGATTTCAAACAGAAACTTGGTTAAGCACAAAACTACACTTTCTTTCTTCTCGGGTCAATCAGCAAATGAAGAACATAGGGCTTACAAAGCTGTATGTCCCAATAGATACCCTAGTGACACTTTCAAAAATATCTCAGCTAAAGGACCTGCCCAAGGAGGCATACCGCCATCAGCCGCTGCATCCACAAACCTGTATGAAAAGGTCAGCTTTCCCACTGAATTGTCTTCAGAAGCTCGTTTCACAGGGTAACTAACCTCCTTCTCCCTGCCTCTACCAGCCTGTTTATAAAGTTCTTCGAAAGGAACATGAACCTTGACGATATACCTGTGCTTAAACCATCTTTCACTGTATAATTTGATCATAAGCACGCTATCCTTCATTTCTGACTTGTTTATGAGGTATGCACTGGTGAAATTCCATCTCGGGTTCGTCCTACTGTGCCTGTCTACCTGCGTTCGCTCGTCGGTACAATCGACCACTACTAAGGCATAAGCTTTAATTTGTTTTGAACATTATTCTGGCATCCTTAAGATTATTAGCCGAAATACGATGAATCTCAAACTCCATGGAGTCCATGTCTAGGGTGGAATGGAAGAGGATTTTTGGGGTAGAAATCTTAGAAAATCCAAAATATCACAAGAGATTGACTACTAATTCCAATCTATTACTTAGAACATTCTCGAATGTTTTTTTTTTTTTTTTTCCCTTGCAGAACTAACTAGTTGGCCCTTTGCGATACCGTTAGGTTCCCAGAACTTGACCTCCAATGCAGTATAGTTAGCGTATGAACTTGGCCAACTATGGTTAAATTGAAACTTTCTCCACAATGGTTTTCAAAAATTTTTTAAAACCCACTTGATATTATTAGGTTAGTATTATCTCCAAATTCATACCATTATACATAAGTGCCCACTGGCACGCAGAAAAGTCTTGATATATATATATATATATATATGACATGCTCGGTTGACTAGGTGTTTGGTGAAATGTCAACAATCTTGCTTTCCCTCCACCTTCCCCCATATTTCATATGATCTTCCTCCCATGGAGTGTAGTTTCTTGTCCAAAGATGTAAAAATTTTTACTCTTACATTCTCTTGTTGTGACCTTCATGTTTCTTAAATTTGCCACCATGTAAAAATTTCCCACCATTTGTTACATTCTCTTTTTGTGACCTTCATGCTTCTTAAATCTTAGGTTCATTAGAGATCGAGAGTAAGAAAATATGATTTTGCATTAATATGTGGATTTATTTAATCTAGTGAGAGAGTAAATGACCAATTTCAACTATTTAATGCGAAACTATGGTTATGCATATATCACTAATTGAATGCACTATCACGGCACACTGTCTAGCTAAGTAATGCACTATTTAAGAACTGAATACATGTTCACACTTATAACCAAACCTACGCTTCATTGTGTTTTGATACAAGTGCCCAATTCTCGAGCTATTGGTGCGCTATTCTTGTATTGATCGAGTTACCATAATCACAAACTACGCAGGATACGTTTTTCAGCATTTGCTTGAGTATTAAGATCTACGATACCTCTGGAATCTACAACGACCTGGATAAATGCTCCATACAAATTTATAGTTGCCTTCTATCAAAATTTCAAAAGTTCTAACTTTATTTTGAATTTTAGAAGTATTTTTCAATTTGCTCTTTAAAAATTTATAAATCCCCCTCAAATTTTTAAAAAGTTCTATTCTTACGTACAATTTTAAAATATTTTTTAATTTGTTCCAAAAAGTCTATAAATTTCCTCTCAAATTTTTAAAATTTTTACTTTTACCTATAATTTTATGAATACTTTCACCTGTTGCTACAATTCCATCGTTCTTGAATGCTTGCCTTTTGCCTTTGAATCCAGGCAATGGCGCCAAATCTTGACTTTACCTAAAGAGTGTATTCTTTTATCTCAAGCATTGGGTTGGGGGAGTAGTATAACCCGGCGAGTACGAGTCGATTTTCCACAAGGATCGCCTTCAATATGAATTAGAGTTGACAAATACTTGCAACTATTGAACTTGCAATATACACAATTGACTACTTCTAATAGAGTAAACAAAAAATTGATTGATTTTGAGAGAGGTTAAGTTAGCGAGACTAAGGCAATAACAAGACAATTACACTACAAAAGAGAAGTTCATGGATTCAATTGATCCAATCATTCAATTCACCCAAGGTTTCAAGGAGGTTCTATAACTCAAATCATCGGTTTTATTTTGAGCCTTTAATTTAGAAAATTTAATGATTAAAAATCATGAAATCAATGATAATTAATTTAGATTTGTAAATAATAAAATTCTTGTGTTTATACCATCGATCTAAGCAACCCTTATACCAAATTCAAGATTTGTGCATAGAAACTCAAAGATTTAGTCAAGAACACAATATTTCAATGAGATCTAAGAATCATATATTCAATTTAATGATAATTAACTCTTGAATTATAATAAATTTAAAGTTATAAATTTACACCATCGATTTGTGCAATCTCTATATCAAAGTAGGGCTTGTGCATAGAGATTACCAAACTAAGTCAAGAATTTAAGTTTTCTCAAAGACTTAGAGTTTAATTGTCAAGAATTAAGAGATTTAAAAAATGAAACAATGATAATTCAATTATCTCCATTGAAATCTTAAGATCCTTGGATGATATTCACAATTGTTTCCAAAAAAAGAATTAGCTTCTCATCAACACATAGAAAGCACAATTAAATTGCATAAAACAATGGAATTGAAAAAGTAAAAGATGAATTACAATGAAGTCTAAGTGTTTCTCTCTCTAAAACAACTCTCAAAACTACTAAATAAAATAAAAAATGTCTAATGAAGAAGAGATCCTAAAATTTAGGCACAAAACTGCCCTAAATAGGTTGAAAAGTAACACAGTCTGCGCGAACCATTTGAACGGTCTTTTGAACTTGATTCAAATGGGTAAAACCGGCCTCTGAAGTTTGGCACTATTTGAACGCCTGTTCAAATGGCCTGCTAACAGAGGGCCATCCGAATGGCTGTTTGAATGCCTGTTTGAATAGAAATGTGTAGATCTCGAAAAATTATATGAAAGCGATATATTATGGACTCTGGTAATACTTTTGGTTTGAGAGATATGATTTTTCAAAGTTTTTGCTCTGTGTGCTTTAGTAGCTCGTACTCCAGCTTCATTAGCTTATACTTTGAAGTATCTACTTGAATCTTATTCTCCTTTCATCCACATTACTGTTGAAGTCATCCGATTTAAGCTCAAAACCTATACAAAGTAAAACAAATTTAGTTAAAAACTAACTAAAAAAGCATATAAAATCTTAAATAAAGGCTAACTGTCTTTTCCAACCACGGTGCTAAAAATTGCTTATCTATGCCGCACCCAGATTGTGGGAATTTAAACACTCAAATACAAGTGCGGTGAAGTAGTAGTTAAAATAACCTGATAACAATCGGGTCGATTAATAGGAAACGGAGTTCTAAATTATGTAAAATATCACAGTTGCAGATGGTAGGTGCCAAAATTCACCCCAGGTAATGGATTAGATACCGACTAAGCCGTGCTAGATACAGAAGCATTATAGACAGCTTAAGTTAAAATCTAAACCAACCAGTTCAAATTTCACCTCTTGCGGATGAGAATCGGACAAAAATTACAAAAATAGTATCCAAAAGAAAAATATTTTATTTTTAAGAGATTTGATGGTTATTAAACTAGATTGCAAAATAAACAGATTAAAAATGGCCTTAGATCCAATTGAGCTAGTTATGTAACTTTCTTAGGGGTTGATCAATACAGGTTTGTCATCTGTCAATCATTTGACCCTTAAGCCTCAAAAACCAACATATGAGAATATTCAATGATAACAAAATACTAGAATATTACGTTAAAATCATGAACTTTCACCATCGACTTATAAACACTAGATAATGCTTTGTTAGAGTAGAAGTGCAACAAGTATAATTAAAGGCATATGTTTTTAAAGGTTCTAATTCGATACTTATTAAATTATTATCAAAGACCCTCACTATCGATTTACATATACCGGCTGCTTTATCAAGGCAAAAAGTATTACAAACATAATTAAAAGTCTAAGTTTTCAAAAGGATCTAGTTTTGATTACAAAGAATATAAAAGCAATCCATTCCAGATTAAGATTAAGAGCCTTAGGTCTCTACCAGAGGTTTGAATATAAAAAATACCAGACAGAAAACCCACATAAATTATACAAGCTTATGAAAAGTGATAAGTAAATCAACATTTACTGTACTTTACACTATTCTTATATTAATTACGATACTCATAAATTTAAACTTGTTTATAAAACACAAAACCATTACGTGCATAAAATATATGTGCCTATGCCCGTGTATGCAATATACTGAACATGTGTAAAAATACTAAGGTTTTTAATAAATTTGGCATGGAAAGACAAACTTGAATTAATCATCCTAATACCATCACGTGATTTCATAATTGGCTCCAAAAATAAAACTAGCTACTCATATTTAGAAGACTTGGCTTTAAAGAAAATTACTTTATAAATAAAATGATTTATTACAGCAGAATAACAGTAAAGAAAATACTGAAGCAGAAAAGTAACTGACTGAAAAATACTAACAAATTAACTGGAATCTAGACAGAAAATAAATTGAAGTAGCTCTCTACAATTGCTCCCGAACTCCCCTCCTTCCTATTGGAGCTTTTCAATTTATAGGCTTCAAAGAGTAAAGCCTTATATATTTTTTTAATCCTTTGCTCCTTGCCACTAACATCATCGCAATATGGATGAAAGCTTCAATTCATTATCCTTACTGTGCTTTGCTTATCCTTGTTGGCCACAATATTTCATTTGCTTTTCTTTCTTTTGTTTTTTTCTTTGTTTTCCACTGCACACCTGCATATATATATTATACTTATAATATAATATATACTATAAATATACATATACATATAATACATACACACATATATAATATAAATAATATCAACCACACACACACACACACACACACACACACACACACACCATATATATATATATATATATATATATATTTTCAGTATTAATTATGACTCGTGTGCATGCTAGCTTCATTTTATTCGGTTTTAACTGTGAATCTATAGAAGATACAAAAAACATGAAAAAAAATACTAAAAGAATATTATAATGATAAATAATGTATAAATAACTTTTACCAATAGCTTACAATTAAGGACTATGATTATACTTTTTAGAGTACAATTACACCCTCCAACTAAGTTTTTGCTAGTTCCTAGCCAAACAATAAACACATTAAAAAAAATAGGTTCCACTTTCATAGGAATCACAAGAGCATTTAGCATATGCATCAAACCTTTAAACCCCTAGGTTATTCCTAGTGGGCGAGTGGTGTCTGGTGAGAGTTTTTAGTGATGGTATCCACAAATATCAAAATGTGGATTGCAAGTGCGGATAATGAGAAAAAATATTATATGTATCAAAACACAAGCATATTTTATATATCTTTCTCGTTAATATACAAGCAAGATAATGTTTTAAAATAACATATGAGAGGTTTTTGTGTGTATGTGATCATTACATGATAAGAAAAGTATTACAAGATTAAAATACAGATACATTCTTTAAGTTTTGAGTCAACCTCACTAGATATTTTTTCAAAAAGAAAGAATATAGACATCTCACACTGGTTGTCCTTGTAAAAGAGTAAATGTAAAATAAAATGAAAAAAGACAACCATAAAGAAGATGACATGAATATATAAAGTGAGAGACGACTTGGATAGCTCCATAAAAGAATACTCACTGTTAAAATCACACAAGCAATTGATAAGTGAATTCTCTACGAAGTGAATGACCAAGCAATGTACACATCAAATCTCTGAGGACTTTGTTCAGATTATAACTTGGCCATGGGGTTTATAAGATAGGAAAATAAAGAAAGGATACAAGGGCTCAAAACATATGTAATTAAGGCATGAATTTATCAATGAATACATACCTTCAATTTCCTTACCGGGTTATTTTTACTTCCCTTTTTCCTTTGTTTTGCTTTTTTTTTTTTTCATATTGCAAATAGATCACCCCCTTTCTCAATTCAACTTGCACAAGTGAAGATCCTTATGTTTTCTTATTTAGGGACGAAATTTTAACAATGATATATATAACAAGAGACAAAGAAATAGGCTTAAAGATAGTTCCAAGAAAATTATGTCAACAAAGAAATCTGTGGCTCAAAAGATCAAAGATGACCTTAATTCATTTTTGAAAGTTTACAATAGCTCAAGGTTATAAGAATTCAACATATTCAATTGCCGTAGCAATTCAAACAATTGAGTCAAATACAAATATAATAGAGTTATTCAAAAAGTGATGTGAAAGAAATTCATCAAGAGTAAATGTAAACACTCTGAAAGGCGTGATTAGCTTTAAAGATCACTTAGTGATAAATTTTCACATTTGCTAGGATGAAACTGTATAATATGTAAAAATACTAAACTTATCATGATATGATAATAAGTGATGTAAAATATTCTCTTTTTATGTGTTAAGATAAAATCTTGCATTTGTATTAAAAACAAAGGATAAAACAAAAATTGTGCTAAGGTGAATGAAAAACATATTTTAACAAATCTCCAAAATCTACATTTGCATTTCACAGAAAATTGTAGAAAATTATAAAAGATATGCAAACCACTTTTGTAGATTTCAAGTGCATTCAAATTGTATGCTCTTTGGTCTTGCGCTTTGTTTTTTGAAAAATTCAAAATATCTGTAAAATAAATATTACTCATATTTACAAATAAAGATAAATACGCAAGTAAAATACTCAAACAAACACCCTAAAAAGAATAATCATTACAAAGTCAAGCTAGACTTTGACATCAAAATCAAGACAGTCTACCGTTTTGATGATTCCAAGGCATCTTAATGCCTTAGTATTTACTTGCCCTTTAATAATATCTAGGTAAACCATTTGATTCCCTGACATTAGTGAATTACTCTCTTTGTAATTTTTATCCACACACGTGTATTTAGCACAATGGTGACACCTATTTAGTCTTTTTGCTCTTCTTTTATATGCCACAGTACTGTGACTAGTAAGAGACATCTTTGCATGATGAATTATCTCACCCTTGATACCAAATGGAAATATTAGGAAGATGTAACATGCAAATGTAAGCACTCGACCATTTATATGAGAAGATATGACACTGTCCAGTTCTTTAACTTTTGCTGATTGAAAATAATAACAAAAATATCAGAAAACAAAAACTATCTCATTGATCCACCGGCCTTTGAGTGACATTGACCTGTTGTGTTTTATAGTTTAGGAGTAGTTCTTTTGTTTTCCTTTTGCTAGGTTTGTTTTTCTTATCTTTTTGGTAGTTTAGTTGTGTACATTTGTGTTCTCGAGAGTCCTGCTCGCCCTGTTATTCTTTTCTCGGAGGTCATGACATAATTCTAGTTGTGGGGGAGGGGGGGACCATTTGCGTGTTGCTGTAGAAAATTTTGAAATTTTCTACAAAACTTCAGAGAGTCAGTTTTTTTGATTGATCGGTGCGCTAAACTGATCGATTAGCAGATCGATTGCATGTAGTGCGATCGAACGGCGAAGTTGCACGATCGATCAGCCATGTGTGCATTTATTACCGCACCGATCGAAAGGAAGTGGTATCGATTGATCGGCTGTTCGATTACTGGCACTCCACTTCGATCGGTACGCGAGGCGATCGATTGTTTTAAGAACCGATTGATCAGTCAGGAGAGCTGCCTATATAAACCCGTGAGTTCACTGTTCATTTGCATTCGATCACTAGAGATAGAGAGTTTTTGAGAGCCTTTTCATATATCGGAGCAGTGAGGCCT
Organism: Euryodendron excelsum; assembly: GCA_033060915.1. NCBI lineage: Eukaryota > Viridiplantae > Streptophyta > Magnoliopsida > Ericales > Pentaphylacaceae > Euryodendron > Euryodendron excelsum. The sequence continues at coordinate 20,612,363 of CM065389.1, read as the reverse complement.
AGCCAGCTCACTTTGGTAGACTTTGCTTTATCTTTTCACGATTTTCTGCACTATGAGAGGTATTCCTTCCACTTTCATTTGTCTGTTCTTCCATTTTCAGCTTTACTTAGCCTAATTAGAGGTAGATGGTCAAGACTAGGAGATGGAGGGTACATCTGGGGAGGGGACTTCTCAGACTCGGGCTCAGTTCCAGCAGCTCCAATGGGAGCTAGCTAGGAGGGAGAGAGAGGGAGAGTATGATGTTAATCATTTCAGGGGTAAATATTAGAAGTGAGAGTTCGGTCGGTTGTGGAGCAGCCATAAGGTGGTAGTGGAGAGGCGTTAGGTCATAAGTCAGTTCAATAAGGAGCCATATCATTGGCTCGAGCCATTGACCGATCGCTAGTGGTTAGGATTAGCTTCTTTTAGAGGCCAGTACTCAGCCACCCTCGTGGCAGAGTTCATGGCCAACATATTATCGAACCTCGTAGCTGGTGACAGACAAATTATTCGCTCTTGGGTTCGGGGTAAGGATGTTGTTATCACCTCAGATTCCTTTGCTAAGTAGTTTGGTTTACCGTGGGTTGTTAACCCTCAGTTCTCATATGATGGGGAGCACTTGCCATCTCATAAGGAGATGTGCACCAAGATTCTAGCATTTGGAGAGACCTGGACCTCATCTTAGCTCAGGATTAGGTAGATTGCCCCCAGATACCACTCGCTTTTTCTCTGGACGTGCTATTCGATTTTTTCACTAGGGAGGATGGTGGAGTGTAGTAGGTTGCGAGGGTAGTTGATGTGGGCTATTGGGATGGGTAGGACTATTGACTTGCCCCACTTCATGTATATGGCACTGTGGGCCGTGACCCAGGTTACTACTTCCCAGCCCAGCATTCCCTTTGGTTGTTGTGATCTTTCCTATTTTGGCATACCCCCTTTTTGTATACATCTATTGTATTTTTTTTTCCGTCTATCTTGGGTGTATTTTGGCATTTCAGTTACAAGTATATTTTTTTTATTGATATTTATATCACCTGTATTGTTCCGACCGAGGTAATGGGTGTTGTATGGTATCAATATCACTCTTCACTATTGATTCCACTCTAAAAGTATAATCTTTGTCCCCTAATTAAGTGTTTGTTAGCCTCTATATGGGTATTAGAATAGGTTTTTAGCAATAAATTGATTTAAAGTGGTTTTCTATGTGTATTGTAGGTTTTTGGTGATAAAATGGTGAAAATGGCCTAAAGAGAAGGAGTCCATCCGGACGGTTCTCACCGTTCGGATGGTGCGTTCGGACGGACTAATAATCGTTTGGACGGTTAGACCATTTGGATGGTCCGTTCGGATGGGCGAATTACCGTTCGGACGCTACGACGGAGATTGGATTTCCAGAGTCGATATTTCCTGTTCAAAGCCGTTCCAGAGTCCATTTTTCCCGTTCGAAGCTATTACAGAGTCATCTTTTTCCGTTCGAAAAAATATAGAGTTGAGATTCCACGTCTGAAGACTATCCGAACGGTGAAATAACCGTTCGAACGGTTATGCCACTGTCCAGACGGTGCATTTGGGACGCCATTCAGATGGACTTAGGATGCACTTCAGACGGTGAGCGTAGATTTGCCCTACAACCCAGCAGTCGAAGAAAAAGTGAGGATATGTTTTATTTTAGGGTTTCTGCCGAGGGTAGAGAGGGAGAATAGGGGAAAAACATGTATTTTGCTTAGATTTACTTTACATTGTTGTATTTAGGACTTTAAGAAGGGTTTAGATAGATTTCTAGTGTTGTTTAAGTGTAATCTTTCACATTTTCTATAGTTCAATATATTTATACACTTTTGATTTGGAGTCTAGATGTTGTTTCTACACTTTGAAAAGCTTTCAACCATGGAATCCTCAAGCTAAGCTCATTGTTTGGAAACAAATGTGAAGATCTATCAAGGAAGGCATAGAAAATGAAAGGGGAGTATTTAATCTTGTTGAATATCTCTTTTGCATCATTTTCTCTAATTATATTGGAATTAATTGTTGTAGAAATCTTAGATCTATAATCATAGTTAGTAACATGTGATTTATTTCTAAGGAACCCATTAATGGTGATAAAACTTAATTCTAAAATAATTAGAGATCCATAAATTTTCAAAGCTAAACTTTCCGAATCAAGGGCCTTTGGACGGTTCTTGATTTGAGTTAACCCAAACTCCCCCTTTCAAATTCCATGCTAGAATTGGTAGATTGGAATATTTGAACCCAAACCCCCTTTTTAATCAAGTTAAATCCTTACTTGTGCTCATTTGGAATTTCGGTTAAAGCAAGAGTTAATTTAGTTATAATTGTGGTTGTTGTAGTAGAATTTTCATATTGATCAACTAGCTTTAGCTAGAATCAAGTTCTAGTTTTCAACTTCATTTTAATTATTTGCCTAGTTGTTAGTAAACCAAATCCTCAAACACCAAAAGATTTTCGGTCAAATTTTAGTTACTATAGGTATCGATTCCACTCTTGGTTTGCGATTTCAATTTGCATAGGTTTCTAAACCTTACTCGTTTCTATTGCTAGATTGGCACAAGTCTCATGGGAGAACACGATAGTGAGAGTACCCCCACTTAAACTACAAGCACCTTCATCGCGGTGAGCGTGGAGAGAGTAAGTCAAGTTTTGGCGCCGTTGCCGGGGACTTGAAGGAACGAGCAAAGTGCGAAAATGAAAAAAAATTACAAATCGTAAAAACAAGGTGGGAATTGATCACCCACCTATGAGGGAAGCATCTACGGCTTCGAGCCTAGGTAATTTCTTCAAACTTAATGTGGATACCATGTTAGGATTTTTATTTCTTTCTTTTCAATAGTTTCTTTTGTTTGATTAACTAGTAGCATTGCATATTGTTAGGAGCATTAGAGGAGTTAGGTTAGTGTGGGCTTTATTTGCTAATCGGTGGTAATTTAGCATGTGGAGTGGGAGATTGGAGTTGAAAAGCTATTTTCCGGTAAAGAGAAAAAGCCGTTGTCTGATATATATATATTGTTTGTGTATGATGTGTTGACTAGGATTGAGGCATACTATTTGTGCATTTCATTTGCATGTCCTATTAGGCACGAATTGACAATAGACGCCTTTTACGAGTCGACCCACCATCACCGGTTAACACACCTTCTCCCGGAATTTCATTAGTAGTAGACCTAGGTGCAACTCCTATGAATGACATAAACAATGAAGGTAGGCTACCTAATGTTGCTCCACCCAATCCAAATGTTTTGCCAAACCCATCGATGGGTGGATTGCCACAACAACCTCCTTTACATCTAGCCCATGGTTTAGGGCGTGAGAACATGAAAAATGCGAGCAACCATGGGGACATGAGGGCTCCCCAATTCCGAATGAGGGATTTCTTGAACCCACCGCAGCAAGCACTGAGTTCTTGCCTTGTTAGTCCGCCCCACTATGCCGCTTTGAACATAAGGCTGGGCATGATGCAATTGCTTCCTCAATTCCACAGAGTTTATTTAGAAAGGCCTTATGCCTTCATCAAGGAATTTGAGGATGCATGCTCTTTAGTGATGGACAACTCGTGTCCACGGGAAATCTTTTTTCTTAAAATCTTTCCATTTTGTTTAAAGGATACCTCCAAGACGTGGTTTAATTCTTTGAGACCACTTTCCATCCACTCTTGGCAAACTCTTCAAGGAGAGTTTTTGAAATTTTTTTTTTTGGAAAATAGAACGGAGGTGCTTAGACGCCAAATCTCACAATTTTCTCCAATGTTGGGAGAATCATTTTTTCAGTGTTGGGAGCGGTTTAAAGAGCTTTTAGTTTCTTGCCCACACTATGGCTTTGCCGAATGGCACATTATCAATATCTTTTACTCTTCTTTAACACCCCAACTCAAACAATTCGTTGAGAATATGTGCATGGGAACATTTATGGATAAGTAACCTCGTGAAACTTATTCATACTTTGACTACCTTGCTAATTTGGCTTGCGATTGGGCGACCATCGGGACCCAAAATCCCGAAGGTAGACCAAACACGCAAGGGGCGAAATATCAATTGAAAAAAGTTGATGATATGAATGCTAGGCTTACCACAATGGTGAGAAAATTAGAGGCTTTAGAGTTTAAGAACGTAAGTTCGATGGGGAGTGAAGAGCCTAAGGGAATGTGTTGTGCGGTTTGTGAGACCAAAGAGTATGACACCACATCATGCCCAGTTATCTTGGGGATTAAGGAAACCTTGCATGGCCAAGCCAATGCTATTGGGCAATACAATCGAGGTGGGGGAAACCCCTACTCTAATACTTACAACTCGGGATGGAGGGATCATCCTAACTTTGGATGGCGCAATGAGGGGACTTCAGATCCCCAAGCTTATCAAGGAGGGTATAACAACCCTCAATCTTATCAAGCACCTCCTTCACCATCACACCCACAACATTACCAACCTCCACCGGTCACATCATTTCCAACCTAACCGAAACCATTCCAACCGAAACCTCAAGCTCAACCCAACTCATACCACCCTCCGGATCGAAAGCCGTTGGAGGATACGCTCTAACAATTCATCCAGACCTAAGGGGGGTAAATTCATGGGTTGATAAAACTTTAGATGATATCAAGAGTCAATTGACTCTTCTTACACAAGCTTTGACCCTTACTGAGAAGGGTAAGTTGCTTGCACAACCTCAACCCAATCCTGGTAGGCAAGTGCATTCCATTTAAACCTTGGCCCAACCATCAACTAGCCACGAGAATGTTTCGGCCATTACCACTTTGAGGAGTAGTAAAGTTATTGATAAGACCATCCTTCCTAGGGACCTTAAGGGGGGGGGGTAAAAGTGTCTAAGGTAGATGAAGGGTCAGGCGTTAATGAAGAAGAACCTAGAAAAGAAAAAGAGGGTGAGAGAGTGCCAAGTAAGAAGGAGGAGGGGAGTGAGAAAGAAAAAAATGAGAGAGAAAAGAAAGAGGAAGGGAATTGTGAGAAGATAGAGCCGAGTGGGTCCATGCCCAATGGTGAGGAAGTTTTGAGAGAGGAACGTGAGATCTTGGCTCACGCTCTATTTCCTCACCGGTTAGTTAAACCCAAGAATCAATTAAGTTCGGAGATTTATGAGACTTTCAAGCAAGTCAAAATAAATCTACCTCTCCTTGAAGCCATTAAACAAGTGCCCTCTTATGCTAAATTCCTTAAAAATTTATGTACTGTTAAGAGGAGATTAAATGTGAGGGAGAATGCCTTTCTTGCTAAGGATGTCCATTCCGTAGTCCAAGTAAAAACCCCACCAAAGTACAAAGATCCTGGTTGTCCTACCGTAACTTGTGTCATAGGAGACCATAGAATAGAGGGGTGCCTTCTAGACTTGGGGTCAAGTGTGAATCTATTACCGTACTTGGTGTACGAGCAATTGGGACTAGGTGAGTTGAAACCTATGAGGATCACACTCCAGTTAGCGGACCGATCGATCAAAGCCCCTAGGGGAATAGTTGAGGATGTCCTAGTGAAAGTTGATAAGTTTTATTACCCGGCCGATTTTGTGGTCTTAGATACCCAACCGGTTATAGATTCCTATGCCTAGAACCACATTCCTATCATTTTGGGCTGAACCTTTCTAGCCACATGCGATGCCATTATCCATGTGCGAGGGGGTCTCTTGAGTTGTCTTTTGGGAACATGTCCATTGAACTTAACATGTTTAATGCGGGCAAACAACTGGGGGATTTAGAGGACGTCCGGGAGGTGAATCTTATTGACACGATAGTGCAAGAGCACTTCGAGAGGCAAATGGTAGAAGACCCTTCAGAGATAATGTTGACATTTAGTGAGGGTCTAGATTGCTTGGGAGATGAGGAAGAGGGGGATGTTTTTAATGAGGGTAGTGGCCTAGAGGTGTGTCCTATCATGGCGGTGGGTCGACGGACCCCCACTTTTGAACCTTTGACCCCTAACCCTACCAAGCCCCAACCATCCGAACTAGAGGCTCCTACGCCCGATAGGAAGCCTTTACCTTCTACCCTTAAATATGTATTTTTGGGTAAAGGTGAATCTTATCCCGTAGTGATATCTTCATCACTCGCGGAGGCTCAAGAAAGGAGCTTTGCTTGAGGTGCTCAAAAAGCACCGAAAAACCATAGGTTGGACAATCGCCGATTTGCACGGCATTAGCCCTCTTGTATGCACTCATCGCATATATTTTGAGGAAGGGGCTAAGCCGGTGCGCCAAATGCAACGCCGATTGAACCCAACTATGAAAGATGTTATGAGGGGTAAGGTGCAAAAACTTTTTGATGCGGGTATTATATACCCAATTGCCGACTCTAAATGGGTGAGTCCCACCCAAGTTGTCCCCAAAAAGTCCGGAGTGACGGTAGTTGAAAATGAGAATAATGAATTGATACCTACCCACATCCAAATCGGGTGGCGTATGTGTATTAACTATCGTCGCTTGAATGCCGTAACTACCAAGGATCATTTTTCCCTTCCCTTCCTTAACCAAGTCTTGGAGCAGGTAGCGGGACGGGCTTACTATTGTTTCCTTGAGGGTTATTCCGGTTATAATCAGTTGGAAATCGCCATGGAAGACCAAGATAAAACCATATTTACATGCCCCTTTGGCACATTAGCTTACAAGCGAATGCCCTTTGGGTTATGCAATACTCCCGCCATTTTTCAGAGATGCATGATAAGTATTTTTAGTGATATGGTGGAGCGAATTTTAGAGGTCATTATGGATGATTTTTCCGCACATGGGGACAACTTTGCTTAATGTCTTCAAAACTTAGAGTTGATAGTAAACCGTTATGAGGAGAGCAATCTTGTGTTGAATTGGGAGAAGTGTCACTTTATGGTGACACATGGTATAGTTCTAGGCCACATCATCTCCGGGAGGGGCATTGAGGTAGATCCTGCCAAGGTCGAGCTTATTCAAAAGCTACCCACCCCTAGGAACGTGAGAGATGTGAGATCTTTTCTTGGGCATGCCGGTTTTTACCGGCGCTTCATTCAAGCATTTAGTTCCATTTCTAGGCCTTTATGTGCCCTCTTGGCAAAAGACGCTCCATTTGAGTGGACTTCGTCTTGTCAGCTAGCTTTTGATAAGTTGAAAAATCATTTGACTATGGCTCCCATAATCCGGCCTCCGGATTGGAGCCTACCCTTTGAATTAATGTGTGATGCTATCGACTTTGCTGTGGGGGCTGTGTTAGGCCAACGAAATGAGAAGAAACCTCATGTGCTCCATTATGCGAGCAAAACTTTGAATGAGGTCCAAATAAATTTTACCACCACCGAGAAAGAACTGTTGGCTATTGTGTTTGCTTTGGACAAGTTTCGCTCTTATTTAGTGGGGTCTCATGTGATAATTTTCACGACCACACTGCACTTAAATACCTCTTGTCCAAACAAGACGCAAAGCCTCGATTAATTAGGTGGATTCTCCTTCTTCAAGAGTTTGATCTTGAAATTAGGGATAAAAAGGGGGTGAAAAACGTTGTCGCGGATCATTTGTCCCGCCTCCCTTTGAGCACCCTACCAAAGATGACTCTCCTATTTGTGAAACCTTCCCCAATGAGCAACTCATGTCTTGCAATGCCTTGAATCAAGCCTTAACTCCTTAGTACGCCGATGTGGCCAACTATTTGGCCACAAAAGCCATTCCTCCTCATTGGTCCGCATTGGACAAGAGGCGATTCTTTAGGCTAGTGAGACAACTTTTTTGGGACGAGCCTTATTTTTTTAAATATTGCTCGGATCAAGTTGTACGGTGATGTGTGCCAGATGAGGAATTTGAAAGTGTAATGAAATTTTGTCATTCTCATGCATGTGGGGGCCATTTCTCATGTAAGAAAACAGTGGCCAAAATTCTGCAAAGTGGACTCTATTGGCCGACTATATTTAAAGATGTGCATTCATTTTGTGTAGCGTGTGATAAATGTCAAAGGTTAGGGAGCCTTACTAGGAAACACATGATGCCCCTTAACCTTATCCTTGTTTTGGAGATTTTTTATTGTTGGGGCATAGACTTCATGGGTCCATTTCCTAGTTCTTTTGGGTATCTTTACATCTTAGTGGCCATTGATTATGTTTCCAAATGGGTAGGGGCAATATAGGCATGAACCAATGACCAACAAGTTGTGGTCAAATTTTTCAAAGAATATATTTTTTCCAGGTTCGGTATGCCTTGGGCCATCATAAGTGATGGTGGCTCCCATTTCTGTAATAAGCCATTAGGGATACTCATGAGAAAGTACGACATTATTCAAAAGGTCGGTTTGCCATACCATCCCCAAACACAAGGTCAAGTCGAATTAGCTAATCGTGAAATCAAGACAATCTTGGAAAAGACGGTTAATCCGTCTTGAAAGGATTGGTCTTTGCGCTTAATTGATGCATTGTGGGCCTATTGAACGGCTTAAAAAACCATTCTAGGTGCCTCCTCGTACTGTCTTGTGTATGGAAAAGCATGTCACCTTTCGGTTGAGGTTGAACATAAGGCATATTGAGCTATTTGGCAATATAATGAGGGGTTGGGTAAAACCGGCGACCACCGGAAGCTACAATTGAATGAGCTAGATGAAATACGAAATGATGCATATGAAAATGCAAAAATTGTAAAGGCTAAAATGAAAGTCTGTCATGACCAACACATTCATTTCAAATCTTTTCATGTTGGTCAAAAAGTTCTTCTCTACAATTTTCGGTTGCATCTCTTTTTGGGAAAGTTGAGGAGTAAATGGTCCGGCCCCTACCAAATTAGGGAAATCTTTCCCTTTGGTGCTATTAAGGTGCAAAATCTCAAGAATGGCATACCTTTCAAGGTCAATAGGCAAAGGTTAAAGCCCTACTTCGAGCCTTTCTGAGGCGAGGTAGATTGTGTGGATCTCAATGATCCACCCATCTTGACTTGATGGTTGTCCCCTATGAGCTCCCGCCCTCCCGTGGTTGTTGTCCCAGTCTCTTTCGTGTTGTTGTTGCTTTGAGGATAACGCAACCTCTTAAGTGGGGGGTGGGGCGAGCCTGTTGTGAGCTCATTTTTGTGTAAATTTGTATATTTTGGTTTGTTTTCTTTTGTTCATGTGCAGTTTTTGAAGTTTAAGTTAGTTTTTGTATAATATTTTTAGTTTTCTGGGTTTTCCTGAGTATATTTGAATTTTTTAGGAATTACCGTTTAGATAGTGCGTCCGAACGAGTTTTTTCGTTCGGACGGTGCGTCCAAACGCATACTTTACCGTTCAGATGGTGAATTCGAACGGCTTCATGGCGCAATCGTTTCCCGTTCAGACGGTTTCCAGACGAGCGTCGAACGCACCGTTCGGACGCATTTTTGACTGTTTGGACACCCTTTTGACCGTTCGGACGCTTATTGACCATTTGGACGGTGCGTCCGAATGCACTCTGGGCGCGTGTCGAACACTTGGCCACCCATATAAATAGGGAGCATTCGTATTGAGCTTAGACTCACTATAGACGCTATACAGGGAGTTTTTGAGAGTTTTGAGAGCTTCTGGACGACATCGGAGCCCTACTGGAGCCCGAGCACTTGCCCTTGACTCCTCCACCCTTTGTTTCACGCTTCCCTAGGTATTCCTGTACCTTTCCTCCTATATTTTATTCTTTACTTAGGAGACTTTTTAGGGTGTTTAGATATTTATGGCAGGCAGAGGGGCCCCAGGTGCCCTTCTGGTTGGCCCAGCTGAGGCTGGCCCAGCCCCAGCCTATGACGCCACTCGCTTTGTGTCGGAGGATGCTTTCGAGGTATTCTCCTAGACTTGGATTAAGAGGGGTGTTGTGCTTGAGCGTCAGATGGACTTAGAGCAGTTTAGGGACCCCGGGTTTTTGTGGGCCCAGGCCTTTGAGGGCCGGGGTTGGGTCCCTCTCACTACCTTCACAGGGGAGGCCATATTTACTTTGCTCGCCGAGTTTATGGCAAACGTGTCAGCCTGTTTTATTGCTCTAGGATACGAGCAGATTATGTCCTGGGTTATGGGGTTTGACATTGGGATCACCCCCGACACTTTTGCAGAGTTGTATGGACTGCCTAGGGTGGTAGACCCTTAGTATGGTTTCCCATCTAGTGGAGCCCCGGATGACTTCAGGGTCATTTCCGACGAGGTTTACCTCCCAGGCACTGATTGGGGTATGCGTCGGCAGCTGGCAGTTAGCTCATTGCTCCCGATTTATGCTCCCTTGTACATTTTTTGCTGTTAGTCTGTTTACCCCATTGTTAGACATTCTGAGGTTAAGAGGCGTAGGGCGAGTCTTTTGTGGGCTATTGGGACGGGTAGGACCATAGATCTCCTGTTATTTCAGTTTTGGGCCCTCGCGGAGGAGTGCTTGCACTCGTGTGCTCAGGGATCCATCCCCTTCGCGGTTCTTTTGACACGGGTGATCGAGACTGCATTCGGAGCCCCTGTTGCTGGATTTCCTCGTCTCCTGCAGTCGAGGGAGGCCATCGGTAGATCCACCATCTAGCGGGGATTAAAATCTCGTAGACTTCAGCAGTAGCAGCAGCAGGTGCAGTTCCAGCAGCAGGAGCAACCGAGCCTTACTGACCCGGACCAGTACGACCCAGATATTCATCAGCATCAGCAGCAACAGCACTTTCAGCCACCCCCGATGCCCGATCTGGCATTGTAGACGCTTGAGCAGATGCGGCAGACCTTAGATATGTTAGCTGCGGGATCAGCATAGTAGTCTGCCGACATTGCTAGGCTGGAGCCTGCCCACGTAGCTTATTTTGCTACACTTGAGGGCCAAATCCGAGCCCAGTCTGAGCAAAGTACCGCACTCCAGGGCCAGATCTGAGCCTAGTTTGAGTAGATTACCGCACTCCAGGGTCAGACTCGAGGCTAGACTAGGATCATAGAGGAGTTACCCGTTGAGGTCCGGACCCTTAGGTCAGCTGTTGCATCGCCTCTAGATGATGATGGAGACGATTGATTAGAGTCTAGGATTGTGATGCCTTTTGTACACACATAGCATATCATTGCATCATGTTTTGTATGTTGTTTTGACATAATGTATATTGTTTTGATATAGTGGATTATGTTTGAGCTTTCTTTACTGTACATCATTTATTTTTGTATCCCCTTGTTATCTATCTTGTATTTTTGGATTGTTTAGCTACAGGTGTTCTCAGATTTTGGTTTATGTTACTTGCCTGTACCATTTTGATGGGGATCTTGGTATTGTATGGTATCGGTATTAGTCTTCATTGCTCTCACACATCTAATTACATCTCTTATTATGTATGCTTTGCTAGCTTTTGCGATAGATGCGTTGACTCCTCATTTTTGATGCACTATAACACTATTTTTGACATTAAGACCCAACTTAGATTGAGATGGACTCGTTGTCTTATTTTTGACTCCATGGAAAGTGCTTGATTCATGCAGTGGTAGAAAGTTATACACTTTTCACATGAGTTATGCTTTGCAACATATTTTTGTTACTCTACTTTGCATTTTCGTCCATACTTAGTGGAGATTATCACCTTGTGAGCTTTAGAGCGTTTACCGTCTTTTTGAGAGTCTACATTTACTCAAGGTTTGATCTTTCATCCTCATTTCTCTTGAATAACTTTTTTATACTTGCATTTGGTTCATAAGATGAGTTCTGATCTTGACATTGATACTTTTACTCTATGGAATATTATAATTTGGCATCTTTATGTAATTCTAAACCCATATCATTCTTGATAGCCATTGTCATTTTTATTTCACCATATAACCCATTTATCATTTCATTTATTACCAACTTCTTCCTCGAAAGATATCATTGAAATTTTTGTACTTCATAACCCTATTCTATACTATGTTGGGGAAACGAAGATATAAAAAAAAAAAAAAGAAAAGAAAGGAGAAGAAGAGTAAGAGAAAAGAAAAAGAAGTTGGTATATGATAAAAAAAAGAAGAAGAAGAAGAAGAAGAAGAAGAAGTTATGAGAATCATGCAAAGTGGCAACAATGTCAAAGAGAAGGAGTTGTAAAAATTAAAAATGTTTATTGTTCGAATCTTTGGGTACATAACAAGGGAGGAGTTAGACATGATATCTTTTCATCATTTCATTGACACGTGATGTGGTTTGTACTTACCGTTTATCATTCCTACTTTACCTTTTCACCTTCCAAATTACTTAATCAATCCAAAGATGCTTCATTATAATTTTCATTAGAGTAAAAGTTTTATCTTGTCAATTCTTTGAATCATCGCACATCTATGAACATTCTTTCATGAAGTTATGCTAAAGGCGATACACATACATGTTGTTCGGTTCTTCGTTTTGGATATGTTCACTTGTTTTGCCTTGTACATTTACTCCATTGTTAAACATATCATTGTGTGAACCATGTGGGTCTTTCATTCCGAGTATATTCCCGGTGAGGATTGAATCAAAACTTTATGGTTCGAAAGTACATAATTGAGTTCCTTATATGTTGCTTAGCATTGGCTTATCAAGCACACGCGCACAAACTTCTCTAATGTATGAATTTTTGCATAAACTCCTACATGTGTTTGAGGTTTGAGATGAGTCCATTGATATCTTGAGTGGGTTGTGCATATTTTGTTTCTTTTATCGTCTTTATTTATCTCCTTTCTATAATATATTTTTTGCTAGGGACTAGCAAAATCTAATTTGGGGGGTGTTGATTCCACTCTAAAAGTGTAATCTTTGTCTCCTAATTAAGTGTTTGTCAGCCTCTATATGGGTATTAGAATAGGTTTTTAGCAACAAATTGATTTAAAGTGGTTTTCTATGTGTATTGTAGGTTTTTAGTGATAAAATGGTGAAAATGGCCTCAAGAGAAGGAATCCGTCCGGATGGACCGTTCAGACGGTTCCCACCGTTCGGATGGTGCGTTCGGACGAACAAATAACAGTTCAGACGGGCAAATTACCGTTCGGACGCTACGACGGAGATTGGCGTTCCAGAGTCGATATTTCCTATTCAAAGCCGTTCCAGAGTCCATTTTTCCCATTCGAAACTATCACAGAGTTGTTTTTTTCCGTTCGAAGAAATACAGAGCCGAGATTCCACGTTTGAAGACCGTCCGAACAGTGAAATAATCGTCCAAATAATTATGCCACCGTCCGGACGATGCGTCCGGACGCCATTTAGATGGACTTAGGACACACTTCGGACGGTGAGCGCAGATTTGCCCTACAACCCAGCAGTCAAAGAAAAAGTGAGGATATGTTTTATTTTAGGGTTTCTGCCGCGGGTATAGAGGGAGAATAGGGGAAAAACATATATTTTGCTTAGATTTACTTTACATTGTTGTATTTAGGACTTTAGGAAGGTTTAGATAGATTTCTAGTATTGTTTAAGTGTAATCTTTCACATTTTCTATAGTTCAATATATTTATACACTTTTGATTTGGAGTCAAGATGTTGTTTCTACACTTTAGAAAGCTTTCAACCATGGAATCCTCAAGCTAAGCTCATTGTTTGGGAACAAATGTGAAGATCTACAAAGGAAGACATAGAAAATGAAAGGGGAGTCTTTAATCTTGTTGAATATCTCTTTTGCATCATTTTCTCTAATTATATTGGAATTAATTGTTGTAGAAATCTTAGATCTATAATCATAGTTAGTAACATGTGATTTATTTCTAAGGAACCCATTAATGGTGATAAAACTTAATTCCAAAATAATTAGAGATTCATAAATTTTCAAAGCTATACTTTCCGAATCAGGGGTCTTTGGACGGTTCTTGATTTGAGTTAACCCAAACTCCCCCTTTCAAATTCCATGCTAGAATTGGTAGATTGGAACATTTGAACCCAAACCCCCTTTTTAATCAAGTTAAATCCTTACTTGTGCTTGTTTGGAATTTCGGTTAAATCAAGAGTTAATTTAGTCATAATTGTGGTTGTTGTAGTAGAATTTTTATATTGATCAACTAGCTTTAGCTAGAATCAAGTTGTAGTTTTCAATTTCATTTTAATTATTTGCCTAATTGTTAGTAAACCAAATCCTCAAACACCAAAAGATTTTCGGTCAAATTTTACTATAGGTATTGATTCCACTCTTGGTTTACGATTTTAATTTGCATAGGTTTCTAAATCTTACTCGTTTCTATTGCTAGATTGGCACAAGTCTCATGGGAGAACACGATAGTGGGAGTACCCCCACTTAAACTACAAGCACCTTCATTGCGGTGAGCGTGGCGGGAGCAAGTCAACTATAACTTGACACTCTAGCCATGTTTGTAGATTGTTGATGTCATTTCTCTTTGGATTTTTTGTGATAGAGGTGTCAAGGTTGTTTCAGACAGGTACGATACCATGTTTTTGATTAAATTTGAGTTGATGATTAATCCACCTTAGAGACGATGATGCATTGCAAGTTTTTGTCATAAAACCATTATAAGAGAGAGTTTACATTGTTGTGCACTAGCATGTTTTATGATACTTTATGTTTCACTCTTATGCATGCATGTCCTTATAAAGTGGAGATTTTTACCTAGTGAGCTTTAGAGTCTTTTTATCGCCTTTGGAGAGTGATTTACATTTATTCAAGGTTATTTTTGTTGATCTTCATTCATTGAATAGCCTCATTATACTTGATTTTGGTTTACAAGTTCGAGTGTTAGAGTTATTGACAACTTACACACTCTTGAAGTTTTAATTTGTTGTATTCTTCAGATTATAAAAGCATAGGCCATTTCATTCTGCTGAGCCATTTCATGTGTATATTTTTCTTCTCGATATTCATATACATGCACATAATGTAAAGTTGGAAGAGTATGGAGTTGAAGAGTAAAAAAAAGAAGATGAAAAATTTCAAAAGTTAGAAGTTTGAAAGTGAATGTCATTGATCATCATATGTAATGCGCATACATATTTTAAAACCTATTGCCGCTTTCTATCTTCTTACATGGCTCTTCTTTCATTCATTATCCTTATGGCCTTGATACTTGAAGATACATGATCTTTAATTCAATTGTGTATAAGTCATCAATGCCAATTTTCTAACTTATGCTTAAGCTATAACTATTCTTTCATAAAGCTATGCCAAGTCAATACACTTACAATTTCTTCATTTTTGGTTTTGAAATTGCTCTACTTGCATGATTTATACATTTACTCGTTAAATGAGCTTTCCATTGAGAGATCATGAGTGTTCATGTTCAAAGTTGAGTGTATGCCTTGTGAGACTTGGATCGAAGTATCAAGGACATAATTGTGTGAGTTATGAGACATTAGAGTCATATGCCATTGGTAGTAGGTGTCAATGTGTTTTATTTCTTCCATGCTTTATGCCTTTAGCTTGCAATGGTTCATAACTTAGGTGGATTGAGACTTGACTTGAATAAGGTTAATACATGTCTTGTACATTTTTGTTTTACCTCTCGTACTTTGATAGGGACTATCAAAGGCTTAGCTGGCGGGTGCTGATTACTCTCAGAAATAGTAATCTTTAAGCCCAAACTGGTAGTTGATTAGTTAAATTTAGTTGTTAACTTAGTGTTTTAACTCCCAAAATGTATTAAACCCCCTTTTGAGCAACTTTTGTAGGAATCAGATCTTAAAACGAGGCAAATGGGCAAAAAGCAGGAAGACCGTTTGATCAGGCCAACATACCGATCGATCGGCCGATCGAACAGCCCTTCGAAAGTTCGATCGGCCGATTGATCGCAAAGCATCTCGTTCGATCAGTGACGTCGGAACGGCCTCCAATAGAGAAAAGAAGGGAAACTTCAGAGGGGGCATTTTCCTAATCGATCGGCCGTTCGATCGATGACGTCAGAACGGCCTCCAATAGAGAACACAAAGTAAACTTCAGAGAGGGTCCTAATCCGTTCGATCCGGGGTTCGATCGCTATGGACGTTCGATCGACCGTCTAATCGCACTCCTTCACCGATCGATCGGTCTGTACACAATCCGATTCTCTGTAGAATATAAAAGCTATGTGTGCGGGGACAAAAAGTGAGTTCGAGAATTTTCAGATCTGGACAGAGGGAAGCAACTTTCAATGAACTTTTGGGAGATTTTGTAAGGTTTTAGTTAGGTTTTCATCAAAACTTTGTCATTTTGTTATTTATTTCTCTTTGTATTGTTGTAAATGAATGTTTTATGTATGAAGTTGATGTTTCTCTCACTTTTTTGGCAACCAAACACTAGTTTCTCTTTGTTTAATGTTAGATTTACCTTCATTTATGCTTTTTATTATGGATTCTAGTAGCTAAATATCTCTTGGATGTGGTTGTGAAGATCTACCAAGGATCTTCAAGGGTTTAAAATGAGATGTATGAACTTTAAAGCTATAACTTTAGATTTCTATGGTTTTATTTGATTGAGTGTGAGATTCATTGGAAAACTTAGATTCATACCCCCTCTTGGTAATATTTATGCACAACTCAATATTTGGTATAGGTATTGCACATTTTCTAAGGTTTGATTCTAGAGTGCTATTCATAGATTTCATCTTTACACTCAATCAAACATGAACCCAAGCATCTATAGTCATAATCTTTCGAATCAGGAATCCAAGGTGCGATTCTTGATTTGAGTTGTAAAACTCTCAATTGAAACCCTTGTTGTGAATTAGTGGATTGAATCAACCATGTCAAAGTTTTTCCATAATTGCATATAAATTAGATTTTATCGCCTTCATCAATTGTTAAGTACTTGCACTAGTCATGGAACAACCATAATCTCAAAACCAACAAGTTTTCGGTCTCTTTTATATCAGAAAAAAAAAGAAAATATTCTCACTTGTAATTCATAATGGTAAGTTCCTATGCTAGTTGAGCGTTATTTGTTATATTTATAGAATTCCTTTGGGAGAGAACGACACCGGATTTTTCAGTTTTTACTACATCGCGACTCTCGTATTCTTGTAGGGTAATTCCATTTGTGAAACACATTTGGGAGTGAACCAGTTGGCTCAACTTCCTTTTTCTCTTTCACACTTCTATCTTTCTCTCTCTCTTCCTATATTTTTTCACTCTCTTGTTCTCTCTCAACTCCCTTCCCTTCATCTATATCCTTAAGAGTATGTTTCATAGATGGAATTGTTTTATCGATGATCTTACTGCTCCTTAAGATGGTGATGGATTGGACTTGTTCATGACTACATTGAGGATCAGTCATTATTTTAGTCATATTCAATGGCTTATTGGGATTGGTTGGGGTTGAGATAGAAATCTACTCGGCACTTGGCGGGTCAAAGCTTGTGTCAAAGTAGACATTTGCTTTGCTATGTCTTCCAACAGTCTAGTATGTTGGTCTAACACCTTCTCTTGCCAATCCACTATATTATCCACCCTTCTCACATCATTGGTCAATTGTTACAAATTGAATTCTAACGGTTTCCTATGAGGAGGTTGATATGGAATAGGTTGGGCTTGGAAAGGATGAACAGGTTGTTGTTGGGTTTTGAGACCCTTCTTGGAATGCTTAAGGTTTTGAAGGCCCTTCGTTTCTCCACCCAAAATTTGGGTGATTTCTCCATCTAGGGTTGTATGTGTTCGAAAAAGGGTTTCTCCCAACTCGTTAGTCATTATATGTACCCTGATATTGGCCTACTGCATTGGATTGACTATGCAAAACCTCTAGTATAACTAGACATGCAGCAATGTCATGACCTAGTATGCCACACATTAAACAACTTTATTCTCTGGGAGACTCACTATTCACAACATTGATTTTTTTAGACTCCACAGCCTCCAATTTCTCGGTAAGTTCATCTATTTCATTGAGCTGAAATGTTACCTTAGGTTTTGACTTGGGATTTTAGGTCCCAGTTGTGGCCCAGTCTCTAGCAAGGTTTACTAAATAATTAAAGTAGTCATATACCTCAGTGGGCTCTTTATCATGCATAGTCCTTGCACACAAAGACTCAACAAACTACTTAAGTTGTAGGGTCAATAATAAATAGAAAGTATTTATGACATGCCAATTTGTGAATCCATGATGTGGACAAGCATTCAACAAGTTTTTGAATCTCTCCCAACAATAGAAGAATGATTCACCAATTATAGGAGCAAACTGAGAGATTTGGCGACGAATCGCCTTGGTTTTATGCTCAGGGAAGAATTTTTTCAAGAATTTCGTCTGAAGATCTTGCCATAAATGAATAGATCTAGGCCTCAATGAAATAAACCATGTCTTGGCCTTATCTTTTAGAGAAAATGAGAATAGTTTCAGAAGTACTACTTTCCTTAAATAAAAATCATCAAAGAACATAGAGTATACGTCATCGAAATCTTTGATATGTTGATATAGCTTTTCAGAATCCAAACCATGGTATGAATTTATCAACTGGATCATTCTTGGCTTTAAGGTCATCGCTGCGTGATGTGTGGAAAGAACAATACAAGAAGTAGGCGTTTGCCTAACAGGATTCAAATAATCCCGAAGAGATCTATAGGAGGATCGCTATGTACACTCCCACCTTCAGGTCCATTATTTGGAATTGGACGATTGGGATTCATAGATAGTTGATGATCAAATTCTTTCGCCATTGGGATAGAACCAGGATCTCAGTTAATTAACTGAATGTTTAGAATATGAGTATTAAATGGGGAAAGAGTATAGAAAGTGAGAGAAAGATCACTAGAAAAGTCAACGCTCATCAATCGTCCATGCAGATCCCTAATGAAGTATTTCATAAAAGCGTACGTATCCTATGAATCCCGAACATCACCATCACAAAATATTAAAGAGAAAATAAAATAAAAGAAAAATAAAATAAATACAACAGTTTACTAAAATACCTGCACACAAAAACAACAAAAGAAATAAAAATTAGTCCGTTAGTAAAACGTTAGTAAAGAGTAAGAGGGTTAGTAAATAGTTAGATGATCACTACATCGAGGGCACCGTCTTAAGTAGGCAGTGAATCAATTCAAGAAATAAACCACAAAGAGAAATAAAAAATAAAATAAAAAACTAAAAGTAAAGTGCAGAAAGTAGATTGTTAGAATGGTAGACAAAGATGGTAATGAAAGAGGTTATCCATTAAATAAAGAAAAATGTTAGATAGTTAGATGAAAAATAAAAAAAGAAAATATGGTAATCAACTTGAATGACTTCGTCTAACAGTAAGCGAGTGTAACAACCAAAGATGTTAACCACAAAAAAAAAAAAGATAAGAATAAAATATATAAAAATATATAAGTTAGCAATGGAACGAAGTAATAAGTTATCATAAACCACTGATCAGTTGGAATATTCCGTCCAATTCCTTCGTAATGGTAGGGAAGCAATCAATCGTCTTCAAATCCACTGCGAAGGTATTATTATTTTTTTTATTTTTACATATTTTAATTAAGCTATTTCCCTGCAGCGGTGCCAAAAATTGCTTGTATTTTTCCAACCACGTTGCTAAATATTGCTTGTCTATGCTCAGATTGTGAGAATTTAAACACCCAAATGCAAGTCCAGCGAAGTAGCAGTTAAAATAATCCAGTAAGAACGGGGTCAATTAAGAAGGAACGAAGTTCTAAATTATGTGAAATATCACAGTTGCGGATGAGAGGTGCCAGAATTCATCCCAGGTAATGGGTTAGATACTGACTAAGCGTCACAAACGGGTTAAGTTGGAACCTAAACCAATCGGTTCGAATTTTACCTCTTGCTGACAAGAATTTGACAAAAGTTGCAGAAATAGTATCTAAAAGAAAAATATTTTGTATTTGAGAAATTTGATGCTTATTAAACTAGACTACAAAATAAACAAATTAAAAATGGCTTTAGATCCAATTGATCTAGTCACGTGATTTTCTTAGGATTGATTAATACATGTTTACTATTTGTCAATCGTTTGGCCTCCTTGAACATCATAAACCAATAGATGAGAATATTTAATGATAACTAAATACTAGAATATTATGTTAAAATCATGAATCTTTACCACCGACTTATAAACACTCAGTAATGATGTGTCAGAGCATAAATGTAACAAGTATATATTTTCAAAAGTTCTAGCTAGATACTTATTAAATTATTATCGAAGGTCTTCACCATTGATTTGCATATATCTGCGGCTTTGTCTAGGCAGAAAGTATTACAAACATAATTAAAAGTTTAAATTTTCAAAATGATCTAGATTTTAATTACCAAGAATATAAAACAATCCATTCCAAATTAAGATTAAGAGTCTTAAGTCCCTACTAGAGATTTGAATATAAAATCATACCAAACAGAGGACCTGCATAAATTATACAAGTTTTTAAAAAGTAATAAGTAAACCAATATTTACTTTAATTTACACTACTCCTATATTAATTATAATACTCCTAAATTTAAACTTGTTTACAAAATACAAAACTATTATGTGTATAAAATATACGTACATGTGCCCATGTATGTAATATACCGAACATGTATAAAAATACTAAGTTTTCAAATAAATCTGGAATGGAAAGACAAACTTTAATTGATCATCCTAATACCGTCACATGATCTTTACAATTGACTCTAAGAATAAAACTAGCTACTCATATTTAAAAGGCTTTGCTTTAAAGAAAATAACTTTATATATAAAAGGATTTATTATAGAAGAATAACAGTAAAGAAAATACTGATACAAAAAATTAACTGATTGAAAAATATTAACAAATTAACTGAAATCTAAACAGAAAATAAATTAAAGGAGCTCTCTACAGCTGCTCCCGAACTCCCCTCCTTCCTATTGGAGCTCTTTAATTTATAGGCTTCAAAGAGTGGAGTCTTATATATATATATATTTTTTAATCCTTTGCTCCTTGTTAACAACATCATCGCAGCATGGCCAAATGCTTCAATTTATTATCCTTGCTTTTGTTTTGCCTATCCTTGTCCGCCACAATGTTTCATTTGCTTTTCTTTCTTTGGTTTTTTCTTTGCTTTCCACTACACGCCTGCACATACACATGCACACACACACACACACACACACACACACACACACATATTCTCAGTATTAATTATGACTCGTGTGCATGCCTGCTTCATTTTGTTCAGTTTTAACTGTGAATTTACAGATGACACGAAAAATATAAAAAAATACCAAAATTATATTAAAATGATAACTTATGTGTAAATAATTTCTACCGATAGCTTATAATTAGGAATTCTGATTGTACTTTTTAGAGTACAATCACTAACAAATTACAAGTTAAGGTGTTATAATTGCACTTTTAGAGCACAATCACTTTGTAGTCAAGGCCACAATTTTTTTGATGTGTTAACTTAGAATAGGAAAACCTTGCTTAAGTTGAGGAGCAAGGATAGTTGATTACACGCCAAAAGTATAATTCTGTTGCCCGATTTAATTGATCTTTAGCCTTAGATTAGATTTAATACTGTTTTATTAGTTAGTTTTATTCCTAAAGTTGCTTTATTGAACCTTGTGCAGGAAATGGAGTTTAAAAAGATCAAATTGAGCAAAATTGCAAAGGAGCATTCGAATACCCAGCCCAGACATTCGAACGGCCTTTCGAACTCATATAGAGATTTAGAGAGCTCATTTTATCATTCGAATCAGGTTCGGTAGTGTGCGATAGAAAGGGGGAGATCCATAGAGGTGCAAAACCTGTTCGATAGCCATTTATTGGCTTGCGAACGGCTGTTCGAACGGTCGACGGCCCCTCTGTATTGTATCAGCTATATAAGGCAAGTTTGGGCAATTTTAGGAGGTAGTCAGCTTTGCAGGATTTATATATTTTGTTTTTAGAGGTTTGTAGGAGTAGTTTTAGAGGTAGATAATTTATATTTCATTGTATTTTTTCACTTTCCTTGTAATCAAACACTTAGATTTACATTTCAATGAAAAATCTTTCCATTTTCATGCTCTTTTACATGGATTTTAGTAGCTAAGCTTCATCTTAAATACAAATGTGAAGATTGGCCAAGGGTTTTTAAGCTTTCTTGGAGGTATAATGCTTTTATTGCTTGAGTTTACTGCAATAGAAGCCTAGAGTGGTTAGAAAACCTAGTTTCAAAATTATATTTGGTAACTCCTATGCTTAATATTAGAGTTGGAATAAGGGTTGCACAAATCAATGGTTTAAACCTATGGAGTATTGATTTGTGGTATATCTAGCCTGTGTTGCTAATAAGCCTTAATTTCTATAGTCAAAATATTCCAAATCAAAGATCCATGGAGAGACCTTTAATTTAAGTTATTTATACACCTCTATTGAAGTTTTGGAGATTATATTGGCTAATTGAAGCATTTGTGTCCAAACTCCCTTTCCTTTGCTTCTCAAATTCAGTTTAATTATTGTTAATCGCTTTAATTAGTGTAATCAAACTAATTTTTTAAAACCTAAAAGATTTTTGGTACTTTTGTTACTTAGTTTCGATTTACAAATTGTTATTTAATTCAGGATAGTTTAGTGTTCTCTAAGTGTTGGTAGCTTATATTTAGCTTGGTCCTCGAGGAAATTGACTCTAGTACTTCCAAAATTATACTTCAATTGCGACATCCGTTCTCTTGTGAAAGCTTAACATACAACATCTTTGGAAGTGATTCAATAGTCCACTAGTAGTAGAGCCTCTACCCTGACCATGAGGTCATAGGTTCAACTCACCCTTTCCCTTTGCTAGGATTTTGATCCTCTAGTTTATCAAAAAACCAAATGAAAGAAAAAAAAAAAAAAACCTTGCTTACGCTAGCATAGTTAGGGGTGATTTATGTATTATCTCTTATCGATTGGAAAAAATTAGTATTTAAAAATTATTCAAGTGACCAATTTTAGTCTTGGTAAATAATCTCTCTCTGAAAATCAAAGATGATGTCAATCTTAGCTACTTCTATATGGTAATGTTGCTAACTAATATATGTAATGTTTGTTTTGTGTTGCATAGGTTTTAAGCTTAAATTGAATGATTTTAGATGGAATTTGATCGAAAAAAGAATAAGTTTGAAGAAGATACCGTTAGAGTACAAGTTGTTGAACTTAGGAAAGCTCAAACTTTAAAGGGCCATATCTCTCAAACAAGAAGCACTATTGGGGTTCATAATATATTGAATTTATATAATTTTTCAAGATCTACACATTTATGTCTATCGGGCAACCATTGGAACAACCATGAACCCGTTTGAACAGCCAGAGCCTGTTTGAATGCATTTGAATGCCCCGTTTGAAAGACCAGGGCTCGTTTTGCCTGTTTGAATCAGGTTCGAAGTGCTGTTCGAATGACCTTGCAGCTTGTTTGAATGGTCTACGAAAACTCTATTTTTAACAGCTTATTTAAGGCATATTTGGGCCCAAAATTCGGGATCCCTTCGTCTTTTACATATTTTTAGAATTCTTAGAGAGTTTTAAGAGTAGTTTTAGAGAGAGAAACTCTTGTAGTTCTTCATTTTTATTGTAATCAAGTACAATTTTCATGAATTCAAAGTAATTTTCTCTATAATCAAGTAGCTAATTCTTCTATTGGAGATAATTGTGAAGATCATTTAAGATTTCAATAGAGGTAATGTAATTATTATTGTTTTATCGTTTGAATCTCTTAATTCTTGACAATTGAACTCTAGATTTTTGAGAAAACTTAAATCTTTCACTAAGTTTGGTAATTTTTATACACAAACCCTTTTTTGGTATAGAGATTGGATAAATCGATGGTATGAATTTATGTCTTTAAAATAATTATAATTTTAGAGGTAATTATTTATAATATTTTCGTAGATCCTATTGAAATCTTGTATTCTTAACTAAGTCTTTGAGTGTTCATCCACAAATCTTGAAATCAGTATGAGGGTCGTTTAGATCGATGGTATGAACACAAGAATCTCATCGTTTACAAATCTAAATTGATTATCATTGATTTCATGATTTTTAATCACTAAATCTTTCGAATCAAATCTTTTGAATGATGTCTTTGGTTTGAGTTATAGAATCTCCTTAGAACCTTGGGTGAATTGGATGATTAAATCAATTGGATCTAAGAACTTCTCCTTTTATATAGTTTAATTAACTTCTTGTTGCCTTAGTTTTAGCTAATTCAACCTCTTCAAAATCAAATGATTTGTATTATCTTTTCATTTCCTTTTAATTTTTTGTGAAGTTGTTTTTTGTAAGACTTAATTTCCCATTTAAGAAAATTTCACCATAGCTCTCCAATTATAAACTCTTTGTGGAAAATTGACTCGGGTTTCACCAGGGTATACTACTCCGCCAACTCTATGCTTGGGTTAGAGAAGATTATTTCTTAGATGAAGTCATTAGTTTTATAATAGTATAGATATATACATAGGTAGGGTATAGATTTTTGTTCATTGGGAGCAAAACTTACACAAAATCAAACACGGAATTATTTCCTAATTGATAACAATTTTTCTCTATGATGTTGAAAAAGGGGCACCGCCTCTATACAAAAGCATTATACAAAAAATTATACTGCTATGAAAAAGCTTAATCGAAATTGGGCTGATTAGGGCACAAAATTTCAAGAATACGTTTTAGAATTATGGTAACTAAGTGGCTATGGATGCAATTAAAAGGGTGGATACAAAAGATTTTTGGATTGTAGTCTTTTTTGACCTTTTAAAATAGTAGTAAACAGTAATTAGATAATTAAATATTAAATGAATAAGATCATTTTAATTTGATATTAGAATAGACGGTTAGGAATTGGGATTGTATTGTTCATTTAACTAAATAATGAAGGGTAAATAATATATATATATATATATTTGCTACATGTTTAGTGATAATCAGTAGGGGCCAATATAGATGCTAATAACTCTAGAGAGTAGCAAATGTAAATGTAAATGTAAATGTAAGTAAATTTAGTAGAGACAAAACATACATTTACAACTTAAAATCAAATAAATACACATAATTTTTTTTTCAAAATAATTAAAGTTGCTAAGTCAGTGAGAATAGCAGCCCCACTGGTCTTTCTTTAAATCTGTCCTTGGATAAATAGATATAGCTAAAAGAAGGAAATGATTTCTCCACTCTCTCCTCATTCTGTCCTTTCCAAGTGTCAACTTTCAACAAATTTTTTTTTTCTAACCAACAATGAACTTTACAAGAAGAAAAAGTCGAGGAGGATACTAACGCAGGAAGCCCAGTTCCATTTTCTCAATCTCCCTTACTCTTTGTTTGGTTCTAGGATTTTTTTGAGTAAGAAAAGAAAAAGAGAAAACAAAAAAAATGGGGAGAAGCGTAATTCTTTGTTATCTTTTTTTCTTTCTTCTGGTTGGGCTAAGAAAATAAAAAGAAATTAAAAAAAATTATTTTCTTGTTTGACCACAAAAAAAAAAAAAGCAATATCGTTTCATTTAATTATTTGTAATTCAGTGGATGAAACAAAAACAAAACTGGAAATAAACGCAGACACTTGCCGCAAATTGTTTCTTTTTAATTTAATTTATGGAACTATTTTTTGATTTGTCTTTCGAGCCTTGGACAAATAAATATTTGAAGTGGGTTTTGACAGTTAATATTAGAACCAAACGCTTATATAACAGAGAATCAGCTTAAAAGTTTAACCTAATGAGTTAAAGTTAGTCATTTTGATACACATTAGATAGTTTCGACAAAAACCAGGTCAGTGCTCTAGGCTGATAAAAGTTCCACATAATAGGGATAAATACTGATGATCGGTATCATCAGGAAAAAAAAAAAAAAAAAGCTCAAAAATTGTTAGCTGAGAATTATATTGAAACATTTGTAAAGTTTGATAACTAGCTTGTACTAATAACTTAACCGAGTTAAATTTGTGCAAGATGCACAAAACTTACATACATATATATATATAGATATATGTATATATATGTATATATCACATATTTTCATGCCACTAATCTAGTTGTAACTTGTAAAGGTTAAAGACTCTGGTTAAAGGAGGCAGCTACAGCCTACAGCATTCTCTGTTCTTGGGGAAGAAAGTTTCACACATCTTATCAGGAAATTAGATTCAAGCGAATCATAGGCCTATTATCATCATGAAATAGATTCAAGCAAAACATAGGCATATCATCATAAAATAAGATTCAAGTGAAACATAGACGTGTATTGACGCAGACGAAACATCTTCAACAATATCCAAATTAAACCTACAAATCTAAAAGGAGCAAAAGAATGGCCCCGAACAAATACTTGGTTTTATTAGTCACCAAAACACGAATATAGGGTTAATCTTCTAATACCCCGGATTTGTTGGAATATCAAAATCCAACTATAAATCCAGGTCAATTGGATGGATACCATCATCAGCCGCTGAATCCACAAACCGGTATGAAAAATTCAGCTCTCCCACTGAATCTTTAGAATCTCCTTTCACCGGGTAACTCACCTTCCTACTACCTCTACAATTCCAGTTTTTGCGAAGATCCTTCAACGGTATTTGAACCATGCCTATATACCGGTCCTTAAGCCAACGCTTAGTGTATAACTTGACTGTAAGCATGCTATTCTTCTCCTTGATTGCTGACTTGCTTATGAAGTATGTGGTGGTGAAGTCTCATCTCGGGTTGGTCTTACCATTCATGTCTACCGGTGTCCGTTTCTCTGTACCATCAATCACTACCCTTGCATAAACTTTTGTTTTGAACATCTTTCCGACATCCTCGAGATTTTTAGCCTTAATATGCTTGATCTCAAACTCCATGCAGTCCATTTCTCAGCTTGGTAGAGGAGTAAGGGGACATGGAAGAGGATGATTGAGAGACAAATATTACAAAAGCCAAAATTTCAAATGAGGGCTTGACTACTAATTGCAATCTTACAGCACATCAATGTTTCAATAAAACTGGTTGGCCCTTTTGCCTGCTGCAACTAGATTCCTTGTACTTGATCTCCAATGCAGTATAAGCGTCCGTATGAACTTGGTCAGTTATGGCTAAGTTGAAACTTTCTCCACAATGGTTTTCATAAATTTTTTAAACCCACTTGATATTATTAGATTAGAATTGTCTCCAAATTCATGTTTATATATATAACAATCGAATGGCCACTTGCACACAGAATTGTCATCATATATCATCCTCAATTGACTAATTAAGATTCTAATGAGATCTCAACAATTGTGCTTCCCCTTCACCTTCCCCCCTACTTCATATGATTTTCCTCCGACTGAAGGTAGTTTGTCAATGCCAACAACGAAATTTCATATTCACTCTTCAACACGTAAAAATTTTGTAGCAACTCAATAATTATTTCTTTGTCTCGCTTTATATAGCAAATCTCACCAACGGATTACATGCTCCTTTTGTGACCCTCATCATGCTGTTATTTTAGGTTCATTGGAAATCGAGAGTTGTATCATTTATATACTTGCATTTTATATGTATTAGAACTTTAATTTAAAGAGCTAATGCATGGGATAGCTCTCAACCTGAAATTTGAGAGGCATGAAAGTCATAAAATGAACATGCAAGTCAAAGATGGCATTTGCGAAAAGTGAGACATACAAAAAGTTATAAAATGATGTAACTTCTAAACGGATGTCTCACCAATTTGGGCCAGTCAATTGTATATCAAGCTCAAGTAGTCTGGTAATAGAAGGAACGTTTCCCAAATATAGAGCAAATAACAATCTCTTGCATCTGCGAATTTTGTCAGAACCAACTTTATTTTATGGCTCTACTATTTAATAAAGTGCAAATAGTTTCAAGGGACGTTTCATTTGAAACCAACTTTTTGTTTTTGCTACAAGTTAAGTAGTATCCAATATTTAGTGAGGATAAATGTAAGTGTTAGTAAATTTAGAAAAAAATAAATATAAGCATTGATAAATTTAGTGGGGTTAACACATATATTTGTAACTTCTGATCAAATAAATATATAATTTTTATAAAAAATAATAAAAATTATCAATTCAGTAGGGACAGCTGTCCTAATTGGTATCTTTTTACATCCGCCCCTACTATGCCATATCATTTTTTTTTCTAAATTAGTTCTTGTTTTTTGTTGGGTATTTGGTCTTTCTTTTTAATTTTTTGATACTTGTAAATCATTGGGTTTGGGTTCCTCTGACAAGGCTCAAGCTTTGTTAACTATTTGATGGAAAAGCCCTGTAATATTGGTAATAAAAACATCAAAAAATTGAGTACAATAAATAGGATAAATTACACTTTATCAACTCCTAATTTGGCCCAAAATCACGAGAGCTCCCTGCATTTTGATTTGTGACTACCAAATTATAAAAGTGGACAGACGTAACAGAAACTATAAAAAGACAAAAATAACCCTATTACGTTTGCCCACAGCTTCAACCGTGGCAGGAGAGATACACTTCTCCGGCCACATCCTACAACACAAGCCACCTCTCTCTCTTTCTCTCTCTACTTTCTCTCTTTCTTCTTCCTCTTCTTCTTTACTCCGGCCACACCATCTAAAAAAGCCAAGTTGTTTCAACTCTGTTTTTCCAAAGGATCATTGAAGGAAAGCCTAGGTTTACCAAACTGAAAAATAAAAGCTTTTTTTGAATGGCTAACAGTTAATAATGCTTCTGTTTTTTTTTTTTTTTTTTACAGTTAATGATGCTGTGAAGTTGGATTTAGTTTAAGAAAGAGTGGGTCTCATTGTGCCGTCCATTGTAGAGGGAGAGATGGGTGGGTCCGGCTGTGGTGGGTGATTTTAGTTAGAGAGGTGATTTTTTTGGTGTTGACAAAAAGAAAGCAGTGGAGGTGCAATTGATTGTTCTAATTTTTAGAGAGAGAGAGAGAGAGTCCGTTTCAGAAGGGGAGTGATAGTCTGTGGCCATGGTGTTTGTAGAGTACTGAGAATGGTGAGGCCTTTAGGGAGAGAAAGAGTTGCATGGTGGTGCAAGTGGTGGTGGTCTGTTGTGGTAGTGAGTGTAGAGAGATCTAGAAAGAGAGAATTAAGTGGATTTATTTTTTAGGGAGAGAGAGAGAGGGGGGACCGTGGTGGGTCTATGTAGGGTGAAGGAGGTAGTCTGTGGTGGCCATGAGTAGAAGAAAAGGGAAATGAGTCCACTTTTTAGAGAGAGAGAGAGAGAGAGAGAGAGAGAGAGAGAGAGAGAGAGAGAGAGAGAGAGAGTGGCATGATGGTGGGTTTCCGCTGATAGTGGTGATGCATATGGCGGTTCGGTGGAGTGCCATGAAGGTGGTGGTGCGACTTCCATGCCGTAGGAAGTGAAGAGCTTGGATGGGTCTCTTGTGAGTTGTATGGAGAAAGGCGTGCGTGAGGTGGTGGGACTAAACTCTGATTGGCTATGGCGGCTGGCACGAGTTGGGGCAAGGGTGGCTGGACAATGGATGGGCTCTGCGAAGACTCGTTGGAATGTGAAAAGAAGAAGAAGAAGAAAAAGGAAAAGGAAATATTGGCGGGGTGTTTTTGTTTTTTTAATGTTTATAGTGTTTAGCACTCACTATAAATAGATTAAAGTTTTAAGCTTTGGGCTGTGAGACACATGTACCGTTTACGGTTTGGTTGTCACCATAAGGGGATTTAGAGTCAGAGATCAAGGAGGCTCCGTGATTTTTAGCCTACTTTTAAGAAAGTAAAGTGTAATTTATCCTAAAAAATAAAGCACTTTTTGGACTGATATTCAACCATTGATGGAAGAGTTCTGTGATATGATTGTAAAAAATTAACAGAGAGATGTGACTAGAGCCAGATGAAAAGGATTTTTCAACTTTCCTTATTTGTGGTTGTTTTCAAAAAGCTAATTATTTAATATTAAAGAAATAGTTTAAGTAAAATTAAGAAATTAATCTTGCTTGTATAGAAAAGGTTTACATTAACCGTGAATCAAAATTAAATTTTTAAGAATTATTCACTGATATTCACGTGGTCCAATGACATTTGATTGATAGTTTAAGCACCTCTGCTTAAGAGTTCAAGTCCTAGCGTGGTTTGGGGTGATTGATATATAAGGAAACAAATTAGTATTCCTAAATTATTCGAAAGAAAATAATCTATCTCCAATCATCAATAATGACCTCAATGCTTTGCTGCTTGCATATATAGTAATGCTCCTAACAAATAAATATGTTTATGTGGAAATATGTAGTGCGTATGCTTTGTAGACCTGTTCAGTTGAAAGGTCGAGGAGGATACGAAGCAAGAAACCCAGTTCTATTTTCTCTTTCACCTACTCTCTATATGGTTATAGCACTTGTTGAGAGAAAGAAATATGAAAAGGGAAACAAAGGAAAAGAAAAATGTAGGAAGAAGCTCAATTCTTTGTTTTTTGTTGGGCTAGAAAATGAGAAAAATTGAATAGATATTTTAAAAGTTTTATTTTTATATTCGATTAGACAAAAAAAAGAAGAAGAAGAAGAAGAAGAAATACAAGTAATTTCATTTCATTTATTTGCAATTGTCTTAATGGACAATTGTAATTCAGTGGATGAAACAAAATTAAAACTAGAAAGAAACACATAACACTTGCCTATCAAATTGTTTCTCTTTATAGGGAACTTTGTCTTGATAATTAAATTTATGGCACTAATTTTTTATTAGTGCTTGAAGCTTTGTACAAATAAATATTTGAAGCGGGTTCACAAAATTAGGACTAAAAGCGTATATAGACAGAGAGATAGCTTGAAAGTTTAAACCTAATGCATTAAAGGTAGTCATTTTGATAGATATTAGATTGTTTGAACAAAAACCGAACAGTCCAGGCTGATCAAAGTTCTACATATATAATAGGGATAAATACTGGTATTCACTATAAATCTCAGCTACACAGATTTAGGAATCATCAGGAAATAAATAGCTCAAAAATTGTTAGGTGAAAACCATATTGAAACATTTGTGAAGTTTGAAAACTAGCCTGTACTAATAACTTATTCGAGTTAAATTTGGACAAGATGCACAAAGCTACATGTATATATATCGCATATTTGCATGAAAAAGTAAAATAATATAAATAACTATAGATATAAATGTACTGCTGTTTTTGTATTAGTTCTTGTCACTAATCTAGTTGTAACTTGTAAGTTTGAAGATTCTGATCAAAGTAGGAAGCTGCAGCATATATCATTGTGAAATAGATTCAGACAAAACATAGAGGTGTATAAACCATATCATCAACAATATCCAAATTAAACCTACAAATTTAAAAGCACAAAAAAAAAAAAAAAAAGGGGCCTCAAACAGAAACTAGGTTTTGTTCTCTGGTCATTAATCGAAAGAAGAATATAGGGCTTTCTAATACCACAGTTTGCGTTGGGATATCAAGCTCCAAATATAAATCCAAGCTTCAAGCGTAAAAATATCTCAGCTAAAGTACACACCCAAGGAGGAATATCAGCATCAGCCGCTGAACCCACAAACCTGTATCAAAAATTCAGCTTTCCCACTGAATCTTTAGAATCTCTTTTCACCAGGTAACTCACCTCCCAACTACCTCTACAAGTCCATTTTTTGTGAAGATCCTTCAAAGGTACTTGAACCATGCCGATATGCCGGTCCTTAAGAAGCCACCGCTTACTGTATAACTTGATGGTAAGCATGCTATCCTTCTCCTTGATTGCTGACTTGCTTATGGAGTATGTAGTGGTGAAGTTCCAATGGTATGCACAATACTTTTGAGAAGGCTGTTTGGAAGATCATTGCTCCACTAAAGATACATATTTTAGGATGGATGGCTCTAAAAGGTAAGATCAAAACTAAATAAACAACTAGCTAGAAGGGGAATTTTATCCACCATATATAAACATTCCATTTTTACTCGCTCGGCGAAGATTCGGCCTAACCAGGCTCACTTTCAAACATCGCATGCACATTCAGACTTGCACCCGCTCTCCAAATTCCAATCTAGTCCACCGGTCAGTTCCCAACCGCGTTAGGCCCATTTGAAGCTAAGTGATCATTTTGTCTTTAGGCATCTAATTGCCTCCGGAAACCATACCGACTTTGGGTATCAAATCAGTTACCTTCCGAGAATACTTTCAATAGTATTCTCAACCTTCTAACACATTTTCGGACCATTCTGAGTCTATTTCACTAAGGTCAGTGCAAAATGACGATTTTGGCCTTAGTGGGCCGGTCGTCTTTTCCAACCACACTAGCTTTGGGTATCAAATCAGAAATTTCTTGGAACACTCTCAATAGTGTTTCCAACCCTCTAGCCTTCTCGCAGGTCACTCCGAGTCCGTTCCGGTGTTTTCTCAGTTTAAATGATCGTTTTGCCTTTGATGGACCAGTCAACCTTTTCAATTATTCTAACATTGTTTCTCAAATCAGTTTCCTTTGGGACACTCTCTTGAGGGTTCTTGTCCATTCCCAATTGAGTCTGGTTACTCGGAACCTTCCGAATAATTATCGAACTTTCTGGAGTAACTCCTAGTGGAGTCAAGTCAAAAATTACATGGTAGTCACTAAGACAAGTGCCCAAATCTTCTACCTTGCATTCCAAGAGTCAAAGATTGTATGTTCACGACCTTATTGCATTGTGCATCTCATATTCATGCATCCATTCAAATTGCTTTCAAAGTTGTTTTCAAACTTGAGCCAAAACTCTCTTTCAAAACTTACATTCAAAATTTTCTTTTTCAAATTTGTTTTCAAAATCACAATCCTCGAGTGATTCTAGGCATTCCATGGTTAGAGTTGTTTTAGAAAAGTGTTATATTCAATGTGACCATGAAGGTTCAAACTTTGGGTGTAAACTCTAAATTGTTTTTATTCAAAACCACAATTTTAAGATGATTCTAGTCATTCCATGGTTAGGGTTGTTTTAGAAAGGTGTGATATCTAATTTGATCATTATGCTCTATATTTCAAACCCTATTTTTTTTCAAAATCACAACCTTAGAGTGATTCCAATATTTTCATGGTTAGAATCGTTTTAGGAAAGTGAGATATTTGAGAAACTTGTAAAAATCCATATTCAAACCTCTCTCCAAATTGTTTTTTTACAAATATACTTCCTAAAAACTCTTTTTAAAGATCTACTTTCCAAAAACTTTTTATCTTAGACTCCAAGTCAAACCCTAGAATTCATGGTTAGGAAACCCTAGTTCCTTTTCTTAAAATCATGACTTCCTATTTTGCCTTAAATCATAGGTTTTCAAAACTATTTTCTATATCAAATCTTAGATTTCCAAAACCTCTTTTTTTACATCAAATCATAGATTTTCAAATCGAAGATTTTCAAAACTTAACCTTTCTAATTCTGTGTCAAATCCAATCTTCTAATTTAGGAAACCAATCCAATATTCTAATTTTGGAAACAAAATCAAATCATCTATTTTTAGAAATAAAATTAAATCTTTAACTTTAGGAAATAGGTATCAAATCTTTCCTAAATTCAAATCTTTCCAAAATCAACTATTTCTTAATTTGAAAACTTTCCTAAAATAGAACTTTTCTATTTTGAAACTTTCCTAATTCAAAACTTTCTAAAATTCAATCTTTCCTAAACTCTTTCAAATCAAATATTCAAGCCAAATCTTTTTCAACCATTCCAAGTCAAGTGTTTCTAAAATCAAATCAAATCGTTTCCAATCTTTTCTAAATCCCATCTTTCCTAATTCTAAGTTTTCTAAAATCAAAACTTTCCTTAATCCAACTTTTCATGATCGAATCAAATATTTCCAATTCAATTGCATGTTTCAACCCTAGGTTACCTAAGTTCTAGAATACCTAAACCCTAATTCAACCCTAATCATAAGTTCGGAAGCTTTAACTATTTTCTAAAACTCCTTTCTAAACCAAGATGGTTTTCCAACTTCAATCTAAGTTAAAATGTTTTCAAAACTCAACTCCATCTTTCCCAAATCAAGTCCAAGTTCTCCTTCAAAGTTTAATATTTTCAAATCAAAATCAATTTCTAAATCCTCAAGTTCAATTTCAAATCTTCTATCCAAAGTTCGAATCAAACTCTTTTCAAATCAAACCTTTTTAAGTTAACTTTTCAAAAACCTTAAAGTGTCTATTTTCAATTGGACTCTTATCCGAACTACGACTGACTTGATTCCCAACAAAGGGATATATAGGCAACCCTCATGGGTGCGGTTACAACCTTTTTCAAGTTTCAATTTCACATCCTTTTCCAATTTCCAATTCCATAAATCTTTTTAAAATTTTCAATTCAACAACCTTTTTCGAGTTTCTAATTTTCACAACCTTTTTCAAGCTTTAAAATCTATTTTCAAAATCGAATCATTTTCTTGTACTTGCATGTCATGTATCATATTAAACATTTTTCTAAATTTTTTTTAAAGTGGATATAATTGGACATTGAATAATCAAAGATCCTCATTGAGTGAACCTAAGGCGAATAGATATGTAGATACCGTAAGGGCGGGATAGGGTGATGATCTTAGGATATCTTCTCTTTACGTAACCAACTTTCGAACCTAGAATCACTATTTTCAAAAACAAAAAATGAAGTTATTTTCAAAAGGGTTTAAATCTTTTCAAAGGTTGCCAAACAACCTGTTTTTCAAAAAACCCTTTTTTGAGGAAGTTTTTCAAAACCTTTTCAAAGAGTTAAGTTTAATTTTCGGATTGTACTTAGTTTTAGGTGACCTAACTCACCTTAACAAAGTTAGGTACCGACTCCAAATCTTTTTCAAAAATCCTTAATCAAATCAATTTCTAGTTCAAACCTAGTCACACTCCTCCTTCTAGGAGGATGAGTTTTAACTAGAGAGTACTGTGTTTTTCTTACTTGTATTTCTTGAGTGTGAAAAATCAGGGTGCGACATTGGGATGATCAATCGGTGGACTGATTTTCTGCTTCTTTTCCCTTTGTTTAAGCTCCAGTTCCTGTAAAAATAGATTAAAACATGTTTAGGTTATTTTAGACGATAAAACACTAGTTTAGTATGTGAAAAAATGGCTAACAATCCACTAATTTGGGCTTTTAGATTACACTTTTGAAGTGTAATCATCCCCCTCAAAAACTTAGCTTTTTGCTAGTCCTTAGCAAAATCGATAACTAGAAACAAATATGTACAAAAGATAACGTCCACTTTCGTAGAAATTATGGATGCATTTAGCCTATGCATAAAGGTTTTAAACTTCTAGGTTGGCCCTAGTGGACTAGTAGTGTCTTGTAAGGATTTTCAGTAATGATACCTACAAACATTCCTTCGTGAATTGCAAACCACTCTAAACTCCTAACATTTACAAGAATATGCAACAATTCATACAAAAGAGAGATTCAAGTGTGTGTGTGTGTAATAAATCATGCTAAATAACTCAATTGAAACATATATATGTAATCTCTAAACCCACCGGATATACACTAACAATTAAAGACCCACATGGCTCTCACAATGGTATGATCACCACAAGAATAAGTGTAAGAAGAAAACAAGTGAACATACCAATTACAAAAACTAAAAAGATAATTTCATGAAAGAGCATTCATAGTTGAGTATTAATTCAAAAGAAATTGACAAGTTATAGCTTACACTGTAATGAAATTTTCAATTAAGCACACTTGGATTGACTAAGTCCTTTTCGAGATGAAATGGGTTGGGTAGAAGAGGTATGAGGTAAAGGTAAAGAGGGATAAGCATAGGTTATATCATGTGTGATTAAGACATAAAATGATGAATGAACAACACTCCACTCCGCCCTTTTAGAATTCAAAACACTTTCCTCTATCTCTTTCTCTTTCTTCATTTTTTTTCCAACTTTGTAACACCTCTTTTGTTCTTTCTTTCTTTTTCTTGCTTTTGTTACCAACCATTTGATACTTTTTCTTTAGCATTCAATATTTTAACCTCCACAATATACTCCTTTTCTATTAAGCTTTCCAACTAATCTCTTTCTTTGCTTTTTTTTCTTTTTTGATACCCTAACACAACACACTCTTATTTTTTTTTTTTCTATAAAGGCATCCCTTTACAAGAAATAAGAGAGATGAAGTATTATATTGCATTTGTGACAAAAAAAGAAAAAAAAAAGAAGAAAGGTGACAAATGGAGTCATAAGGAACATATGGCTCACTTAAAGAGAAAGTCATGGCTATCCAAAAGAATAAGGTCCTAGAATCATATCCCAAAGTACAAAACCAAATAATTTCATAAAGTATAAGTGTCAATATCGAGATCAAAACTTTACTTATGACCCAAATGTAAGCATAATGAAGCTATTAAACAAAGTGCGTGTGAAGAATTTATCCTTAAGTAAATGTAATCACTCCGAAAAATAGTAAGTGCTTTAAAGCTCACAAGGTAATAATCTTCACTTAATATAAGGTTGAAAATGCAAAAGATTGTAACAATTGATACAATTGAACATGATTATGCACAATATATAATCCCCTCTACTGATGCATGAATGGAGTAATCCCCACAAAGTGTTATGTGTAAAGAGTGAATCAACATCAACTTGAGCTAAGATAAATGCAAAAGTTCCTATCTTCTAATTTCAAGTAGCACTTTCACAAGTAAGATTATGGTATCTTGGAAATAAACAAGTCAACACATCCACCATAAATAGTTAGGAAGTATAGATGGGAGAATACATGGATAAATGTGCAAAAGCGATAGAGAACAATACCGATACCATATAATACCAATATCTCGATTGGGAAAGTACAAGTGAAATATACACATCAATGTCAAAATACACCTGTAACTGAACAATCCATACATGATAGAGATAAAGGTAATACAAGAGAGATATACAATAAAAACTCAAAATAAACATCCAATATAACAAAACAGAGTTTTAGATACACATGTAATGAAATGCTATGTTATGCAAGTGTATCGAAACTTAACGAAGGGTTGCAAATGGATCCTTGTCCTCATTTGGAGATGGACGTCCCATGTACTGAATGATCTTTTGAAGTCGAGTAGACCGGACATGTTGCTGGTCCTAAATCTTAGTCAACTGAGTGGATAGTGCAGCTATAGTAGTGTCTTGTCGATCTAATATGCCTGATAGTGCAGTCAGCCGATTAGCAATATTTGTCAGTCAACAAGCAATGTCTGTACACCACTAACCATGCTGTCTAATGGGTTATCATCTGCTCCTAAATGGCAGCTAGAGTTTAAGAATGTAGTAACATCATCTGACTCTGTTGCTAAAGTAGCATTTCTATAGTGGTCCTCCCTAACCCTATTGTTGCTGCTGTAAAGGTGGTTATTAGGCTGCTTATTGTCCTGGTTGAGTTGGTTGAGGCTGGGCTCTCCTTTGAAGACTCTCTACTGACCTACTGATCTCTTCTCCGTAACCAATTTGATATTTATCTTCAAAGTAAGAAGAATCATGTCATGCTGGCATGGACTGTTGTCAGCTGAATATCAGCCAGGAGTGCCTGTCGCCCCCTGATTTTTCACACCCGAGGAAAACAAGCACAAGTGGGAAAAACACGGTACTCTCTCGTTAGAACTCATTCTCCTAGAAGAATGAGTGCGACTAAGTTTAAATTAGAAATTGATTTGATTAAGGGTTTTGAAAAAAATTTGGAGTCACCACCTAACTTGATTAAGGTGAGTTAGGTCACCTAAAACTAAGCACAATCCAAAGATTACATTTAGGGTTTTTGAAAAGATTTTGAAAACTTCCTTAAGAGAGGGTTTTTAAGAAAATAGGTTGTTTGATAGCATTTGAAAATATTTAAGCCCTTTTTGAAAATAACTACATTTTGGTCTTTGAAAACAATGATTCTAGGTTCGAAGGTTGGTTACGTATAGAGAAGACGTACTAAGCCATCACCCTACCCTTCTCTTGCGACACCTACATGTCTATTCACCCTAGGTTCACTCATTCTCAATCTTTGATTAATAAATGTGCAATTATATCCACTTTGAAAAGAATTATATAATGCATGACATGCAAGTGCAAGAGAAGAATTTGATTCTAAAAGTTGATTTGAAAAGAAAGATTTAACTTTGGAATAGATTTGAAATTTGAAAGAAGGTTTTAGAAATTAGAATTGGAGATTTAAAAAAAGATTTTACAATTAGAAACTTGAAATAGATTATGGAATTGAAAGTTTGAAAAAGGTTTTGAAATTGAAAGCTTGAAAAAGGTTATGACTACACCCATGAGGTTTGCCTATGTATCCTTTTTTGGGAATCAGGTCAGTCATAGTTTGGACAAAAGTTTGATTGAAAATAGACATTTTGAGATTTTAGAAAAGTTTGATTTTAAAAGGAGATTTGATTTGAACTTGCAATAGAAGATTTGAAATTGAAATTTAATTTTAGAAAACTAAGAATTTAGGAAAGGTAGGATTTGAAAAGATTGGAAATGATTAGATTTGATTTAGAAATACTTGACTTGGAATAGTTGGAAAAGATTTGACTTGAATGTTTGATTTAGAAAATTTAAAAAATTAGAATTTAGGAAAGATTGAATTTAGGAAATCTTAGAATTAGGAAAGTTTCAAAATAGGAAGGTTCCATTTTAAAAAAGTTTCAAATTTAGAAAGGTTTCCTTTTTAAGAAAAAGTTGATTTTGGAAAGATTTGAATTTAGAAAATTTTTAAAATTGGAAAGTTTTGAATTAAGAATGTTTTCTTTTTAAGAAAGAGTTGATTTAGGAACATCTTGAATTAGGAAAGTTTAGAAAATTTGGAAATGTTTGAATTAGAAAGATTTGGAATTTAGAAAATTTAGAGGTTTTAGTTTGGGAAAGTTAAGATT
The DNA here is from genome assembly GCA_033060915.1 of Euryodendron excelsum. Classification (NCBI taxonomy): domain Eukaryota; kingdom Viridiplantae; phylum Streptophyta; class Magnoliopsida; order Ericales; family Pentaphylacaceae; genus Euryodendron; species Euryodendron excelsum. The sequence continues at coordinate 20,573,917 of CM065389.1, read as the reverse complement.
TAAGAGGGTATGAGATTAGGAAAGAATTAGAATTAGGAAATATCTGAATTAGGAAATATTTGAAATCAGGAAAGTTTTAAAATTTGGAAGGTTTTGAATTTAGAAAGATTTGAAATTAAGAAAGACTTGAAAGTTTGAGTTTTGGAAATACTTGAAGTTAAGAGAGATTTGAGTTTAAGAAAGATTTGATAATTTAGAATTTAGAAAGTTGAGATTTGGAAAGGTATGTAATTCGGAAAGAAACAGAATTAGAAAAGGTTGGAGTTGAGAAAGATTTGATTTCTATTTCCTAAAATTAAATATTGGATTTTACTTCCAAAAATGGATGATTTGATTTTGTTTCCAAAAGTAAAAGATTGGATCTAGTTTCCCAAATGGGAGATTGGATTTGACATAGAATTGGAAAGGATGAGATTTGAAAAACTTGGATTATGAAAATATGAATTGATATGCAAAGAATATTTTTGAAATCCATGATTTTAATGTAGAAAATAGAATTTTGAAAAAGTATTATTTCGATGTAAAAAGGAAGTTTTAGAAATCTAGGTTTTGAGGCAAAAATAGGAAGTTAAAAGTAGGGTCTCCTAATCATGGGTTTTAGGAATTGACTTGAACTCCAAGGAAAAGAGATTTTAGAAAGTAAACCTTGGGAGAGTTTTTGAAAAAAAGAGCTTTTGAAGAGTTTTTAGGAGATAGATTTGAAAAGAGGTTTTAGAAAGTTTATTTGAAAAGAGATTTTGGAGAGGATTTAAAAAGCAATTTTGAAAAGAAAATTTGAATGCGGACTTTTACAAGTCTCTAAAAATATCTCACTTTCCTAAAACAATTATAAGCATAGGAAGATTAGAACCACTCTAGAATTATGTTTTTGAAAACAAAGAGGATTTGGAAAATATGGACAACGATAGTCACATTAAATATAACACTTTCCTAAAGCAACTCTAACCATGAAAGGGCTAGAATCACCTTAAGATTATGATTTTAACAAAATCGATTTTAAGATTTACACCCAAAACTTATGTAACACTTTTCTAAAACAACCCTAACCATGGAGTGGTTAGAATCATTTTAAGATTGTGATTTTTGAAAACAAGTTTGAAAAAGAAGATTTTTAATGAAAGTTTTGAAAACAAGTTTAGAAAACGATTTTGAATAAATGTATGAGTATGATATGCACAATGCAAGTAGGGTCATGAACATACAAGGTTTATGCTTCACATAATCAAGGGTGCCAAATCTATATGGTCTAAGGTTGAATTAGAAGAAAGCCCCCGATATGGTGACTTTCAACCATTCTTCCTACACATGAATCAATGATTTCCTTGTTTTAAGCATGCAAGAAAGGAGGGGGGGGAGAGGGGGAGAAGATAGGGGATTAAAATACAAGAAACCCCAAGTGGGCTAGAAGGAAGAAGAGAGAATGGAGAATTACATAAACATTAAAGATAATCAACCTTGTGTCTTTTTTGATTTGCTTGCTTTATTTGCTTACTTCGCTTTGATCTTAGAAAGCTTTGAGATTGCAGCACCTTGCGTCTTTAATGGTCGGCTTGAAGGCTCATATATGAGCGTATAGAGTGTATGTATGTTAGGGTTAAAGTGTATGGGGGTTAGGGTTTGAAGAAGCCTAAGAAAACGAGGGTTTGGAGAGAGTTCAAGGTTTGTTTATCGAGAGATGAGTTTTTAGACTTAGATTGCCGACCCTTTTATGTAGGGGGAAGCGTCTATATTTATAGGCAACTTAAAGCAACTGGGCACTTGTTGCAGTGGCGCCAGGCTAAAAAATACACTGGCGGCGCCAGGCCAAAAAATATATTGGCTCCACTCCTAGTGGAGCCAGGCTAAAAAATATATTGGCACCACTAGGAGTGGTACCAGGCCAAATATTGGCTTGGCGCCACTTTAAAAACCTTTTAAGGTTTGTAAGAAATGTATCTTTGACCCTTGGCACGCAAGGCAAAATATTTGGGCGCCTGTCCTAGTGACTATTATGCAATTTTTGGCTTAGCTCTACTAAGAGTGACTCTAGAAAGTCTGGGAATAATCCGGGAGGTGGGGAATGGGCCAGAAGGCCGAAAATGGGTAAAAACCCTTAGAATAGTGTCTCGGGGGTAGTAGACTTGAAAAACAATTTTAGGATTTGTTGGAAAGGTCGATAGGGCCATTAGGGATAAAATGGTCAATCTGATCGGAAAACTACTGAAATGGACTTGGAATGTCTTGGAAGAAGTCTTGAAGCCTAGAAACACTACCTAGAGTGTTTTGGGAGGTTTTCGATTTGACACCCAGGTCAGCATGGTTGGAAAAGGCGACCGGCCTACGAGGGGCAAAATGGTCATTTTGCATCGAGCTTGCTGGAATTGACTCGAAATGATCTGAAAATGTATCAAAAGGTCGGGAATATTATTAGGAGCATCCCCTAGAGGCTACCTGTTTGATATAAAAAACTGGTGTAGTTCCCAGAGGCGCTCGAATGCCTAGGGGCAAAATGGTCATTTTGACTGGATGGTCTTGGAATTGGTCCGAAATCGACTGTAAGGCACTTGAACATGCCGGATCGTCTTTGGGATGATCTTGGAAGGGTGGACTTACCGCTCTGAGAACTTAGGTACTTTCTCAAGAAGTGTGCCGGAAACGGCCTAAGGGGCAATTTGGTCATTTTTCAACAGAGTGTGCTTGCAGGCACTAGTGTTGACCCAGGTTTTGAGTGTTTCCATCACTCTGATGGTCTATGACGAGTTGGTTTCCAAAGGTATCTCGTCTTTTGGTAAACGTGTCACGGCCAAAAGGCGAATTCGGTCTTGTGACAAGGGGGTTTATTGGCAATTTCCGATGTCGACCTGTTTGCGAGTGTTTCCACCACTCTTAAGGTTGTGATGTTTATGAGTGTTTCTACCACTTTGATGGTTCACGTTCATTCTGGAGACTGCCTAATCTCGGGAAGTTGCTAGATGGACTTATCATCTGAGGAATCAACTTTCTTGAAAGACGTGTTGAATAACGGACATTCTTCATTGGTGGGCTAGCAGGCGCCAAAGGTAGACCATTCTACCATCCTGGGGACTTGTGTTCCATCCTGATCGACGAGTTTGAAAGGACTTACAGTTTCGAAGAGTTTTCTCAAATAATGTGCTGACCTGGATGGACTTACCGCTTGAGGAATTAACTTTCTCAAAAGGCGTGCCGAATTTAATTAGAATTGGATTTGAATTGGATCTTAAACTTGGAAATGAGATTGAAACAGGGACCTACCATTTTCAGGAAGACGTTCCATTTGGATTTGAATCGAGTGATGCCACAAGAGTATTTTGGTCATTTTGCCTCTATTGGGCCCGCAAAGCGATTGATTGATTGAATTGAGTCTGAAAAGTTGATTTGAACTTTGAATATATCTATGTTGATTTGAATGTGAGTCTGAACGGACCAGAGATTGCTAAGCGAGCAAAAATGTAGTGCTTATAGCTGCCCTTCTTTTTCTGTCTTTACTTGTTGAACACAGAAAACGATAAAGTAATAGTCCCATATTGATGGTAAGGTGATCGGAGGGACGGACTTTGAAAATGTTTGAAGATTTGAGCTTGAAAATTGGAATTTTGAGTTTGAAAGTTGGATTGTCTTGATTTTTGAAATTTAGAATTTGGAAAACCTTGACTTTGAAAGGATTTTGGAGTTGAAGTTGATTGTTTGAAATAATTTTGAAAATTAATTAATTTGGATTTATATTAAAAAGATTTTGGAAAACCTTTAAAACTTGGAAAAAAACTTTTAGGGAAAATGTTTTAAAACTTAAAATTTTGAAAATAGATTTTTGAGGCAAAAGCTTGAAAAACCCAAAATTTTTGAAAATGGAATTTTGAAAGGAAAAAGCTTAGGAAACTCATGAAATTTATGAAGGAAAATTTTTTGAAAACCTTCAGAATATTTTTTAGAACAGAGCTTTTGAAGGATAAAACTCAAAAAACCTAAGAAATGATTTTGAGATTAAACTTTTTGAAGGAAAACTTGGGAGAACCTTAAGAATGGGGCCTTTTTGACAGGGAAGACCGCGAAAAACTCGGAGGGTCTTTTTGAAAGAAAGCTTAGGAAAATTTTGAAAATAGAATTTTAGATAAAACTTTTGAGGAGAGATTTTGGAAAATCCTTGAAAATAGATTTTGACCTTAAAAACATTTGTGAAATTGATAAAGGCTTGGAACGGAGGAGTTTAGAAAACTTTGGAATTGATAGAAATTTTGGAAGGAATAATTTTTTTTGAGTAAAACCTTGAAAATTTTAAGGATTTATTTTGACTAAGACTTTTTGAGATAAAGAGTTTTGGAAAATCTTGATGTTTGTTTGGAATAGAAATCTTTTTGAAGAAAAGCTTCGAGATAGACTGAAGAATTGAAAATTTGATATTGAAAAGGACTTTGGGACCTGATTTTGAAATAACTTTTGGAAAGAAGTACTAAGAATCTTAGGAATTGATTTTTAAAGATAAACTTTTGAAGGAAAAAGTTAGGAAACCTTTTTGAGAGTTGATTTTTTGAAAATAAACTTTTTGACGAAAAAAGCTTAAGAAACCCTTTGAGTTGATTCAAGTAGACTTTATTGAGACTTATATTATTCATTTTTTTTAAATAAAATCTTTTAGAAGGTAAAGAAATAAAATATTTAATTGTGGGCTCTTTTTGGCAGAGAAGACCCCGAAAAACTCGAGGGCCCTAAAATTATTAGGAGAAAAACTTAAGAAGAAAATTTTAAGAATGGAATTTTAAATGAAAACTTTTGGAGGAAACACTTAGAAAAATTTTGAAAATGGATTTTAAAATTGGAAACTTTGGAAATTAGATGAGAACTTTTAAAGGATTGAAAACTTGAAAATTTTTTGACGATTGATTTTTTAACAAGAGGTTTTTGAAGGAAAAGGATTTTTAAAAAGTGTTGAAATTTGATTGGAATAGAAATCTTTTTGAGAAATGAACTTGAGATAGACTTTAATTGAAAATTTTTGAAACTTGACTTTGAAATGAACCTTTGACTTTAGATTAGATACCATTTTGAAATTTAGACAAAACGTATAAAAAGTTCGCTTTGACTTGAAATATGAAACTTTTGAAGGCAAAATGTTTAGAAAATTCATTTTGACTTGAAATAGGAAATCTTTTGAAAAAAAAAAGTATAAGAAATTCTTTTTGACTCGAAACTTGACATTTGAAGACAAAATGTGTAGAAAATTCATTTTTGACTTGAAAATTCGGTTTTTGACGTACCCAAAATGTGTAGAAAATTCATTTTGAAAATTGAATTTTTAAAGACAAAATGCATAGAAAATTCATTTTGACTTAGCATTTAAAATCTTTTTTCCTTTTTTTTTCTTCTTTTTATCCCTCTTACCCTTTTGAGCTATACTTACCAAATGTTGACATTCTTACCTTTATCTTTAGGATGGAAGACATAATTTTGAGTCGGCTGAGAGCTTGGTATGACAACTATCCCCCAGACGAGTAGGATATCTTTGCTGATCCTTTGGTCGGTGGCTTCACTCCTGTCGGTGCAGCTTATTCTAAGATTTTCTTTTGGTAGCCTAGCTTGTCTATTTCTCGCTTTCGGGAGTGCGAGCTTACCCCTACTCCTCACAAGTATAGTTTTCTCCTTAGTTTCCGAGATGATTCTACTGACACTATGGGACCTATCTTCCCTAACAGTTGCACCACGGTTGTCTCATCCTAGCTTGGACTCTGGCGCATAGTTCTTTCGTCTACCTTTCTGTACCAGTTTCCTTGCATTCCAGTGGAGTTCCTATTTTTCCACTTTGAGTTTGCGATGGGTATGAGGGCCCATTCGGGTGATTGGCATACTTCTCAAAATTGGTCCATTTCTAGCATGGTTGCTTTAGCGCTGCTTCTTCTGAAGTTCTTGATTTTTCCACGAGTAGATGATTTGGTTGACTGCCGATTACGTGCATTGCTCACCAAGGTTTGTGAGGGGCACTCCTATGCTCCCATGGTTATAGGGGAGACCTTTGTGAGCCTTACCAGATTTTAGTAGAGGGTTGATGCTCACTTTTAGGGATGTGTTGCGCTTTTCTAATTTTGGGCCATCGGACACTTGTTTATCATTCCTTTATTCCAGCATACATGGTACCCTGAGCTTGACCATATATGCTCTTTGGCGAGATCTCAAAGGGCTATCGCCAATGACAGGAGGTTTTCACAGACTGCTATGGCATAGGCTGACTACCTTCGAAGTATGAGATCAGGCATGGTTAGGTGGTATTTAGGATTGGTTGATAGATACTGTTTAAGAGTTCGACCTTCTAAAAAGGCCTTCGTGCCTTTAGCGAGTCTAAGGGGCATTGCCCCCTTCTTTGGGATTTGAGTTTTGCTGCAGCTTAGTAGAAGTCAGGACATTCCCTATTTGGCATTGGTGACTGGGTTTACCCTTGTCTTTGAGGCGTCGATTCCGAGAGCATTGGTACAGAGAGTTATGGATACATAGAGATCTTTGATTCCTCATGTGGATGATGACGGTCCATTTTCTAACATGCCTCTTGAGATTGAGTACTACCATTATTGGCTCCGACAATATGTGTTAAGTCCTAACAGGCTTTGAGATCTACTCTTTGAGACTCTTTTACCCCCCATAGGGTATACAGATTTTTTGACAACTATGATTGTTCAGGGACATCGTCATAGGCGGCAAAACCAAAGATTGATATAGGTATTATATGATCGGCTGATGGTGAGAGACACTGAGGTAGCTTCCTTAGAGATGCAGCTAGCAGCGGCCAGATTGACACATGATAGCCTACCCTTGAGTACTTCGTAGGGACATAAGCAGTCACAAGATGCCCCAGATGTTTCCACTCTCCCAGAGGATGATATTGTTGATATTCAGTCTTTGCAACAAGCCGTAGAGTCTGTTGCCCAAGAGAGGGATATGCTTTTGGCTAGATGTGCAGGCTATGAGCAGGGTTGGCTTGGATCATCGATGGTTGGTGCTTCTTTGAATGTTCCTCTTGCGGATAACGAGCCAGTTGATCCCTTGCTAGTTGACTCCTCTTCTAATGATGATGGAGAGCGATATATATTTGCCCCCACTCCTAGATTTATTGATTCTCCTTTTTATTTGATGCTCTGACTGACTTATTGCCCTGAAAGGGGAACCTTTGCTTCTTTTAGTCTTAACTAGACTAATCTAGAGAATGCTCTTCGAGACACCTTCTGATTTTCTCACTGTTGCTTTCATATTAATGACTTCTGGGAATGCTCATGCCTCGGATTATCTTTTTTTTTTTTTTTTTGCTATTTTTACTACTGGCTCCCATGAGGGTTTTCACTAGTCCTAGCTCAGTCATTTTTGTACCAAGGCACCTTTGCAGGTTTTCACCAAGATTGACAGTTTTGTATCTTGCCACATTCCTACTCTTTTACTTACGGCACCCTTTCGGGTTTTCACCGTATCCTCGAGAACGTGCTTATCTTTTTTTTTTTTAGCTCCTTTTTGTATTTTGTTTCGTTCCTTATTCCCTATTTGAAAGAGAGAGAGAAAGACTTAAAGCAAGTTTTTATGCAAAAATAGTTTATTTATACCAATTCTAAAAATCCCTAGGTAAATGGGTTAATGCATGTTATACTTTTCGATGAATGCACATACATGTCATACTTTTTGATAAATATATATATATATATATATATAGAAATAGAATTGAATACATATCCTATTTTTTGATGAATGCATGAATAGATACAAACTTCATAGGAATTTAATGGATGCACTGGTTATACATGTCATGGATGCATTAGTACTACACGTATATAGGCTATTTACAAAGAATGTCCCAAGATTACCCTATGTCCCATACTCTCAGGATTCTATTTCATTTCTAGGATTCTGCCCCATTTGGTTTTATCTCATTCTCATCGGGGTGTGATAGTATTTGCACCATTCTCCAAGGATCTTAACCTTTTGGTTTGCCATCTACTATCTTATCCTTACTTTCTATAGGGTTGCTGTTTGGGATTTTTCTGACCTCACTTGATTTTCTCTTTTACATTTTCAAAATGTCACCGTGACTTGAGCGACAACTCGCAAGCCCTTTGCAGAGTGATAAACAGATTGGCCTTCAATCCAAAAAGACTTCTTTTAGGACTGTAATGCGAGCTGGGTTTAAGGGTTGTAAGAAACAAAAGGATATTTAGGCTCAAAGATTTTCTTTTAGTGGGTTGTTTAAACCAAAACCATCTGAGCATACTTTGGAGCATGAGATTGCCCCTGTGTTCCTCTCTAGTTCTCCTTTCTTACCTTTTTTTTCCTTTTTTAACTACTTGTCTTAGTATTGTTCAGACTTATTTGGACTAAGTAATTTTTTTTTTATCAGAAAGGACTTTGATTTGGACTGTAACGTAGGTTAGGTTATGAGGTTTATGAATGAAAGGGGATAAAGGCTCAAATATTAACACTGGTGGGGTTTCGAAAGACTAATGATCACCTTCGGCAATTTAACTTTCATTCACTACTTTCTTCTTTCCATCTTACTCTTTTTGTTCTTCAAGACCTTTTTCTCCCTTTTGACTAGGATTTTCCATCAAGAATTTGATTAAGTTGACTTTTAAAGATGCTAAATTTTTCATTTATATTTTTGGATGACATTATCTTCTTTTGAAGATCACCACAAACACAATATCTTTTTCACTAGAGAGGCCTTTGTTGCCATAACTTTTTGAAAATCACCACTTTCATTGTTGCTCATTAGTTCCTACTCGTGGCTTTTGTTTTAACCCAATGCGGGCGGTAATCATTTGTTTGGTTTTCTTGAGAAACGTAACCAGCTCAAGTAGGCTTTGCAAAGGGATTTTCTTTGTGTATGGTAGCAGAATTGAGGGCCTCTCATCATTTCAAATTGAATTGCTTAGTCCCTAAAGCCTTTGTACAAAATTTAGATAATATTCCTAGAGATGGTGTGTTTCTGTAATTGAACCCCTACATATGTTATCAAATCAACTACTCCGTGCTTACCCCAATGTGGGGGATGGTTCTTGGTTTCAGGATATCTAAATAGAAATCACTTACAGCTCTAGTGGGCTGAGCAAAGGGTAGTGTTTATTTCTTTTTGAATAAATAGAACAATGGCTTCTCATCGTTTTGAGGACTCGGCTGCCCATCGCTTAGCCAGGATATCACTCCATTGTCGCCTCTAGAATAAACTCTGCACTTCTTTGTTGAATATGTTTTCCTCCTATCTCTCACTCTCTCTTTGTCTCTTGAAGGTTGTAACCCCCATTGAATGGATTGCCCATGCTATCTCATCCTTCAAGTCGAGTCATTACAAAATGGAAAAGAATCCCTAAAAGTAATAATCATTCACAAGAGTATGAGACAAATGGAATAAACTGAGAACTACTTCTTTATCATTTCAAAACATGATGGTATGACATGCAGTGTTCATTTAAATAAGATATGCAAAGAACATAAATGTGGAAAGAAAATAAACGAATCTTGTGGAAACCTCCCTTTTCTTGTCGACCTTTTGGGTAAGAACCCTTAATAGGGTTTTGGAACTATGCCAACCTCCTTGGTGCTCTATTCGATAGGTGTATCACCAGACAACGGAGAGCGAATTAACATATTTTTTTATAAGGTTTGGCATGCATTTGGAAGTTAAAGGATTCTATTGTGCCAATGCATGGGTCTGACAGAACTTTGCAAATGATGATTGTCACGACATTGTGTGGACATCTTGTAGATGGATGGTTAGTTCTTCTTGCTCCTTAATGTAGGTTCAGCCTCTTCCAATAATCAGGCTTATCTTTTGCATGAGTTTGAGTTGGGTTAAATGTTAGAAGGGTTCCATAAGTTCAATTACGCTCTTTAACCTGAAAAAAGGAACAGAAAACAAAATGCAATCAGCATGTGGAGTTGGAGGTTTTATGCGATGCATGTTCTATGGAGGTCCCTTCTTTGAGCAAATCTAGGCATGATACTGCATCTGTTTTGCAGAGGGGGTGTTGTCCCTTATGCAATACAATACCTCTTCGGCATGGGCCGGTTGATGTTTCTTTGTTTGAGCAACCCTGCTTGTAAGGCTGGAGAGAGATTTGGGGCTCTCTTGAGATATGGTTCTATGCATGCCAAAGATCCTTAAAAGTTGTGGTAGGTTCGATTAACATTAGATTGGATTGCTCCTTTCTCTCTATGGTTGATTAAATGTATGAGAATGCAATGACTTAAGTTTCTTGGAACTCTTGTCACGAAATGGATATGGATGCATAAGCATACTGGAAGTGAACATGTGAGCAGTATGATAACAGTAAATGAATGATTTAGAAAACACCCTTCTCATCTTGCTTCTGCTTTCGTTTTCTTGGTACTTAGAGATGAGGGAGGAGGATAGAAAAAAAAGAAATAATAGATAAGTTAGTATTTTAATTTGAAAGTTTTTATGCAATGTATGTCCTAGGGGTGCCCCTATTTTGAGAGGGGGACTAAGCATGATGCATTTTGGCTCACTTTTTTTTGGAGATAGGGGGCTTGCCCCTGTATGCAAATACCTTACCGTTGAGTGAGAACATATATTCATTCATTCATTCATTCATGAGAAATAAGAGAAGTATATTGATCTTTGGAGTTTAAATACAATGGAATTGGAATACATTGTAATAGGGGGAGTAGGAATAATTTCCTTGGGACTTCCACCTATCTACTTTTATATTTGAAATCCTAAACTACTCTTGAGTCTTTAGATTCGCCTTCTTTAATGTTGATGAGGTCACTGAGAGACCTTGTTTGATTGCCTCTTGTCTTTTTGGCAATCCTATCTCTGTGAACATAGAGAGATTGGGGCCCCTCTTATGGAATGACTTTAAATACATGCCATGAGTCCTTAGAGTTACATGGGAATCCTTAGGATTTTGATAGGTTTAATGCAAGGGAGAGTGAACTTGGTATCACTCTCTTTGGTTTGATCATATGCATGAAGATGTAATGACTTGAGTTACTTTGGAATTGTCATCTTGACATGAAATATTGAATGCATGAACATGTATGCATAGAGTAGAGAGAGAGAGAGAGAGAGAGAGAGAGAGAGAGAGAGAGAATAAACATGGATGCATGAGCAGTTAGATAGGCATTATAGCAGTAGGAATACAAGCATTATAATAACAGGAATAGACAAGCTTAAAGGAAAATAAAGCAGTTGCCCTTTTCTCCATGATTTTGAAAATGATGTGTGTCTTAAATTTGGCAGAGGTTCGGTTATGCATGGTGTCTATATGAGCATGAGGTTGAGGGTTTACTAATAATTCCTAAGAAGGCTCGGTTCCTAGATCTTCAAACCTAGGCCCACTCCTCGAAGTGGTGCCATTATCGGTTGGTGATCCGAGTGGGGGAACCATCGAGAGGCCGTAGGTGAAGAATTGACACATCATCTTGCCCACAACCAATATACCGTTCCCTCTTCTAACTAGAAGAGACATAATCAGGTAAAGAATATAGATATGCAAATGATTGTGCACAATGCAGTGGGTGTGTGAAATTTTAAAAAGTGGAGGAAAGGGCCTAACAACTCCCGTCCATCATGTTTATTCCATACATTCATGACATACATAATAGTTAATATAACATGAAACAAAATGTGAACAAAGGACCACCTACAAAAATAAATATGCAAAATTCAGTACTTCGAATGACAAACTTAATGCAACATTAAATAATTGAATGTAGTTGATTGCAAGTAATGACATGTTTTTGGAAAGCAACTTGGAAAACTTGATTTTGAAAATTTTTGAAGTGGATAGAATTGAAAAAATTAATCAAAGACTTCAAAACACTATTAAGAGTGTTCCAAGGAATTGCTGATTTGATACCCAGAGTCGGTGTGGCTAGAAAAGGCGACAAGGCCACTAGGGGCAAATAAGTTGTTTCACACTGGGTTTATCGAAATGGACTTGAAATGGTTCAAAAAGGTACTGGACGGTTGGGAATACTATTTGAAGCATCCCTGGATGGTAACCGGTTCAATATCCAAAGTCGGTATAGTTCCCAAAGGTAATTGGACGCCCAAGGGTAAAATAGTTATTTTGACCGAATGCTCTTGGAATTGATTTGAAAGGGACTGGAAGGCACTAAAATATGCTAGATTATCTTTAGGAAAATCTTGGAAGGGTTGGACTTACCGCTTTGAGGTTTTAGGTACTTTCTGGAGAAGCGTGCCGGTAGGGCCCAATGGGTAGTTTGGCCATTTTTCATTAGAATGGGCTTACATGCATTGGTGTTGACTCGGGCTTTGAGTGTTTCTATCATTTTGAATTCATGTGATGAGTTGGTTTCCAGAGGTTTCCTATCCTCCGGTAAACGTGTCACGACCAAGAGGCGTGTTCGATCTCGTGACATAGGGGGTTTGTTGGCATTCCCGATGTCGACCTATTTGCTAGTGTTTTCGTCAGTCTAACGGTTGTGATATTTGTGAGTGTTTCAGTCACTTTGATGGTGTGCGTGAATAAACATGACGGCCTAACCCTTTAAGTGTCTCCAGTAGAGTCGCTAGCTGTAGCACCTCGATTTTTCGTACTTGAGAAAAATATGCACAAGTGGGAAAAATATAGCACTCTCTCGTTAGAACACATCCTCCTAGAAGAATGAGTGCGACTAAATTTGAATTGGAAATTCATTTGAATAAGGGCTTTTAAAAAAGATTTGCAGTCACCACCTAACTTGATTAAAGTGAGTTAGGTCACCTAAAACTAAACACAATCCGAATATTACACTTAGGGTTTTGAAAAGATTTTGAAAACTTCCTCAACAGAGGGTTTTTAAGAAAATAGGTTGTTTGACAAAATTTAGAAATATTTAAACCCTTTTTAAAAATAACTTCCTTTTGGTCTTTGAAAACAATGATTCTAGGTTCAGAGGTTGGTTACGTATAAGGAAGACGCCCTAAACCATCACCCTACCCCACCCTTGCGATATCTACATGTCTATTCACCCTAAGTTCACTCATTTGGAATCTTTGATTAATAAATGTCCAATTATATCAACTTTGAAAAGAATTATATAATCCATAACATGCATGTGCAAGAAAAGAATTTGATTTTGAAAGTTGATTTGAAAAGAAAGATTTAACTTTGGAATAGATTTGAAAAGACTTGTTTTGAATTTTGAAAGAAGGTTTTAGAAATTAGAATTGAAGATTTAAAAAAAGATTTTAGAATTAGAAACTTGAAATACATTATGAAATTGGAAGTTTGAAAATGGTTTTGAAATTGGAAGCTTGAAAAAGGTTATGACCGCACCTATGAGGGTTGTCTACGTATCCCTTTTTGGGAATCAGGTCATTCGTAGTTCGGACAAGAGTCCGATTGAAAATAAACATTTTGAGATTTTAGAAAAGTTTGATTTAAAAAGATTTGATTAGCAAAGAGTTTGATTTCAAAAAGATATTTGATTTGAACTTGGAATAGAAGATTTGAAATTGAAATTTGATTTTAGAAAACTTAGGATTTAAGAAAGATAGGATTTGAAAAAATTGGAAGTGATTGGATTTGATTTAGAAATACGTGACTTGGAATAGTTGGAAAAGATTTGACTTTAATGTTTGATTTAGAAAATTTGAAAAATTGGAGTTTAGAAAAGATTGGATTTAGAAAATCTTGGAATTAGGAAAATTTCAAAATAAGAAGGCTTCGTTTTAGAAAAGTTTTTAAATTAGGAAAGTTTCAAATTTAGGAAAGTTTCCTTTTTAAGAAAAAGTTGATTTTGAAAAGATTTGAATTTAGAAAGTTTTGAATTAAAAATGTTTTCTTTTTAAGAAAGAGTTGATTTAGAAAAATCTTGAATTGGGAAGGTTTAGAAATTTTTGAAAGGTTTGAATTAGAAAGATTTGGAATTTAGAAAATTTAAAGGTTTAAGTTTGGGAAAGTTAAGATTTAAGAAGGTATGAGATTAAGAAAGAATTGGAATTAGGAAAGATTTGAAATCAACAAAGTTTTAGAATTTGGAAGGTATTGAATTTAGAAAGATTTGCATTTAGAAAGTTTAGAATTAGAAAGATTTGAAATTAAGAAGGACTTGAAAGTTTGAGTTTTGGAAATACTTGAAGTTAAGAGAGATTTGAGTTTAAGAAAGATTTGATAATTTAGAATTTAAAAAGTTGAGATTTGGAAAGGTATGAAATTAGGAAAGGAATAGAATTAGGAAAGGTTGGAGTTGGGAAAATTTTGATTTCTGTTTCCTAAAATAAAAGATTGGATTTTACTTCCAAAAAGGGATGATTTGATTTTAATTTCAAAAGTAAAAGATTGGATCTAGTTCCCTAAATGGGAGATTGGATTTGGCGTAGAATTGGAAAGGATGAGATTTGAAAAACTTGGATTTAGAAAATATGATTTGGTATGCAAAGAAGATTTTGGAAATCCATGATTTTGATGTAAACAATAGGATTTTGAAAAACTATGATTTGGATGTAAAAACGAGGTTTTGGAAACCTAGGTTTTGAGGCAAAAATAGGAAGTTAAAAGTAGGGTTTCCTAATCATGAGTTCTAAGACTTGACTTGAACTCCAAGGAGAAGTGATTTTAGAAAGTAAACCTTTGGAGAGTTTTTGAAGAAAAAAACTTTTGAAAAGAGTTTCTAGGAGATAGATTTGAAAGAGGTTTTAGAAAGTAGATTTGAAAAGAGATTTTTGAGAGGATTTAAAAATCAATTTTTGAAAGAGGATTTGAACGCAGACTTTTGCAAGTCTTTAAAAATATCTCACTTTCCTAAAACGATTCTAACCTTAGGAAAATTAGAACCACTTTAGGATTGTGATTTTGAAAACAAGAATGATTTGAAAAATATGGACCACAATAGTCACATTAAATATAACATTTTTCTAAAGCAACTCTAATCATGAAAGGGCTAGAATTACCTTAAGATTGTGAATTTAATAAAATCGATTTTAGGGTTTATACCCAAAACTTATGTAATACTTTCGTAAAACAACCCTAACCCTGGAGTAGTTAGAATCATCTTAAGATTGTGATTTTTGAAAACAAGTTTCAAAGAGAAGATTTTTAATGCAAGTTTTGTAAAAGATTTTGATACAAGTTTAGAAAACGATTTTGAATAGATGTATGAGTATGATATGTGTGTCGCGCCCCGATTTTTTTGCACTCGAGGAAAATACACACAAGTGAAAAAAAATATTGTATTATCTCATTAGAACTCATCGTCTTGGAAGAATGAGTGCGACTAGGTTTAAATTAGAAATTGACTTTGATTAAGGGCTTTTGGAAAAAGGTTTAGAGTCGCCACCTAACTTGATTAAGGTGAGTTAGGTCACCTAAAACTATGCACAATCTGAAGATTACACTTAAGGTTTTTGAAAAGATTTTGAAACTTCCTTAAGAGAGGGTTTTTAAGAAAATAGGTTGTTTGGCATCCTTTGAAAAACTTTAAGCCCTTTTAACTCCGTTTTGGTCTTTGAAATCAATGATTCTAGGTTCGGAGGTTGGTCATGTGTAGGGAAGATACACTAAGCCATCACCCTACTCGGCCCTTACGGTACCTACATGTCTATTCATCCTATGGCTCACTCATTTGAAATCTTTGATTAATAAATGTCCAAAACTATCCACTTTTGAAAAGAACTTTTAGAAAGAAGTTGACATGATGTATGATATATAAGTGCAATAATTTGAATTGATAGATATGAACAGAACTAGATTTGATTTTTAAAATAGATTTGAAAAGAGTTGATTTGATTTAAGAAAGAAGATTTTTAGAAGTTGAAATTGGAGATTTGAAAATAGATTTTAGAATTTGAAACTTGAAATAGATCATGGAATTAGAAGTTTGAAAAAAATTGTGAAATTAAAATTTTGAAAAAGGTTATGAAATTAGAAATGTGAAAAGGTTATGACCGCATCTATGAGGGTTGCCTATGTATCCCTTATTGGGAATTAAGTTAGATGTAGTTTGGACAAAAGTTCGATTTGAAAACAACAAGGTTTGAAAAGAATTTGGTTTAGATTTAGAAGATTGGAATTGGACTTGGTTTAGAAAAATAGAATTATGAAACATCTTGACATAGATTGGAGTTTGAAAACTATCTTGGTTTGGAAAAGAGTTTTTAGAAAATAGTTGGAAGTCTCCTAACTTTAGGGTTAAGGTTAAACTAAGATTTAGGTTCGCTAAGACTTAGGTAACCTAGGGTTGAAGCATGTAATTAGATTGACTTGATTTGAACTTAAGAAGTTTGATCTTAGAAAATTTGATTTTAGAAAACTTAGGATTTAGGAAAGATAGGATTTGAAAAGATTAAGAGTGATTTGATTTGATTTAAAAATACTTGACTTGAAATAGTTGGAAAAATTTTGACTTGAATGTTTGATTTAAAAAATTTGGAAAGTTGGAGTTTTGGAAAGATTGAATTTAGGAAATCTTGAAACTAGGAAAGTTTCAAAATAGGAAGGTTCCATTTTAGGAAAGTTTCAAATTTAGGAAGGTTTCCTTTTTAAGAAAAAGTTGATTTTGAAAAGATTCGAATTTAGAAAGTTTTTAAAATTAGAAAGTTTTGAATTAAGAATGTCTTCTTTTTAAGAGAGAGTTGATTTAGAAAAATCTTGAATTAGAAAAGTTTAGAAATTTTAGAAAGGTTTGAATTAGGAAAGATTTGGAATTCAAAAAATTTAGAAGTTTAAGTTTTGAAAAGTTAAGATTTAAGAAAGTATGAGATTAGGAAAGAATTGGAATTAAGAAAGGTTAGAATTAGGAAAGATTTGATTTCTATTTCCTAAAATAAAAGATTGAATTTTGTTTTCAAAAGAGATGATTTGATTTTGTTTCCAAAAGAAAAAGATTGGATCTAGTTTTCTAAATGAAAGATTGGATTTGACATATAATTGAAAAGGATAAGATTTGAAAAACTTAGATTTAGAAAATCTATGATTCTGATATAGAAAATAGAATTTTGGAACGTTATGATTTGGATGTAAAAAGAAAGTTTTGGAAACCTAGGTTTGACCCAAAAATAGGAAGTCAAAAGTAGGATTTCCTAACCATGGGTTCTAAGACTTAACTTGGATTCCAAGAAAAAGATTTGAGAAAGTAGACCTTTGGGAGAGTTTTTGGAAAGAGAGCTTTTGAAGAGAGTTTTTAGGAAATAGATTTGAAAAGAGGATTTTAGAAAGTAAATTTGAAAAGAGATTTTGGAGAGGATTTAAAAAAGAGGTTTTGGAAAGTAAGTTTGAAAAGCAATTTGGAAAGGAATTTGAATGTGGACTTTTACAAGCCCATAAAAATATCTGACTTTCCTAAAACGATTATAACCATATGAAGATTAAAACATTCTAGGATTGTGATTTTGAAAACAACAAGGATTTAGAAATATGGACCATGTTAGTCATTTTAAATATAATAATTTCTTAAAGCGACCCTAACTATAGAATGGTTAGAATCACCTTAGGATTGTGATTTGGGCAAAAATAATTTCGGGTTTACACCCAAAACTTATATAACATGTTCCTAAAATAACCCTAATCATTAAGTGGTTAGCATCATCTTAAGATTGTGATTTTTGAAAACAAGTTTGAAAGAGAAGATTTTTAATGCAAGTTTTGTAAACGATTTTGATGTAAGTTTTGAAAAATAAGTTTAGAAAACGATTTTGAAGAGATATATCAATATGATATGCACAATGCAAGTAGGGTCGTGAACATATAAGGTTAAGGCTTTACCATATAATCAAGGGGGCCAAATCTATATGGTCTAAGGTTGAATTAGAAAAAAGCCCTTGACATGGTGACTTTCAACAATTCTTCCTACACATGAATCGGAGATTCTCTTGTTTCAAGCATGCAAGAAAGGGGGGAAGAAGATAAGGGATTAAAATAGAAGAAAACCTAAGTGGTTTAGGAGAGAGAAGAGAGAGGGGAGAATTGCATAAACGTAAATAGAAAACCAACCTTGTGTCTTTTTTGATTTGCTTGCTTTATTTACTTTACTTCACTTTGATCTTCAAGAACTCTAAGATTGCAGGACCTTGAGTCTTGAATGGTCAGTTTGGAGGCTCGTATAGGAATGTATTGAGTGTATATATGCTAGGGTTAAAGTGTCTAGGGGCTAGGGTTTGAAGGAGCCTAAGAAAGCTAGGGTATAGAGAGAGTTCGAGGCCTGTATATTTAGAGATAGAGTTTTTAGAGTTCGATCGCCAACCCTTTTTAGGCAGGAGGAGGCTTTGTATTTATAGACAAAAGATTGACTTGACACCTGTTGCAGTGGTGCCAAGCTAAAATTCCTTCTGGTGCTACTCCTAGCCAATTGTTGGCTTGGCACCACATAGAAAACCCTTAAGGTCGGCAAGCAACGTATCTTTCAAGCCTTGATACACAAGACAAAAGATTTGAGCGCCTGTATTAGTGACTAGCATGCAATTTTTGGCTTGGCTCCACTAGGAGTAATTTCGAAAGGTCTGAGAATTTTCTGAAATGCCAAAAATGGTCCGAGAGGCTGAAAATTGGTAGAAACTCCTAAAATAGTGTCCCGGGGGTAACGAACTTGAAAAACAAGTTGGAGTTGTCGATTGAGCTATTAAGGGCAAAACGGTCAACTAGACCAGAAAACCACCGAAATAGACTTGGAATGACTCATGAGCGGACTTGAGGGTTGAAAAAATTATCCAAAGTGTTCCAAAAGAGTGCCAGTTTGATACCTAGAGCCGGTGTGGTTGAGAAAAGTGATCGGCCCACTAGGGCAAAACGGTTATTTTGTACTAGACTTACCGGAATTGACTCGGATTGATCCAGAAAGGTATTGGAAGGTCGAGAATACTATTAGAAGCATTCTTGAGAGGTCATCGGTTTGATACCCAGAGCCAGTGTAGTTCTCAGAGGCGCTCAAATACCTAAGGGCAAAATGGTCATTTTGACTGGATGGTCCCGGAATTAGTTTAGAATCGACTGGAAGGAATTTGAACATATCGAATCGTCTTTGGGACGATCTTGGAAGGGTGGACTTACCGCTCTGAGGACTTAAGTACTTTCTCGAGTAGGGTGCTGGAAATGGCCGAAGGGGCAGTTTGGTCATTTTCACTAGAGTGGGCTAGCAAGTATTGGTGTTGACCTGGATTTTTAGTGTTTCCGCCACTCTGACGGTCTGTGATGAGTTGGTTTCCAAAGGTATCTCGTCCTTTGATAAACATGTCATGACCAAGAGGCGAGTTCGGTTCTGTGACATAGGGGGTTTGTTGGCAATTCCTAATATCGACTTGTTTACGAGTGTTTTTGTTACTTTGACGGTTGCAATATTTATGAGTGTTTCCGCCACTCTAATGGTTCGTGTTAATTTCAGAGACTACATGATCTCGGGAAGCTGCTAAGTGGACTTATCATCTAAGAAATCAACTTTATCGAAAGACTTGCCGAATAATGGATATTTTTCATTGGCGGGCTAGCAGGCGCCAAAGGTGGACCATTCTACCATCTCATGGACTTAGGTTTCATCCCAGTTGACGGGTTTGAAGGGACTTACCGTTTCGAAGAGTTTTCTCGAAAAACATGCCGGATTTGATGGTCCTATCGCCTAAAGGATCAACTTTCTCGAAAGGCGTGCCATATTTGATTTAAATTGGAATTGGATTTAAAATTTAATTTGAGATTGACATAAGGACTTACCGCCTCTAGGAAGACGTGCCAATTGGAATTGGACCAAGTAATGCCACAAGGGTATTTTGGTTATTTTGCCTTTGTTGGGCCTAACAAGCTTGCAAAGCGATTGATTGATTGAATTGAGGTTAAAAAGTTGATTTGAACTTGAAAATGTCTATGTCAGTTTGAATATGAGTTCGGACAGATCAAAAATTGCCGAGTGGGCAAAATTGGGGTGCTTACAGCTGCTTCTCTTTTTGTCTTTGCTTGTCGAAGATAAAAAACGATAAAATAAGAGTCTCATGTTGACCGCAAGGCGATCGAAGGGATGGAATTTGAAAATTTTTTTGAAGACTGGAGTAGTTAGAATATTGAATTTTGAGTTTGAAAATTGGATTGTCTTGATTTTTGAAATCTGAAATTTTAAAAAATTGATTTTGAAATGATTTTGAAATTAAAGTTGATTGTTTAAATAGATTTTGAAATTGATTTTTGAAATGGATTGATTTAGCTTTGAACTAGAAGGGTTTTGGAAAACCTTTTGAAACTTAAAACAAAACTTTTAAGGAAAAAGTTTGAAAATCTAGAATTTTGAAAATAGGCTTTTTGAAGTGAACACTTGAAAATTCGAAAATTTTAAAAACGGAGTTTTTGAAGGAAAAAGCTAAGAAAATCTATGAAATTTTTTTGAGAATAAAAATGTTTTAAAGAAGAAAATTTGAAAACCTTTGAAACTTTTATTTATTTATTTTAGAGTGAAGCATTTGAAAGATAAAGCTCGAAAAATCCAAGAAATGATTTTAAGATTAAACTTCTTGAAGGAAATAAGGTTAGAAAGCCTAGAAAGGTATTTTTGAAATCAAACATTTTTAAAGGAAAAAGTCATGAAAACCTAGATAGTAAAACTCAGCTGAAACTTTTAAAATAAAGCAGTTTGAAAATTTTTAAAGTACAATCTTTTTTTTTTTTTAGTTACGGAAAAGGGGATAAAACTTTTGAGAGTGGAGCCTTTTCGACAGAGAAAATCTATAAAAACTCGAACAAAATTTTTGAAATGGGGAAAGAGTTAGAAATTTTTGAAATAAAATATTTGTGAAGGAAAAATGTTTAAAACCTTTGAGGGTGGGGCCTTTTGGTAGAAAAGGCCCCGAAAAACTCTAGAGGCCCTAAAACTATTGGTAGAAAAACTTAGGTTGAAATTTTGGATAAAAGTTTTTTGAAAATAAATTTTGGGATTTAGAAAAGTTCGAATTTGATAAAAATTTGGAAGGAGGAATTTTGAGGATTGATTTTGAAGAAGACTTTTTGAAGGAAGACTTTCTTTTTTTTTTTTTAAGAAAACCTTGGAACTTGATTAGAGTAGAAATTTTTGGAAGAAAAAGCTTAGAAAAGTTTTGAGATGGACTTTGATTGAACATTTTTGAGATTTATTTTGAAATGAACTTTTAATTTTGAATTAGAAATTATTTTGATTTGAAATTTAGACAAAACGTGCAGAAAATTCGCTTTGACTCGAAATTTGACTTTTTGAAGGTAAAATGTTTAGAAAATTTATTTTGACTCGAAGCTTGAAATTTTAAAAACAAAATGTGTAAGAAATTCATTTTGACTTAAGATTGGAAATTTTGAAAACAAAATGTTTAGAAAATTCATTTTGACTTGAAAATTGAGTTTTAAAATTAAAATGTGCAGAAAATTCATTTTGACTCGGAATGGAAATTTTAAAGATAAAATGTATAGAAAATTCATTTTGACTCGAAAATTGAGCTTTTGACAAACAAAATGTGTAAGAAATTCATTTTGACTTGAAACTTGATTTTTCAAAATTAAAATGTGTAGAAAATTCATTTTGACTCGAACCTTGAAGTTTAAAAATCAAAATGTGTAGGATATTCATTTTGACTCGAAACTTGACTTTTAAAAATCAAAATGTGTAGAAAATTCATTTTCACTTATCATTTGAAATTCTTTTTTCATTTCTTCCCTTTTCTCTTTTTATTTCTTTTACCTTTTTGGGTTATACTTACCATATGTTGACATTCTTACCTTTGGTCTTTAGGATGGCCGACGCGATTTTGAGTTGGCTAAGAGCTTGGTATTACAGCTATCCCCCAAATGAGCAGGATATCTTTTGTTGATCCTTTGGTCGAGTAGCTTCACTCCTGTCGGTGCAGCTTATTCTAGGATTCATGGAGGTAGTGATTCCCTTTTGGCAGCCTAGCTTATCTCTTTTTCACTTCGGGGAGTGCAAGCTAACCTCTACTCCTCACTAGTATGGTTTTCGCCTTGGTTCCCGAGATGATTCTACTGACATTATAGGACCTATCTTCCCTGACTGTTGCATCATGGTTGTCTCATCCTAGCTTGGATTCCGGCATGCAGTTCTTTCGTTTACCTTTCTTCCCCAGTTTCCTTGCGTTCCAATGGAGTTCTTATTTTTTTGCTTTGAGTTTGCAACGGGTACAAGTGCCCATTTGGGTGACTGGCATACTTCTCAGGACTAATCTATTTTTCGCATAATTGCTCTAGCTTTGCTTCTTCTGAACTTCTTGATTTTTTTACGAGGAGATGATTTGGTTGACTGCCAACTATGTGCATTGCTTGCTAGGGTTCATGAGGGGCACTCCTATGCTCCCATGGTTGTGGAGGAGACCTTTGTGAGCATTACTAGATTTTAGCAAAGGGTTGATGGTCACTTTCGGTGATGTGTTGCGCTTTCCTAGCTTTGGTTGATCGGATAATTGTTTATCACTTCTCTATTCCAACATATATGGTAACTTGAGCTTGACCATATATGCTCCTTAGTGAGATCTCAGAGGGCTATTACGGATGACCAGAGGTTTCTACAAACTGTTGCGGCATGGGCTGACTACCTTCAAAACATGAGATTAGGCACAGTCAAGTAGTATTCAGGATTGGTTGGTAGGTACTGCTTGAGAGTTCGACCTCCTGAGAGGGCCGTCGTGCCTTAAGCAGGCCTACGGGGCCTTGGCCCCTTCTTTGGGATTCGAGTTTTGCTGCAGCTTGGTAGAACTCAGGATATTCCCTATCTGGCATTGGCGATTGAGTTTACCCTTGTCTTTGAGGCGTTGATCCTGTTAGCATTGGTAGAGAGAGTTATGGATACATGGAGATCTTTGCTTCCTCACGTGGATGATGATAGTCCATTTTCTGACATGCCCCTTGAGACTGAGAACTACCATTATTGGCTCCGACGATATGTGTTAGGTACTAGTAAGCTTAGGGATCTACTCTTTGAGGCTTCTTTACCCCCCGTGGGGTACACAGACTTCTTGATAGCTATGATTGTTTAAGGACGTCATCACAGACGGTAAAACCAAAGATTGATACAGGTATTGTATGATCGGCTAAGGGCGAGAGACACTACGGTAACTTCTTTAGAGATACAGCTAGCAGTGGCTAAGTCAACACACGATAGCTTACCCTTGAGTACTTCATGAGGACATAAGCGGTCACAAGGTGGCCCAGATGTTTTCACTCCCCCAGAGGATGATACTGTTGATATTCAAACTTTGCGAGAGACTGTGGAGTCCTTTACCTGGGAGAGGGATATGCTTCTGGCTAGATGTGCAGACTATGAGCAGGGTTGGCTTGGATGATCAACGATTGGTGCTTCTTTGAGTGCTCCTTTTACGGGTGGAAAGCCGATTTGATCCCTCCCTAGTTGAGTCCTCTTCTGATGATGATGGAGAGCAATATATTTTTGCCCCTCAGTCCTAAATTTATTGATTCTCCTTTTTTTTTTATTTTTTATGCTCTAATTGACTTATTGCCCTAAGAGGGGAACCTTTGTTTCTTTTAGCCTTAACTGAACTAATCCGGAAAATGTTGTTCGAGACACCTTTTGACTTTCTCACTGCTGCTTTCATACTCGTGACTTCTGGAAATGCTCATGCCTCGAATTATTTATTACGCCCGAGCCCCCTTCTTTTTCTTTTTTTTAGTACTAGCGCTCATGAGGGTTTTTACCAATTCCCACTCTATCATTTAAGGCACTTTTGCAAGTTTTCACCAAAGTCAACAGTTTTGTATCTTGCCACATCCATACTCTTTTACCTACGGCGCCCTTTTGGGTTTTCACCGCATCCACGACAATGTGCTTATCTTTGTGTTTTTTTTTTTTTTTTGCTTTGCTTCATTCCTTGTTCCCTAATTGGGAGAGAGAGAGAAAGACATAAAACAAGTTTTTATACAAAAATAGTTTATTTATGCTAATTCTAAAAATGCACAGGTAAATGGGTGAATGCATGTTATACTTTTCAATGAATGCACATATGGGAATGGAATTGAATGCATGTCCTATTTTTTTGATGAATGTATGAATAGATACAAACTACATAGGAATTTAATGGATGTACAGGTTGTACATCTCATGGATGTATTAGTACTACACGTATATAGGCTATTTACAAATAATGTCCTAGGATTGCCTCAGGGCCCATACTCTCAGGATCCTGTTTCTCTTCTAGGATTCTGCCCCTTTCAATTTTGTCCCATTCTCATCAAGGTGTGATAGAATTTACACCATTCTCCAAGGATCTTGGCCTTTTGGTTTGCCATCTACTATCTCATCCCTACTTTCTATAGAGTTGCTGTTTGAGGTTTTTTTTACTTCATTTGGTTTTCTCTCTTAGATTTTCAAAATGCCACCGTGGCTTAAGCGACAACTCGCATGCCCTTTGCAAAGAGATAAACAGCTTGGCCTGCAATCCAAGAAGACTTTTTTTAGGACCGTAATGCAGGTTGGCTTTAGGGGTTGTAAGAAACGAAGAGATGGTTAGGCTTGAAGATTTTCTTTTAGTGGGTTATTTAAACCAAAACCATCTGAGCACACATTGGAGCATGAGATTACCCCTACATTCCTCCCCAACTTTCCTTTTTTTTTTTTCAACTACTTGTCTTTGTATTGTTCAGGCTTATTTGGATTAAGCAATGTTCTTTGATTAGAGAGGACTTTGATTTGGATTGTAACGTAAGCTAGGTTAAGGGGTTTATGAATGAAAGGGTATAAAGGCTCAAACATTATCATTTGTAGGGTTTTGAAAGACAAATGATCACCTTCAGTAATTTAACTTCCATTCACTACTTTATTCTTTTTTTTCCAACTCCTTTTGTTCTTCTAGACCGTTCTTTGCCTTTTGAGTAAGATTTTCTCATTAAGAAATTTGTTCATAAGTCGAATTTTAGAGATGCCAACAGTTTCTTTTATATTTTTGGATGATAGTATCTTCTTTTAAAAATCACCACAAACACAATATCTTCTTTACCTGAGACACCTTTGACTCCATAACTTCTTGGAAATCACCACTTTCATTGTTACTCATTAGTTCTTACTCATGGCTTTTGCTTTAACCCAATATGGGCAGTGATCATCTGGTTGGTTTTCTTGAGAAATGTAACCGACTCAAGTGGGCTTTGCAAAGGGATTTTCTTTGTGTATGGTAATAGAATTGAGGGCCTCTTATCATTGCAAATTGAATTTTTTAGTCCATAAAGCCTTTGTAAAAAATTTAGACAATATTCCTAGAGATGGTGTGTTTCTGCCAATAAACCCTTACATATTCTATCAAATCAACTACTTTGTGCTTGCCTTAGTGTGGGGGATGGTTCTTGGTTTAGGGATGTTGAAATGGAAATCACTTACGGCTTTAATGGGCTGAGCAAATGGTAGTGTTTAATTTTTTTTTGGATAAATAAAACAATGGCTTCTCATCATTTTGAGGACTCGTCTGCCCATCGCTTAGCCATGATATCACTCGAGTATTGTCTCTTCAATAAACTCTGCACTTCTTTGTTGAATCTGTCTTCTTCCAATCTCTCACTCTCTTTTTGTCTCTTGAAGGTTTTAACCCCCATTGAATGGATTGCCTATGCTATCTCATCCTTCAAGTCGAGTCATTACAAAATAGTGAAGAATCCTTAAAAGCAATAATCATCCACAAGAATATGAGATAAAGGGAATAAACTGATAACTACTTCTTTATCATTTCAAAACATGATGGTATGACATGCAGTGTTCATTTAAATAAGATATGCAAGGAATAGAAAGATAGAAAGAAAATAGACGAATCTTGTGAAAACCTCCCTTTTCTTGTGGACCTTTTGAGTGATAACACTTAATAGGGTTTTGGGACTATGCCAACCTCCTTAGTGCTCCATTCAGTAGGTGTATCACCAGACAACGGAGGGCGAATTAACAGATCTTTTACAAGCTTTGACATGCATTTGGAAGTTAGAGGATTTTGTTGTGGCAATGCCCGGGTTTGACAAAACTTTGCAAATGGTGAGTGTCATGACATGGTGTGGACATCTTGTAGATGGATGGTTAGTTATTTTTGCTCTTTAATATAGGTTTGGCCACTTCCAATAACCATGCTTATCATTTGCATGAGTTTGAATTGGGCGAAATGTTAGAAGGGTTCCATGAGTTCACTCATGCTCTTGGACCTGAAAAAAGGAAAAGGAAAACAAAATACAGTCAGTATGTGGAGTTGGAGGTTTTATGCGATGTGTGCCCTATGGAGGTCCCTTTTTTAAGGGAATCTAGGCATGATGATGAGTCCATTTGGAGGCGAGGTTCTACCCCTTATGTAATACAATACCTCTTCGGCGTAGGCCGGTTGATGTTTTTTCATTTAGGCAATCCCGTCTTTATGGACGGGAAAAGATTTGGGGCCTCTCTTGAGATATGGTTCAATGTATGTTGTGCATCCTTAGGGTTGAGGAACTCTTAGGAGTTTTGGTAGGTTCGATTAACATGAGATTGAATTGCTCCTTTCTCTCTTCTTTCTCTCTACGGTTGATTAAATGCAAGAGAATGCAATAACTTGAGTTTTTTAGAACCCTTGTCTTGGAATAGATATGGATGTATGAGCCTAATATAAGTGAATATGTAAGCAACATGATAATAGGAATTGAATGGTTTAGAAGACCCCCTTCTCGTCTTGCTTCTGCCTTCGATTCTCTTAGTGCTCGGAGAGGAGGGGGGGAGGATAAAAGACAACTTAGCATCTTGATTTGAAAGTTTTTATGCCATGTATGTCCTAGGGGTGCCCCTACTTTGAGAGAGAAACTAAACATGATGGATTTGGCTCACTTTTTGGAGATAGGGGTTTTGCCCTATATGCATATACTTTACCATTTGAGTGGAAACATACATTCATTCATTCCATTTATTCATTTATTCATGAAAAATGCAAGAAGCACTTTGAACTTTAGAGTTTAAATATGACGGAATTGAAATACATTGTAATAGGGGGAGCGGGAACAATTTCCTTGAGACTATTACCTATCTACTTTTACATTTGGGATTCTAAACTACTCTTGAGTCTTTGGATTTGCCTTCTTTGAGTTTGATGTCGAAGAGGTCGTTGAGAGACCTTGTTATTTGATTGCCCTTTGTCTTCTTGGCAACCCTATCTCTTTGAGCATAGAGGGATTGAAGCCCCTCTTATGGAATGACTTGAAATGCATGCTATGAGTCCTTAGAGTTACATGGAAACCCTTAAGATTTTGGTAGATTTAATGCAAGGGAGAGTGAACTTGGTTTCACTCTCTTTGGGTTAATAATATGCATGATGATGTAATGACTTAAGTTACTTTGGAACTCTTGTCTTGACATAGAATATTGAATGCATGAACATTGATGCATAGAGTAAAGAGAAAGAATGTGTTTGTAAAGTAAATATGGATACATGAGCAGTTAGATAGGCATTATAATAGTAGGAATATATGCATTATAACAATATGAATAGACAAGTTTAAAAGAAAGTAAAGTAGTCACCCTTTCTTTCATGGTTTTGAAAACGACATGTGTGTCTTAAAGGCAGAGGTTTGGCTATGCATCGTGTTTATATGAGCATGAGGTTGATGGTTTACTAATACTTCCTAAGAAGGTTCCGTTTTGAGATCTTCAAACCTAAGCCCACTCCCCGATGTGGTACCATTGTTGGTTGGTGATCTGAGTGGGGGAACCATCAAGAGGCCGTAGGCGAAGAAACTGACACAGCATCTTGCTCACAACTAATATAGTGTTTCGCCTTCTAACTAGAAGGGACATTTCAGGTAAAGAATGCAAGTATGCAAATGGTTGTGCTCAATGCAGTGTATATGTGTGTGAAATTTTGAAAAGTGGAAGAAAGGGTCCAACAACTCCCATCCATCATGTCCATTCCATACATTCATGATATACAAAGCAGTTAATATAACA
This sequence comes from Euryodendron excelsum, assembly GCA_033060915.1. NCBI lineage: Eukaryota > Viridiplantae > Streptophyta > Magnoliopsida > Ericales > Pentaphylacaceae > Euryodendron > Euryodendron excelsum. Next base: position 20,546,083 of record CM065389.1, on the reverse strand, counting down.
TTAAACAAATGTGAACAAAGGTTCTCTTACAAAAATAAATATGCAAAAGTCAGTATTTGAATGACGAACTTAATGCAAGATTGGATAATTGAATGTAATTGAATGCAACTAATGACATGTTTTTTATTGTGATTTTGAAAATAAGAAGGGTTTGGAAAATATGGGCCACAATAGTCACATTAAATAAAATATTTTCCTAAACCAACTCTAACCATAACAAGGCTAGAATCACCTTAAGATTGTGATTTTAACAAAATCGATTTTAGGGTTTGCACCCAAAACTTATGTAATACTTTTCTAAAACAACCCTAACCATAAAGTGGTTAGAATCATTCTAAGATTGTGATTTTTGAAAATAAGTTTGAAAGAGAAGATTTTTAATGCAAGTTTTGTAAAAGATTTGGATGTAAATTTTGAAAACAAGTTTACAAAACGATTTTGAATAGATGTATGAGTATGATATGCACAATGCAAGTAGGGTCATGAACATACAAGATTTAGGCTTCACCATATAATCAAGGGGGCCGAATCCATATGGTCTAAGGTTGAATTAAAAGAAAGCCCCCGACACGGTGACTTTCAACCATTCTTCCTACATATGAATCGAGGATTCTCTTGTTTCAAGCATGTAAGAAAGGGGAGGGGGGGGGGGAGAGGGGGAAAGAAGATAGGGGATTAAAATAGAACAAAACCCAAATGGGCTAGGAGGAAGAAGAGAGAATGGGAAATTGCATAAACATAAAAGAAAACCAACCTTGTGTCTTCTTTGATTTTCTTGCTTTATTTGCTTTACTTCACTTTTGTAAGCACCCCATTTTTGCCTGCTAGGCAATCTCCGGCTTGATCGAACTCCCTTTCAAAACTCTGTAAGCACATTTAGGTCCAAATCAACTTTCAAAGCCCTATCCAATTTGTCAACCGCTTCTTGGGCCGGCTGGGCCTAATAAAGGCCTAATAACCAAACCTGCCCCTTAAGTCTCCAGGCACGTCTTGAGAAAATTTGAAATCCCTCAAGATGGTAAGTCTGCCTTTCCAAAATGTTACTAAACTGTTAGGTGTACTCCACACACCATCCGGTCCAATTCTGGTCCCATTCTGACGAACTCTAGTCAAAATGACCGCTTTGCCCCCGAACACCCCAACACTGCACAAACCCCACCAAACGGTAAAAGACTTTCCTGAAAACATCCATGAATGACCCGACACGCTTAACATGACATCTCGATCCATTTCTGACCATTTTGCCCCTAGTAACATAATCGCGCCTTAAAACAACACCGATCCTAGATTATTAAATAGCAGGCCTTGCCATGCGCCCCTATTTAACCTAAGGAAGACCTTACGACACTAAACACCCGTGATTTGATAAAAGTTCCCTAGAGCGTCCCACAGACACTCCGCCAAACTTGTATTTTTTTCGATTCCCCTGGTTATAATGCATCGTCAAATGACTCGAGAAATGCATAAACTAGGGAATTCTCAAAACCTCATCCATGGGTCTTTTCATCAATATGGCTCGATCAGATAGATCGCTTCCCGAAGCCCTCCATCGTACAATGCAAAAACTATAACTGTCAGCTACCTTTGAAGGGTCTCGCAGATGCTCCACCTAGGTTGATTTTTCTCCGATTCCCTAATTATAACGTACCGTCAAACGACTTGAGAAATGCGTAAATTAGGAAATTCCTGAAATTATTTTTGAAGTACTTTCCATCATTACGGTCTGATCGGAGAGATCACTTCCCAAAGGACTCAATCATGCGGCACACAAACAGCCACTTTTAAACCCACATGAAGCGTATCACAGACGCTCTACAAAAATGCAATTTCATGTACACTTCCCAAGACGATATCTCACACTTTCGAACAACATTTAGACTTTTTGAAAACTCAAAAGTTTAGGAAAAACCCTAGGAGAACACCCCAGGTGCAACCGATTCCTCGAAAACCTTCTCGGTTAGCTCAATTATTGAGGCAAAATTTAAACGAACACTCCCGGTGATGGAGTGTATGCTACATGCGCCAAAATTTTGATCAGATCAACCAAATTTTGATCAATTGTCGAGATTTAACCAGTACAATAGGTGCTACGTGGCGTTCTGCCAATGGAATAGTACTGGCGCATGTAGCGCATCCGCCTGTGTAAATTTTACACAGACGCATGTCCTAAATGCGCCAGTGTCCGAAAGTTTTGCCTATAAATACCAGCCTCCCCCTTTGCATATTCCAGAACCGAAAATTGATGCGAAGCTCAGCTGAAACTGCTCCAGAACCTCGAATCTCTATATACATTCCACTCTTCCAACACTTAGGCTAGATTCCACCTCCCTTAAGCGCATAGACTTCACTTACATAGCCGTATACACCATCCAGCCCCTTAAGCCTACTAGAAACCTTCTAAGCCCAAGTCAAGGCATTCATTGAAAATTACAAGTGTGTTAAAGCCTAGAGGTGGTATCTCTTTTACATTTTTGTCTTCCCCCACTCTTCTCTTCTCCCTCCTAGTCTACTTAGGCTATTCTCTATTTTAATCCCCATCTTCAACCCCCCTTTCTTGCATACTTGAGCCAGGAGGGCTCTTAGTTCATGCCTGGAGGAAAGTTAGTGGGAGCCACCGTGTAGGGGGATCTCTCACTAGCCTACTTTAAGATGGTATGACCTAGGAGCCCCTTGTTTATGTGGTGTAGCCTAACAGCCTTGTATGTATTCATGACCCCCTTGCATTTTACTAACTTGATCATGTCTTGTGTGCTTGGCTTCATTTTTATGTTTCTAACCATGTGCTACAAAGCTTGCATTACTCTTATTTCCATGTTATTGTCAAAGTTCAATATTCTTCTCAAAAATGGTTCCAAGAGTTGGCTCCTTGAAGTTTAGGGTGAGACCAATCATGCCTTAGAAAGTCTCCCACTAGCCTCCTAGCTCATCTTGGCATCTTTGGATTCTAATTTACATAAAAATGGTTTTCAAGCCCTCTAATCCCCAAGGATTCTATTCTCTCAAATTTGGTGGTTGGAATGACCCCGATGGAACCCTCTCTCGAGTGGTCTCCCTTTTATATTGGCCATATGAGCCCTTAAATTGCTAGAATGGTTCTCTTTTCTTTTTCTTGCATGAAAATGATTTTCTAACTCTTTGATCCTTAGGGTTGTTATTCTCTCAAGTTTAGTGGTTGGAATGGCCCATGAAACCCTTTCTTGAGTGGTTTCCCATTTATATTGGCCATAGGAATCCCAATTTGTTAGAATAATTCCTTTCGAAAATGGTTGTCAAAAACCTCATTAACTCCATCTTTATATTAAAAATGGTATTGCAAAGGTTGTCATCTTCATGTTAATTCTTGAACTCCATGCCCTTGTCAAGATAATGGTCATAATGGTCATAAGGAAACCTTCCTTGGAATGGTCTCTAAGCACTAATCATATAAACTATATTCTTGGCTAGAGTCAAATTTTTATGAAAATGATCTTAAAAAAGGTTGTCTACCAAAATTCTTTGCGTAACATGATTTGTTTTTCAAAAACTCTCTCAAAAAATGCATCAAATCACCTTCCAAAACCATCTTACAATTCAACCCTAGGTTAACTTGGCCCTAGTTATCCAACCATAAGTTAACTTGACCCTAGTTGTTCAACCCTAGGTTACCTTGACCTTAGTTGTCCAACCCTAGGTTAACTTGACCCTAGTTGTCTAACAGTAGGTTAATTTGACTCTAGTTGTCCAACCCTAGGTTAACTTGACCCTACTTGTCCAACCTTAGGTTAACTTGACCCTAGTTATCCAACCCTAGGTTAATTTGACCCTGGTCATCCAACCCTAGGTTAACCCAACCTTGGCTAGTTAACCCTAGTTCAATCCACCTTAGGTTAACTTAACCTTAGTTACCTAACCCTAAGTTAACTGAATCCTAGTTAGTTAACCCTTGGTCACCTTAACCATAGGTTAACCAAACGCAAGTTAGTTAACCCTTAGTCACCTTAACCATAGGTCAACCTAACCCAAGTTAGTCAACCCTAGGTCACCTTGACCCTAGGTCAACTCAACCTTGGTTTAGTATACTTCAAGGTTCCAACTCATGAACCCCTTTTTAAATGATCTATCAATTTTAAGTTGTGCTCATAACCTTTTTTTTTTTTTCAAAACCCCCTACTCTTATGAGATTCCAAAAACCAACTCCCTAATCATTTTTAAATACTCCTACACTCTATCTTTACAAATATTTTCAAGAACTCACAACCCTAAGTTGTCCCTACTCTTCTCATCGGTAGGGATTCCAAAGGAACGTGATATATCAAGAACAACCTCTATGGTTCTCCATATTAGAATTTCAAAGTCCTAGGTGCTTTCAAAAACCATTTTAAAAAACTTTTTAACGTTCCAAAATCTTACCTCCTAGGTTTCCAAACAAGAAGACTTCAAGATATTTTCAAAACTCTCTTGGATTATCTCAAAGCCTTTCCAAAACTCCCTTGAGTTATTCTAAATATATTTCAAAACCCCCTTTTAAGAGTTCCAAAGTTCTATTTCAAAACACTCTACTACCCGATTTCAAATCAAAACTTTCAAGTTCTCTCTTTCCATAGACCTCAAAGCGTCTTCAAACTTTCCAAAGATCATAAAGTGTCTTCAAACTTTTTCAAAGATCACAAAGTGTCTTCAAACATTCTGAAGGCCCTAATGTGCCTATTTTTCATCGGGCTCTTGCCTGAACTACGAATGACCTGATTCTTGCCAAATGAGATACATAGGTAACCTAAAATGGTGCGGTCATAACTTCTATTCCAACTCCAGTCCTTTTTTTAAAAGTTCCTATCAATTCAAAATTTCTATCTCAAACCCCGTCAAACTCCCATGTTTTTAAACTTCTTCCCAAAAACTTGCATCATGCATCCAAAAAGTGATGACTAAACCCCTTTTTCAAAATTCTAAAGTGGATATTAAGTGGACAATGTTAGCCGGTTATTCTAGTGAGTGAAGAAAAGGGTGATTAGACATGTAGGTACTGAAAGGGCGGGGTAGAGTGATGACCTTAGGATATTTTTCCTGCACATAACCAACCCCCGGACCATAGATTTTTGTTTTTGAAAGACCGAAATGGAGTTATTTTCCAAAAGGGCTTAAATCTTTCCAAAGGTTGCCAAGCAACCTATTTTGTTAAAAACCCTCTCTTGAGGGAGTTTTCAAAATCTTTTTCAAAAACTCTAAGTTTAATCTTTGGATTAACACTTAGTTTTAGTATCCTAACTCATCTTAATCAAGTTAGGTGGTGACTCCTGTTTTTCTAAAAATCCCTTCATCAAATCAATTTCAAGTTCAAACCTAATCGCACTTATCCTTCTAGGAGGATGAGTTCTAGTGACCGAGTTTCGATCTTTTGTCTCCGAGCCGAAAGGACCTTGGACCTCAAAAATCGGAGCGCGACAGCTGGCGACTCCATTGGGGACACTTAGAGGGTTAGGCCATTAACATGTCCCTTCACCCTTCACTCACCCAGAATCTCTGATTACTTTGTCCAGTTTTATCCACTCTTCAAATTTTTGCAAGTTTCCAAAGCAAATCTTATTTTTCAAAACAACTTTTAAACAAGTGTCATCACTTGCATTCGTTGCTTACATTCATGCTCTTACATTGACCATCCATTTTACCTTGCATTGAGTTTTTCGAAAAATTACTAACTCTTTGCATTTTTCTTTTGTAGGTGGACCTTTGTTCACATTTTATTTCATGTCTTATTTATTGTCATGTATGTGAAAGAATGTTGTGTCAGTTTCTCAGCCCACGGTCTCTTGATAGTTCCTCCGCTTGAACCACTAACCAAAGATTGAGTTCACCCTTTTGGGGGTGGACGCCAGAGGTTTGAAGGTTTGTGAACCGAGCTTTTTTAGGAAGCATTAGTAAACCCCCGGCCTTATGCTCATGTAGGACCCCATGCATAGCCTAACCTTTGCCGAATTTAGGACATACGCATCAATTTCAAAACCAAGGAGGAAATGGCAACCTCTTTATTTTCCTTTATATATTTTATTCAATTCATGCTATTATGTTATTTAATTCTTGTCATTTTATTATGTATATATCCTTTTGCATCATAATTGCTCATTGTAAGCATCCCATTTTTTATTGCTCGGCAGTCTACAGTCCGTCCAGACTTGAGTTCAAGTCAATATGGACATATTCTAGAATTCTAGTCTAATTCCTTCAATCAAATTGCTTTGTGGGCCTGCCGGGCCCAAATAGAGGCAAAATGACCAAAATGCCCTTGTGGGCGTTATTCAGTCCAATCTCGTGGGCGCGTCTTCTCGAAGACGATAAGCTCCTTTTTTCCAATCCAATTCCAATTCCTCTCTCGAGAAAGTTGATTCATCGAGGTGGTAAGTCTATCCTGTCCTACACGTTTCTCGAAGAAAGTTTCTTCGGAACGGTAAGTCTTTTCAAACCCGTCAACCTGGACGAGACCCCAAGTCCTCGAAATGGAAGAACAGTCCACCTTTGGCGCCTGCTAGCCCGCTAATGCAGAAATGTCCGTTTTGGCATGCCTTCCGAGAAAGTTGAATCCTTAGGCGCTAAGTCCCTTTAGCAGCTTCTCAAGATCAGGCAGTCACAGAAATGATCGCGAACCGTTAGAGTAGCGGAAGTACTCGTAAACATCGCAACCGTTAGAGTAGCGGAAGTAATCGCAAATAGGTCGATATAGAGAATTGCCAACAAACCCCTGTATCACAAGACCGCCGTCAAACTGGCGGAAACACTAAAAACTCAGGTCAATACCAGTGCCTGCTAGCCTACGTCGGTGAAAATGACCAAACTGTCCCTTGGGCCATTTTCGGCACGTTTCTTCAGAAAATACCTAAGTCCTCAGAACGGTGAGTCCATCCTTCTAAGATTGTCTTAAAAGCAATCCGGCATGATTAGGTGCCTTTTAGTAAGTTTCAGGCCAATTCCAAGACTTTCCGGTCAAGATGACCATTTTGTCCTTAGGCATCTGGACGCCCAGGGAACCACACCGATTCTGGGTATCAAACCGGTAACCTCTCGAGAATGCTTTATATAGTATTCTCGACCTTTTATTATCTTTTCAGATCATTCCGAGTCAGTTCCAGCAAACCCGATGTGAAATGACCACTTTACCCATCGTGGGCTGGTCGCCTTTTCCGACCACACCGGCTTTGGGTATCAAACCGGTAACCTCTGAGAATATTCTAAATAATGTTTTCAAATCTCGAGTCTCCTTTTAGGACATTCCGAGTCCGTCCTAGTAGCTTTTTCGGCTCAATTGACAATTTTGCCCCTAATGACTCGGTCAACCCTTCCAACAATTCTTGTCATCATTTTTTGAGTCAAATACCTCCCGGGACCCTATTCTAAGGGTTCCTACCCTTTTCCAGCCTTCTGGGCCATTCTCGATCCCTTAAATCCTTCCCGGACCTTCCGGAGTCACTCTTAGTGAAGCCAGACTAAAAATTGCATGGTAGTCACTAGTACAGGCGCCCAAATCTTCTGAAGATACGTTGCTTGCCGATCTTAAAACTTTCCTAAGTGGCTGGCGCCACTAGGAAGGTTTTTTGGCCTGACGCCACTACAACAGGCGCCAGGTCATTCTTCTCTCTATAAATACAAAGCCTCCTCCAGCGTGAAAGGGGTCTACAAACTCAGTCTAAAAACTCTACTTTTCGATACACAGAGCTCGTAGCCTCCTAAAACCCTAGTCTCCTTTAGGTTTTCCAAATCGTAGCCTACATACATAAACCCTAGCCTCCTATATACTCACATACACTCTTATACACTCATACACTTGCCTCCAAAGCCTCCATTGAAGACTTGGATTGCTACAACTACGAAGCTTTGAAGACCGAAGACAAGCTCTCGAAGATCAAGATGAAGACTGAAGCGAAGACCGAAGCAAAGCAAGAAAAGCAAAACGTGCAATGAAAAGCAAAATAAATAAGACACAAGGTAGGCTTTCTCTTTAAGTTTATGCATCTTCCCCCTCTCTTCTCTCTCTTAACGCACTTGGGTTTTCTTCTATTTTAATCCCCCATCTTCTTCCCCCCCTTTCTTTCTTGCATGCTTGAAATAAGGGACTTCTCGGTCTATGTGTAGGATTAGGCTATTGGAGGGTCACCGTGTCGGGGGCTTTCTATTAGTCTATCCGGAGACCACGTGGGTTCGGCCCCCTTGATTATGTGGTGAAGCTTTTAACCTTGTATGTTCACGACCCCAACTTGCATTGTGCATATCATGATCTTGCATTCTTCTAAAATTCGTTTTTAAACTTGTTTTCAAAACTTGCATCAAAAACTTCTTCTTCAAAACTTGTTTTCAAAATCACAATCCTAAGGTGATTCTAGCCTTTCCATGGTTAGGATTGCTTTGGAAAAGTGTTACATTAAAAGTGACTAATATGGTCCATATTTTCAAAACATTGTTGTTTTCAAAACCACTATCTTAAAGTGGTTCTAACCTTCTTATGGTTAGAATCACTTAAGGCAAGTGAGATATTTTATATACTTTCTAAAAATCTCTTCTCAAAAATCTCCTCCTAGAAATTTCTTTTCCAACATACTTTCCATAAACTCTCTTTAAATCCCTTTCCAAAATTGTTTTCAAAAACTCCCTCCAAAAATCTATTTTTCAAAACTTCTTTTTTAAACTCCTTTCCAAAAAGCTCTCTTCAAAATTCCTTTCCTAAAAACACTCCATAGGTTTCCTTCTTAGAAAACTCTCTCCCTAAATCTCTTTCCTAAAAACTCTTTCCAACAATCTCCTTCCAAAAATCCCCTTCCCAAAACTCTTTCTTTTCAAATTCACTTTCTAAAAACTAATCTCTAGAATTTCCTTCCAAAAATCTCCCTTTCTAAAAGCTCACTTTTCAAAAATCTCTTTTCTTAGAGCACAAGTCAAGCTCTAGAGCCAACAATTAGGAAACCCTAATTTTCCTCCCCAAAAACATAGTTTCCAATTCCCTATTTTGGCCTCAAAACCTTGGTTTCCAAAACCTCTTATTTGCTACATCAAAACTATATATATTTCCAAAACCTCTTTTCTACGTCAAAACTATAGTCTTCCAAATTTATGGTTTCTAAAACTTCACCTTCCAAATCCATACCAAATCTAATCTTCCCTTTAGGAAACCAAATCCAATCTTCCCATTTAGGAAACTAGATCCAATCCTCCGTTTTTGGAAACAAAATCAAAATACCTCTTTTTAGAAACCAAATCCAATCTTTTGTTTTAGGAATCCCAATCCTTCCTAATCTAAACCTTTCCTAACTCAAATCCTCCCTAATCTCCTACCTTCGTCAACCATAGGTTTCCCAAACTGAAATATTTAAACCTTTCCTTAAACTTTAAGCTTCCAAATTTTTCCTAATTCAACCCTTTCCTAGTTCCATCCCTTTCCAAATTCAAATCTTCAAATCTTCCCTAAACTTCAAATCTTTCCAAATCTAAAACATTCTGAATTCAAAACTTTCTTACTTTTAAAACTTCCCTTCTGAAACATTCCAAAATTCAAAACTTTCCTTAAGTCAAAACTTTCTTAAGTCGAAACTTTCCTAAAACGAAACTTTCCTAAAATAAAACTTTCCTAATTCAAACCTTTTCTAAATCCAATCTTCCAAGTCTAACATTTGAGTCCAATCTTTCTTAATCTCAAGTCCTTTCCTAAGTCTAGGTTTCCTAAACCTCAATCTTTCCAAAAATAAGTCTAAATTCTTCCTCCAAGTTCTATCTTTCCAAGTCAATTTCCTAATCCTTCAATTTTAATTTCCAATCTTCTATTCTAAGTTCAAATTAAATCCTTTTCCCATCAAAATCTCTTTCTTCTAATCATATTTTTTATCTTTAATCGGACTCTTGTCAGAACTACAACTGACCTAATTCCTCAAAAAAGATACGTTGGCAACCCTCCTGGGTGCAATCACAATCTTTTTCAAACTTCTATTTCCATAACTCTTTTCAAATTTCCAATTCCATAATCTATTTCTAACTTCTAATTCTAAAAATCTATTTTCAATCCTCAATTTCAATTTCTAAACTTTCTTTCCAATTTCAAACTTCAATTCCACTTTTCCAGATCTATTTTCCAACTCTCTTTCTCTTGCGATTGTATATCATACATCATTCTTTTCAAAATTGTTTTCTAAAGTATATAGGATTGAACATTTGTTAGTTAAAGACTCTCATACGTGAATTTAAGGTGAATAGACACGTAGGTACCGCAAGGCTGGGGTAGGGCGATGGCTTAGTGCGTCTTCCCTACACATAACCAACCTCTAAACCTAAGATCACTGATTTCGAAAGACCAAAATGGAGTTTATTTTCAAAAAAGGGCTTAAATATTTTCTAAAGGTTGCCAAACGACCTGTTTTCTTAAAAACCCTATCTTGAGGAAGTATTTTCAAAATCATTTTCAAAAACCCTAAGTATGATCCTCGGATTGTACTTAGTTTTTAGGTGATCTAACTCACCTTAATCAAGTTAGGTGGCGACTCCAAACACCTTCTAAAAGCCCTTTATTCAAATCAATTTTTAATTCAAACCTAATCACACTTATTCTTCTAGGAGGATGAGTTCTAATGAGAGAGTACAGTATTTTTCCCACTTGTGTGTGTATTCCTTGAGTGCGAAAACTCTAGGCATGACACTCATGCATCGGAATTCATTCTAAGACAAGAGTTCCCAAAATAACTCAAGTCATCACATTTTTATGCATCCAATAAACCCCCAGAGAAAGGCCCAAAGACCTTTTCGCTCAAATCAAGCCAACCCAAAGCTCCAAAGGGTACCAAGAGACCCTAAGGATTCATGGCATGCATCAAAGTTATTTTACAAATAGGGGCCCTAATCCCTCTTCGCTCATGGAGATACAGTTGCCAAGAAGACAAAGGGCAATCCGAAATCAAGATCTCTCACCGACCTCCATCAAAGAAGGCAAATCTAAAGATTCAAGAGTAGTTTAGGATTTCAAATGTAAAAATAGAATAGGCAAAAGTCTTAAGAAAAATGTTCCCCTTCCCCTTTAAATGTACTTTCAATTCCATATACAGAAAAAAAAAGAAGAAAAAAAATAAAAAAATAATAGAATCAAATGTAACAAAACTGTCCTTCCTACTTTCATCGAATGAATGCAAGAATGTGTGAATGAATGAATGAACATGCTCGCACAGATATCGTACTGCAGACAGGGGCAACCTCCTATCTCCAAAAGTGAGCCAACACATCATGTTTAGTCCCCCTTGAATAGCAGGGGCACCCCTAAGACATGCATTGCATAAAAACTTTCAAATTAAGGCATTAACTTTTCTCTTTTCCTTGTTTTTCACTCTCTCTTCCTCCTTCATTTCAAAGAAAGAAAAGAAGGAGCCAAGCCCATGCTTGTAGAGAACTCCCCTGTATAGGTTACCATCCTAGAAAGAAGCGGTTACTCATTTCAAAACATATAGCATCCATGGAGTCATTCAATATGCCACCAAGCTCGGCCCTTAAGCAAGGCCAAGCTCAGCTACTGGGAGAAATAAGAGGACTTGGGAATAGGATGACCAAAATAAAAATAATGGTCTCTTTGCTCCTATCCCATGCAGGTATAACACTCGATGAGCAGGCAGAAGCTCTCCAGGTCCAAACGCATAAAGAATGTATTGTCCTCCAAAAAAGGACCAAGGAAAAGATCGAGATTACACTCCGTTGGCTTGCTTTCTAACCACTGCCTATCGATGCCTTCACTAAGCCAATCATCTCGTTCCGGTACCTCCCATGCCTATCTTTAACCGGACCCCTGGATTATATAATCCTAATCTATCATATGAATACAATTCCAACTCACCCGGCTATGACATAGAAAATTGTCCCACTCTGAAACGCAAAATCCAAAACCTCCTCGATTTCCAAGCCATTGACCCAGCCATTATTATGCCAGAACCTGATCCTCTGCCTTTAGAAACTCTAGGACACCCTTTTGACCTAAGAGAGCTAGCTGGAGAAATCGAGTTTTTACTAAACTTGGTTGCACACAAACCACAGCTTATTATGGCCTTCTAGCAGCAGGACACCTAAAGCCTATACCCTCTCGGCCTCTGCCCAATCCCTTACCACCCAACTTCAACTCAGCAGCAACCTGCGAATATCATTCAGGTGGCCAGGGTCATGACACAGAGGAATGCTTCTCTTTGAGGCATAAAATTTAGGATTTAATTGACTCAAAAGTTATTGCCACACAAGAAGCCAACCCAACTCATGTTGCTTCCTGCCCATTACCGGACCACACCATCAATTTTATCACGGGAGATGAGGCTGATCCAGTCAGTCCCGACAAAGGAAAGGATAACATTGAGAAGCTGCAAGTCCTGGGGGGTAGCTGGGGCACCGCATTTGAAGCAAAAAAGGGAAAGAAAAAAGTGGTCCACCACTACACCATCATCACTGGCGCCCTGAAAGCCACAGACAGCAACTTGTTCAGCCTTGCGTAACCCAATGAGGCACTTGGCAAGTGGAGCGTATAATCCCAAAGCCTGTCTAAGGAGCTTATCAATTCAAAAAGAAAAAGGGATGTTTTCTGTATCAGATCCTTTCCTTCCTATCTCCTATTTTTACTGCCCTTATTTATGTCTTATGCTTATACTTTCAATTAAGGCCATGCCATGTAAAAAAAAAATAAAAATAAAATAAAATGAAAATGAAGGGCTCTAGTTCATTCCCTGTGACTCATACTCTTGTGGATAATGATTGCTTTTAGGGATTCTTCCCCAATCTGTAATGACTCGGCTTAAAGGATGGGATAGCATGGGCAACCTGTTTAATGGAGATCAAAACCTTTGAAAGAAAGATAGAGAGTGAAAAAGAGGATGAAGATAGACTCAACAAAGAAATGCAGAGCTTATTAAAGAGGCAACACTTGAATGATATCCTAGCTAAACGATGGATAGCTAAGCTCCCAAAATGAAGAAAAGCCATCGTTTGATCCTTCCAAAAGAAATAAATATTTCCCTTTGCTCAGCCCACTAGAGCCGTAACTGATTTTCATTTAGATATCCCTAAACCAAGAACCATCCCCCATATTGGGGTAAGCGCATAATGGTTGATTCGATAGAAAGTACAAGGATTTATTTAGAAATGAAGAGAGGCCCTTGGTTCTACTACCATACAGTTAGAGACAACCCCTTGCAAAGCCCACTTGAGCCAGTCACGTCCTTTGGAAAATATATACCGACTTAATAATTACCTCCCACACTGGGTTAAGGCAAAAACCATAAATAAGAACTAAGGAGCAATGAAGATGGTGATTCCTAAGAGAATATGATAGCGGCGACATCTCTAAGAACAAGCATAGCAACAAGTTTTGGTGCAAAGAAGAGTCTTGGATGACATGCAAAAACAAAACAAAAAAAAAAATGAAAAAGAGAAAAGATAATGTCATCCCAAAATAGGAATGAAAATGTTGGCACCTCTAAAAGTTGACATCGGAACAAGTTTCTATGAAAAATTTCTAATTAGAAAAGAAAAAAAAAAGTCCAAAAGAACAAAAAAAGGTAAAAAGGAAATAAGAGAGAAGGAAAGGGAAGTTAAAATTGCCAAAGGTGATTATGGGTCTTTCGAAACCCCATAAGTAATAATGTTTGAGCCTTTATATCCCTTTGTTCATCAACCCCTTAACCTAGCCCCCATTACGGTCCAAATTAAAATCCTCTTAGATCAAAGAAAATTGCTTAGTCCAAATAAGTCTAAACAATAGAAAGACCAGTTAAAAAAAAAAAAAAATAGAAGAATGAGTAGGAATGTTGGGGCAATGTCATGTTCCAAGGTGTACTCAGATGGTTTTGGTTTAAACAACCCACTAAAAGAAAATCTTTGAGCCTAAGTATCCCTTCATTTCTTACAACCCCCAAACCCAGCCTACATTACAATCCTAAAAGAAGTCTTCTTAGTTTGAGAGCCAAGCTGTTTATCACTCTGCAAAGGGCAGATAAGTTGTCGCTCAAGCTATTGTGAAATATGAAGATCTGAGGGAGAAAATCAAGTGAGGACAAAAAATCCCCAAACAGTAACCTCATAGAAAGTAGGGATAAGATAGCAGCAAACCAAAAGGTTATGATCCCCTGAGAATGGTGCACATGCTATCACACCCCGACAAGAATAGGACAAAACCAAAGGGGCAGGATCCTGGAAGCCAAGCAGAATTCTGAGAGTATGAGCCTTGAGGCAATCCTGGGACATTCTTTATAAATAACCTAGTGACTACCATACAACTTTGGGTTGGCTTCACTAGGAGTGACTCCTGAAAGTTTAAGAATAATTCGAGAGGTGGGGAATGGGCCGGAAGGCCAAAAATAGGTAGAAACCCTTAAAATAGTATCTCGGGGGTAGTAGACTTGAAAAACAATGTTAGGATTTGTTGGAAAGGTCGACCGGGCCATTAGGGGCAAAATGGTCAATCGAACCAAAATACTACCAAGATGGACTCGGAATGTCCTGGAAGAAGGCTTAAAGCTTGGAAACACTACCTAGAGTGTTCCAGGAGATTGCTGGTTTGATACCTAGAGCTGACATGGTTGGAAAAGGTGCCCGGCCCATTAGGGACAAAACAATCATTTTACACTAGGCTTGCTAGAATTGACTCAGAATGATTCAAAAATTTATCGAAAGGTTGTGAATAATATTAGGAGCATCCCCTGGAGGTTATCGGTTTGATACTCAGAGCCAGTGTGATTCATGGAGGCGCTTGGATGCCTAGGGGCAAAATGGTCATTTTGACCGGATAGTCTCGAAATTGGTCCAGAACTAATGGAAGACACTTAAACATGTCGGATTGTCTTTGGGACAATCTTGGAAGGGTGGACTTACCACTTTAAAGACTTAGGTACTTTCATAAGAAGCGTACTGGAAAAGGCCCAATGGGCAGTTTAGTCATTTTTCACTGAAGTGGGCTAGCAAGCATTGGTGTTGACCCCGAGTTTTGAGTGTTTCCGTCACTCTGAAGGTCTGTGATGAGTTGGTTTCCAAAGGTATCTTGTCCTTTGGTAAATGTGTCATAGCCAAAAGGCGAATTCTGTCCCATGACAAAGGGGGTTTGTTGGCAATTCCCGATATCGACCTGTTTGTGAGTGTTTCCACTACTCTGATAGTTGCGATGTTTGCGAGTGTCTTCACCATTCTGATAGTTTGCATTCATCCCGGAGACTGCCTGGTCTCGGGAAGCGGCTAAGTGGACTTATCGTTTAAGGAATCAAATTTCTTGAAAGACGTGCCGAATAACGAACATTCTTCATTAACGAGCTAGCAGGTGCCAAAGGTGGACCATTCTACTATCTCGAGGATTTGGGTTCCATCTCGATCATCAGGTTTAAACAGACTTACCGTTTTGAAGAGTTTTCTCATAAAACGTACCGAACTCAATGGACTTACTACCTGAGGGACCAACTTTCTTGAAAGACATGTCAGATTTAATTGGAATTAGATTTGAATTAGATCTTAAACTTGGAATTAAGATTGAAATAAGGACTTACCGTCTTCAGGAAGACTTGCTATTTGGATTTGGACTGAGTGATGTCGCAAGGGTATTTTGATCATTTTGCCTCTATTGGGCCTGTTGGGCCAATGAAGCAATTGATTGATTGATTGAATTAAGTTTGAAAAGTTGATTTAGACTTTAAATATGTTTGTGATTATTTGAATGTGAGTTTAGACGGACTGGAGATTGCCGAGCGGGCAAAAATGGGGTGCTTACCGTGCCATCTACATAAATGAAGTAAACCAATGGTTCGACCCATCCCAATGGCCTACATAAGCCGACCCTTAAACTTATTGCACTCTACCATCCTACCTAAGCGGAATATAGTATAACACGTCCAAAGGAATAATGGATGATAACGGTGGTTAAGCTGTCTAATAAACACTTGGGAAGTAAACCATGTCTCCCCAGGGACCAAAATCTCAGCAAACATCTTCGCATAGGTGGGAGCACTCGTCCCGTCATAACGAAATTCAGGGTCGACTATCCTAGGAAGGTCAAACTATTGGGCAAAAAAATCTAGGGTAATCACTACCTCCGTACCCCTCACTCAAGATCGGATGATCAATTGGTCAGAGGTTTTGTCTCTTGAGATGTTGGCCATGAACTCAACCACCAGAGTAGCTGAGTATTGGCCCTTAAATCTAGCTAATCCTAACCACTGGCACTGGGTCATAGGCTGGAGCCAAAAGTGTGGCTCCTCATCACATTGCCTCACGACCCAATGCCTCTCAATAACAATCTTCATCCTACCCCAAAGCTGAGTTTGCTCTCTGTCTTTCCACTCCAGTGAAGCGAGTCTCATCGTACTCAGCCTCTTTACCCTTTATAGATGCTCTACGGGCCTGTTGGGCTATGCACTAACTAGGGCTAGATCAAGCGCCTGCATTTGTCCCTCACCGGCCATGATGTGGACAACTCAAACAAAAATATAGCAAGAAATGAGCAATAGCACACTCCCCTACCCCCACAAACTCCTAAGAACTAAAGTAGCAATAAAGAAGACAGGAGAACAAATTTAGGAATACCTATAGAAGGTCAGAATATGGCGAGCCTGAAAGGTGGGGTCTACTGGAGTGATCTAGCAGGGCCTTGCTACATTAGAATATCCCTCCGCTTCTCAAAAATCTCTCCCTCTAAGTGATTGAACGAAAAACAAAAGAAAGCTCTTAGCCTTATATAGAAACTCAAGAACCGATCGATCAATTCATTAACCCGATTGATCACCCTCACGAACGATTGATCCTTTGCGTAATCGATCAAACGGCTTATCGAACAGTCGATCAATAGCTTATGCCTGGCTTTGATCATTCGAAAATGAATGCCCTCAAAAGCCAGTCGGTGCTGACATGTCCAATTGCTTGAATGATGTCAGCAATCGATCGAATGATCGATCAATTGGTGTCTGCACAAATTTCCTTAAAAAAAGGAAAAACATCCACTTAACATGCCAGTAAACTGTCCTAAAACTCTGACAACCACTAGAATTACTACTAAGTCTAACAACTAAGAGACAAACCATCTAGATAGTTGCCCCCCCCCCCAACCAAAACTTAAATATTGCAATGTCGTAATTACAAGAGAACAAAGCCATAATAGAACAAAGGGGAGGGGGAATGAGCAGAACATGTGAATAAACACTGTAAGTCACGCAACTCAACAATAATAACAGCGGCAAAAATGGCATGAACAATAGAGGTGTAGAAATAGCAACTGCTACAAGACGCCTGCCTCTAACTACCACTCTTCTAAAGGTTGGGCAATTACTTCTTCTTCGTGTCAGATGAGCTGCTCTTCGGCATCTCAAATTTCTCAGCGGGGACATGAGCGGAATATGAAAAGCCATCAAGAAGATATGGGGCCACCAAGCAAGCCACCTTCATAGGTTGCGCCCCCTGAATACCCAACTCAGTAACATGGATAACAGCCTTCAAAACGGCCCCATATTTGGGGTCAACCTCGCCATCCTTGACAACAATTGGCTTGCTCGTCTCACCGCCACCTTTAGAGGCCATGAAGATAGAGAGACAAAAAGAGAAATGAAGAACCAGAAAGTAAGATAAATGAGAAGGCCATGAAAAAGAACTCACTCGCATGAAAATATGAAGAACTCCATCATACTTCTACATTGGATACCTCCGATTCTCCAATAATGCATCAGGCCAAGATAAAAGCTTAAAGAATGTAGGAGGCACCAAGAGATCACCCAAAAGACAAACTAGTGAAAGCTAGACAAAAACCCTTTAAGTATCTCTGCACCCCCTTGCTTCTCAACTCCAAACAAGCAACACAAGAAAACTATAAACAACCAAAATAAGAAGAGACAAAATTAAGGTAAAACAAAAGAAATTATGGTATCCCTCATGAACAATAATAAAATGTAGCACTAAAGTAGCATGGGTAACCCAATGAGAAAGTGGCCACACTCTACCTTTAACTAAAAGTTGCCATAAACAAAACTAAGAAAAAGGGAAATAAAATTTCCTACTCCTAAACTAAGTATCAGTTATGGGCCATTATCAAACCGAGATTGATGGATCGATGAGATCCACATAATCTATCTCCCTTCAAAATGGCTCAAAGTAGGGTTTTAATAGTTGCCCATTAACCATGAAAGACGAGCCATTAGTGAAGTTTTGCACTTCAACCGCTCCATGAGGAAACATTTCTTTAATTTGGTAAGGGCCTGACCACTTACTTCTCAACTTACCTAGGAATAGATGCAAACATGAATCATAAAGGAGGACCTTTTAACCAACTTTGAAAAAATTTCTCAAGATATGTTGGTCATGAAAGACCTTCATCCGGGCCTTAGAAATTTGAGCATTCTCAAATGCAGCATTTCTAAGCTCGTCAAGCTCATTAATTTGGAGCTTCTTATGGATTCCTGCTCCATCAATGCTCTCATTACATTGGCGAATAACCCAAAAGGCTTTATACTTAATCTCAATCGAAAGGTGACAAGCCTTCCAATAAATAAGCTTATAAAAAGAAGCACCAAGTATAGTCTTATATGTCGTGCAATAAACCCATAAAGCATCAACTAACCAAAAAGACCAATCCTTCCTATTTGGATCGACTGTTGTTAGCACCCTATTTTTGCCCGCTCGGCAATCTCGGGTCCGACCGAGCTCACTTTTGAACATCATATGCACATTCAAACTCTAACTCACCCTCTAAACTCCAATCCAATCCATGGGTTGCTTCTCGGGCCTGTTGGGCCCACTAGAAGCTAAATGACCAAAATGCCCTTGAAGCATCATCCTAGTCTAATTCAATCTGGCGTGCTTCTTGAAAAATACCTAAGATCTTAGAACGGTAAACTCACCTTTCCAAGGTTGTCCCAGATATAATCTCACACGTTTTAGTGCCTTCCAGTCGCTTTCGGACCGATTCCGAGAGCATTCGATCAAAATGACCATTTTATCCCTAAGCATCCAATTGCCTCCGGGTACCACACCAGCTCTGGGTATCAAATGGTTACCTTCTAGGTATGTGCAAAATAATTGCTTTGCCCCTAGTGGGTCGATCACATTTTTCTAACCACACCGGCTTTGGGTATCAAATCGGCAACTCTTCGAAACACTCTTAATAGTGTTTTCAACCTTTAAGCCTATTCATGGGTCGCTCCCAGTCCATTCCGGTGTTTTTTTGATTTAAATGACCATTTCGCCTCCAGTGGGCCAGTTGACTTGTTCCACTATTCCAGCATTGTTTCTCAAGCTAGTTACCTCTGGGACACTCTCTCAGGGGTTTCCATTTATTTTCGGCCAAGTCTGGTTACTCAAGTCCTTCCGAATCATTCCCGAACTTTCTAGTGTCATTCCTAGTGGAGCCAAGCAAAAAATTGCATGGAAGTCACTAGGACAGGTGCCCAAATCTTTTGCCTTGCATACCATGGGTCAAAAGATACGTTTATTGCCGTTCTAAAAATTTTCCTAAGTCGTTGGCACCAATAGGAATTTTGCCCTGGCGCCACTGCAGTAGGCGCTAGGTTATTTAGTTGCTTATAAATACAGACCCTCCCCTTGAATGAAAAAGGGTCTGCAAATTGAGTCCAAAAACTCTATCTCTCGAAATTCAGAAGCTCAAAGTCTCTCTAAACCCTAGCTCTCTCTAGCCTCTTCAAGCCTTAGCCTCCATACATTCTAGCCCTATACTTGATACACTCTATACACTCAAACACAAGCCTCCAAAGCCTTTATTGAAGACTCGAAGTGCTGCAACTTAGAAGCTCTCAAGGTTCGAGTAGAGTGAAGCAAACAAAGCAAGCAAAGCAAGAAGAAGAGGATGTAGGCTTTCGATTTATTTTTATGCAATTTTCCCCCTCTTTTTTCTCTCTTCTAACCCACTTGGGTTTTCTTTTATTTTAATTCCCCATCTTCTTCCTCCCTTTCTTACATGCTTGAAACAAGGGACTGCCCGATTCATGCCTAGGAAGAATTGTTGAAGGTCACTGTGTCAGGGGCTTTCTTCAAATTCGACCCTTGATGGTATGGATTTGGCCCCCTTGATTATATGGTGAAGCCTAGCCTTGTATATATCAGGACCCTTTTGCATTGTACATATCTTATTCATACATCCATTAAAAATTGCTTTCAAAGTTATTTTCAAACTTGTATCAAAGTTGTTTTCAAAACTTACATTCACAATCTTTTTTTTCGAACTTATTTTCAAAATCATAATCCTAAAGTGATTATAGCTATTCCATGGTTAGGATTATTTTAGAAAATGGTTATATTCAATGTGACCATTGAAGTCCAAATTTTTTGGTATAAAATTTAAATTATTTTTCATTAAAACCACAATCTTAATATGATTCTAGTCATTCCATGGTTATGATTGTTTTAGGAAAGTGTGATATTCCAAGTAATCATTATGTTCCATATTTCAAATCCAAGTTGTTTTCAAAACCACCAATCTAAAATGGTTCTAATATTTTCCTAGTTACAATCATTTTAGGAAGATGAGACATTCAAAAGATTTCAAAAGTTCATATTTAAATCCCTTTCCAAATTTGCTTTTCAAACTTCTTTCCAAAATCTCTCTTAAAAAATCTATTTTCTAAAAACTCTTTTCAAACTCTTTTCGAAAAGCTCTCTTTAAAAATCCACTTTCTAAAAAACTCTCTTCAAACTTCCTTCCTAGAAATTCTTTTCAAAAGATCCACTTTCTAAAACTTTTTGTCTTAGAGTTCAAGTCAAGCCCTAGAATCCATGGTTAGGAAACTCTAGTTCTCTTTTCTAAAATCATGACTTCCTATTTTACCTCAAATCATAGGTTTTCCAAAACTATCTTCCACATCAAATCTTAGATTTTCAAAACCTCTTTTTCTACATGAAATCTTAGATTTTTAAAATTCAACCTTTCTAATTTCATATCAAATCTAATCTTCCAATTTAGGAAACTAGATCAAATCTTGAAATTTAGGAAACCAAATCCAATCCCCCAATTTTGAAAACAAAATCAAATGATCTATTTTTAAAAATAAAATCTAATCTTCAACTTTAGGAAGTAGAAATTAAATATTTCCTAATTCTAATCTTTTCTAATCCAAAACCTTTTAACCTTTCCTAATATTCAAACCTTTTCAAATCTCGACTTTCTAAACTCAACTTGTCAAATCTTTCCTAAATCTAAGTTAAAATATTTCCAAAACCAACTCTTTCCTAAAATGAAAATTTTTCTAAAATTAAACTTTCTTAATTTAGTACTTTCCTAAAATGGAACTTTTCTATTTTGAAATTTCCTAATTCTAAACTTTTCAAAATCCACTCTTTCCTAAACCTTAACTTTCTAAATCTGTTCAAATCAAATAATCAAGTCAAGGCTTTTCCAAATCATTCCAAGTAAAGTGTTTATTAAATCAAATCAAATCCTTTTCAAACCTTTATTAAACTTAATCTTTCCTAATTTTAAGTTTTCTAAAATCAAATCAACCTGCTCAAGTCTTGATTAAACCTTTCTAATTCAAGTCCATGCTCCAACCTTAGGTTACCTAAACCCTAGGAGGCCTAAACCTTAGTTCAACCCTTATCCTAAGTTAAGAAACTTCAACTCTTTTCTAAACCAAGATGATTTTCAAACTTCAATCTAAGTCAAAAATTTTCAAAACTCGACTCCTTTTTTCCCAAATCGAGTCCAAGTTCGCTTTCAAGGTTCAAACCTTTTTCTAAGTTCAATTCTAAGTCTATGTTCAATTTCAAATCAACTTTCAATTTCAAATCTTCTATTCAAGGTTCAATTCAATTTTTTTTTTAAATCAAATCTTTTCAAGTTAAACTTTTCAAAAACCTTGAAGTGTCCATTTTCAATCAGACTCTTATCCAAACTATGACTGACCTGATTCCCAACAAAGGGATACATAGGCAACCCTCATGGATGCGGTCATAACCTTTTCCACGTTTCTAATTCTCCAACTTTTTTTACTTTTCCAATTCCACAATCTTTTTCAAATTTTCAATTCTATAATCTATTTCAAGTTTCTAATTTTAAAATCTATTTTCAAATCTCCAATTCCATGATCTATTTTCAATTTCTAAAACCTTTTTTCAAATTTCAAATCAAGTCTTTTCAAATCTATTTTCAAAATCAAATCTTTCTTTTCAAATCTATTTTCAAAATCAAAAATTTCTTTTCAAATCTATATTTCAAAATTACATCTTTTTCTTGCACTTGCATATCATGCATCATCTAACTCTTTTCAAAGTGGATATAATTGGACAATTGTTAATCAAAGATTCTAACTGAGTGAATCTAGGGTAAATAGACATGTAGGTACCGCAAGGGCAAGGTAGAGTGATAATCTTAGGATATCTTCCGTACATGTAACTAACCTTTGAACCTAGATCATTGTTTTCAAAGACCAAAATGGAGTTATTTTCAAAAAGGGCATAAATCTTTTCAAAGGTTGACAAAGAACTTGTTTTCAAATAAAAAAAAAAAAAAACCCCTCTCTTGAGGAAGTTTTTCAAAATCTTTTCAAAAATCCTTAGTTTAATCTTCGAATTACACTTAGTTTTAAGTAACTTAACTTACTTTAATTAAGTTAGGTGATGACTTCGAAACTTTTTTTAAAAGCTCTTATCAAATCAATTTCAAGTTCAAACCTAGTCGCACTCGTCCTTCCAGGAAGATGAGTTCTAACGAGAGAGTACTGTGTTTTTCTATTTGTTTTTCTCGAGTGCAAAAAATCGAGGAGCGACAACTGTTTTCTCAAGAATGTGCTTAATTTCTTGGTTAGCCAACTCAACTTTGCCTTGGGTTTGTGGGTGATATGGAAGGCCAATCTTATGCACTACTCCATATTTGTGCATCAAAATGGTGAATGGTTTGTTGCAAAAATGAAAGCGCCCATCACTAATTATAGCTTTGGGCATGCCAAATCTAGAGAAAATATTTTTCGTCAGGAACTTAACAACTACATGGTGATCATTAGTCCTACAAGCTATGGCCTTAACCATTTACTCACATAGTCAATTGTTACAAGGATGAAAAGTTAGCCAAAAGAGCTAGGAAATGGCCCCATAAAGTTAACTCCCCAACAATCAAAAATCTCTAAAATGGTAATGGGGGAAAGAGGCATCATATGACGTCTAGAAAGAACTCCTAGTCTTTGGCACCTATCACACACTAAGCAAAATGGATGGGTATCCCTAAACATTGTAGGCCAATAAAAACCACTTTACAAAATCTTGGACGTGGTCTTCTTTAAAGAGGAATGTCCTTCATAAGCATGAGAATGGAAAAATGCCATCACACTTTTGAATTCTTCATCCAGCACACACCTTCTAACTATTTGATTTGAGCAATACTTAAATAAGTATGGCTCATCCCAAAAAAAATTGCCTCATATCCCAGAAGAATTTTCTTTTGTCCAAGGAAGACCAATGAGGAAGAATAGTTTTTGTGGCCAAATAATTGGCCACATCAGCATAGCAAAGGGTAAGAGTTTGGGTCAAGGCATGGCAAGACATAAGTTATTCGTTAGGAAAAGTCTCACTAATGGGAGAGTCATCAACACATGGTGTCTCACTAGGAAGCCTAAATAGGTGATATGCTACCACATTCTCTACTCCTTTCTTATCCTTAATTTTAAGATTAAACTCTTGGAGTAAGAGAATCCACAAGATTAGCCGAGGCTTAGTGTCTTGCTTGGACAAAAGATACTCAAGAGCCGCATGGTCGGTATAGACAATAACAAGAGAGCCCACCAAGTATGCTCTGAACTTATCTAAGGCAAACATAGTAGCCAATAACTCTTTCTCAGTGGTGGTGTAATTAACTTGGGCTTCATTCAGGGTTTTACAAGCATAATGTATCACGAGTTTTCTTGTACTTTCTTTAGCCCAAAATGGCCCCTATAGCATAGTCACTAGCATCACATATAAGCTCAAAAGGTAAGCTCCAATCCGGAAGTTGGATTATGGGAGCCATAATCAAGTGACTTTTTCAACATATCGAATGTTAATTGACAAGATGGTATCCACTCAAATGGAGCATCTCGTGCTAATAAAGCACATAAGGGCCTAGAAATGGTACTTGTCGCGCTCCAATTTTTCGCACTCGAGGAAAATACACGCAAGTGGGAAAAACACGATGTTCTTTCGTTAGAACTCATCCTCCTAGAAGAATGAGTGCGACTAGATTTGAATTTGAAATTGATTTGATTAAGGGCTTTTTGAAATAGATTTGGAGTCACCACCTAACTTGATTAAGGCGAGTTAGATCACCTAAAACTAAGTACAATCTAAAGATTACACTTAGGGTTTTTGAAAAGACTTTGATAACTTCCTTAAAAGAAGGTTTTTAAGAAAATAAGTTGTTTGGCAACCTTTAAAAAGATTTAAACCCTTTTTGAAAATAACTCCATTTTGGTCTTTGAAAACAGTGATCCTAAGTTCATAGGTTGGTTACATGTAGGGAAGACGCACTAAGCCATCACCCTACGCTGCCTTTGCGATACCTACATGCCTATTCACCATAGGTTCATTCATTCAAAATCTTTAATTAATAAATGTCTGAAACTATCCACTTTTGAAAACAACTTTTAGAAAGAAGTTGACATAATACATGATATGTAAGCGCAAGAATTTGATTTGATTTTGAAAACAGGTTTTACAGAAAGACTTTATTTAAATTTTGAAAGAAGGTTCTAGAAATTAGAATTGGAGATTTGAAAATAGATTTTGAACTAGAAACTTGAAACAAATCATGGAATTAGAAATTTGAAAAAAGTTGTGACCGTACCCATGCGGGTTGCCTACGTATCCCTTTTTGGGAATCAGGTCAGTCGTAGTTCGAACAAGAGTCCGATTGAAAATAGACACTTTAAGGTTTTGAAAAGTTTGATTTGAAAAGATTTGATAAGAAAAGAATTTGATTGAAAAAAGAGATTTGATTTGAAAAGAGTTTGATTTGAAAAAGGATTTGATTTAAACTTAGAATAGAAGATTTGAAATTAAACTTAGACTTAGAATTGGACCTTACATTTGACTTTGATTTGAAAAGAAGAAAGTTGGAAGAAGAACTTGGACTTGATTTAAGAGAGAAGGAGTTGAGTTTTGAAAACATGTTGACTTAGATTGAAGTTGGAAAACCATATTGGTTTAGAAAGAAGTCCTAGAAAAGAGTTTGAAGCTTCCTAACTTTAGAGTTACGGTTGAACTAGGGTTTAGGTATCCTAAGGTTGAAGCAACCTAAGATTGGAACACGCAGTTGAATTACGAAGATTTGATTTAGACTTGAAAAGTTTAATTTTAGAAAATTGGATTTAGGAAAAGTTTGACTTAGGAAAGGTTCGAATTAGGAAAGTTGGATTTCAGGAAATTTGAAAAGAAATTTGATTTGATTTGAAAACACTTGATTTAGAATGATTTGAAAAGTTAGGGTATAGGAAAGGTTGGACTTTGGAAAGCTTTGAATGAGGAATGTTTTAAAATAAGAAAGCTCAATTTTAGGAAAGTGCCAAATCAGGAAAGTTTCATTTTTAGGAAAGTTTTAATTTTGGAAAGATTTGAATTTAGAAAGTTAGAATTAAGAAAGATTTAGAATTTAGAAACATTTGGATTTTGGAAAGATTTGAAATTTAAAAAGTTGAGAAATTTAAAAAGATTGGCAAGTTAGAATTTAGGAAAGATTTGAAAGTTTGAGTCTTGAAAAGTTAAGATTTAGGAAGGTATGAGATTAGGAAGGATTAGAATTAGGAAAGATTGGGATAAGGACAGGTTTTAGATTAGGAAGATTTGATTTTTATTTCCTAAAATAAAAGGTTGGATTTTGTTTCCAAAAAGAGATGATTTGATTTTGTTTCAAAAAACAGAGAATTGGATTTGGTTTCCTAAGTTGGAGATTGAATTTGATTTCCTAAGTTCGAGATTGGATTTGACCTAGAATTGAAAATGATGAGATTTCGAAAACTTGGATTTGAAAGTTTATGATTTAATGTGAAAAATGAAGTTTTGGAAACCTATGAGTTTGATATAGAAAATAGTTTTGAAAACCTAGGTTTGGATGTAGAAAAAGGAAGTTGAAAACTAGGGTTTCCTAATCATGAGTTCTAGAGCATGACTTGGACCTCAAGAAAAAGAAATTTTGAAAAGTAGAACTTTGAAAGAGGGTTTTTAGAAAGGAGACTTTTGGAAAGAGTTTTTAAGAAAGAGATTTGAAAAGAAGTTTTAGAAAGTGGATTTATAAAGAGATTTTGGAAAGGATTTAAAAAGTAATTTTGGAAAGAGAATTTGAATGTGGACTTTTACAAGTCTCCAAAAATATCTCATTTTCCTAAAACAATACCAACAACAAGAAGATTAGAACCATTCTAGGATTGTGATTTTGAAAACAACAAGAATGTGAAAATATGGACCATATTGGTCTCATTAAATATAACACTTTCCTAAAACAACCCTAACCATGAAATGACTAGAATCAACTTGGGATTGTGATTTGAACAAAAATAATTTAGGATTTACACCCAAAACCTATGTAATACTTTCCTAAAATAATCCTAACCATGGAGTAGTTAGAATCATCTTAAGATTGTGATTTTTGAAAACAAGTTTGAAAAAGAAGATTTTAATGCAAGTTTTGAAAAAGATTTTGATACAAGTTTTGAAAACGATTTTGAAGAGATGTATGAGTATGACATGCACAATGCAAGTAGGGTCGTAAACATACAAGATTTAGGCTTCACCACATAATCAAGGGGGCCGAATCCACATGGTCTAAGATTAAATTAGAAGAAAGTCTTCGACACGGTGACTTTTAATCATTCATCCTACACATGAATCGGGAATTCTCGTGTTTCAAGCATCCAAGAAAGGGGGGAAGAAGATAGGGGATTAAAATAGATTAAAACCCAAGTAGGTTAGGAGAGAGGAAAGATAGGGGGAATTGTGTAAACGTAAATAGAAAACCAACATTGTGTCTTCTTTGTTTTGCTTGCTTTATTTGCTTTACTTCGCTTTGATCTTCAAGAGCTTTAAGATTGCAGCACCTTGAGTCTTCAATGGTCGGCTTGGAGACTCATATAGGAGTGTATTGAGTGTATGTATGCTGGGGTGTATGGGGGCTAGGGTTTGAAGAGAGCCTAAGAAAACTAAGGTTTGGAGAGAGTTCAAGGTTTGTATATTGAGAGACGGAGTTTTTGGACTTAGATTGCGGACCCTTTTTACGTAGGGGGAGGCTCTATATTTATAGGCAATTTAAACCGACCTAGCGCCCGGCTTAAAAATACACTAGCGCCACTCAAAGTGGTGCCAGGCCATTTTTTTGGCTTAGCTCCAGCCATTTAGGAAACATTTTAAGGCAACAAAAAACATATCTTCAACCCTTGATACGCAAGGTAGAAGATTTAGGCGCTTATCCTAGTGTACCATGCATTTTTTGGCTTGGCTTCACTAGGAGTGACTCCAGAAGGTCTGGGAATGTTCCGGGAGGCTGGGAGTGACCCAAAAGGCCATAAATGGGTAAAAACCTTTGAAATAGTGTCCTAGGGGTAACGAACTTGAAAAATAAGGTCGAAATTGTCAACTGAGCTATTAGGGGCAAAATGGTCAACTAGACCGAAAAGCCAACAAAATGGACTCGGAATGACTCATGAGAGGACTTGAGGGTTGGAAACACTATCTAGAGTGTTCCAAGGGAGCGCCGGTTTGATACTCAGAGCCGGTGTGGTTGGAAAAGGCAATCGGCCCACCAGGGGCAAAATAGTCATTTTGCACCGGGTTTGCCAGAATTGACTTAGAATGATCCGGAAAGGTATTGGAAGGTCAAGAATACTATTAGAAGCATTCTCAAGAGGTAACCGGTTTGATACCTAGAGCCGCTATGGTTCCCGGAGGCGCTTGGATGCTTAGGGGCAAACTGGTTATTTTGACCAAATGGTCTCGGAATTGGCTTGAAACCGACTAGAAGGCACTTAAACATACCGGATCGTCTTTGGGATGATCTTGGAAGGGTGGAATTATCACTCTGAGGACTCAGGTACTTTCTCGAAAAGCATATTGAAAAAGGCTCAAGGGACAGTTTGGTTATTTTTCACTGGAGTCGGCTAGTAGGCACTGGTGTTAACTTGAATTTTGAGTACTTTTGCCACTCTGACAGTCTGTGATGAGTTAATTTTCAAAGGAATCTTGTCCTTTGGTAAACGTGTCATGGCCAAAATGCGAGTTCGGTCTGGTGACATAAGGGGTTTGTTGGCAATTCTTAATGTCGACCTGTTTACGAGTGTTTCTGCCACTCTGGCGGTTTACGTTCATTTCGAAGATTGCCTAATCTCGAGTAGTTGCTAGGTGGACTTATCGTCTGAGGAATCAACTTTTTTGAAAGACGTGCTAAATAACGGATATTCTTCATTGGCGGGCTTGCAAGTGCCAAAGGTGGACTGTTCTACCATCTCAAGGACTTGGGTTCCGGCCCGGTCAATAAGTTTGAAGGGACTTACCATTTCGAAGAGTTTTCTCAGAAAACATGCCGGATTGGATGGTCTTATCGCCTGAGGGATTAACTTTCTCGAAAGGCATGTCAAATTTGATTTGAATTGAAATTGGATTTGAAATTGAATTTGAGATTGAAACAGGGACTTACCATATCTAGGAAGACGTGCCATTTGGATTTGAACCAAGTGATGCCACAAGGGTATTTTGGTTATTTTGCCTTTATTGGGCCCAGCGGGCCAGTGAAGCGATTGATTGATTGGATTGAGTTTGAAAAGTTAATTTTGACTTGAATATATCTGTGTTGGTTTGAATGTGAGTACAGTCAGGCCGGAGATTGCCGAGCAAGCAAAAATGGGGTGCTTACAATACTAAACGGCTAAATGAAATGCTAGTAGAAATTGGTGTGCCCAAGGAATGACTGGACATCTTTCACAGTCCTAGGGGCAAGCAACTTTTAAATCAATTCAACCTTGCCAGGGTTGACCTCGATGCCCTTACCAAAAATAGTATGGCCAAGCACTATCCCTTGTGTCACCATAAAGTAACATTTCTCCCAGTTTGACACCAAATGACTCTCCTCACAACATTTTAGCACGGACTCTAGGTTTATTAGACATTGTTCATAATTGTCCCTGTACACAGAGAAATCATCTATGAAAACCTCCAAAATAAGCTCTACCATATCAGAAAATATGCTCATCATACATTGTTGAAATGTGACAAGATCGTTAAATAACCCAAAGGGCCTATAACGAAGAAACAAAATTAAGCACGTCCTGTTACCCGTTCCAAGACTTGATCAAGGAAGGGTAAGGGAAAATGATCCTTACTCATGACGGCATTAAAGCGATGGTAGTAGATACACATACGCCACCCGATTTGAATACGAGTGGGAATCAACTCGTTATTCTAGTTCTTGACTACCGTTACCTCAGAATTTTTAGGGACAACTTGTATAGGGCTAACCCACCTAGAGTTAGAAATTGGATAGATAATACTTACATTTAAAAGCTTTTGGACCTCACCCCTCACAACGTCATTAATAGTGGGGTTTAATCGCCATTGCATTTGATGCACTGGCTTAGCCCTTTCCTCTAAATAAATGCGATGAGTGCACACAAGAGGGCTAATATCGTAAAGGTCAGCTATGGTCCACCCTATGGCCTTGCGATACTTGTTAAGCACCTCCATAAGACTTTGCTCTTGAGTTTCCAATAGTAACAAAGATATCACTACCGGATATGACCCATCCTTACCTAGTATCGCGCCCATATTTTTCGCACTCGAGGAATACTCACACAAGCGGAAAAAATGCTGTACTCTCTTGTTAGAACTCACTCTCCTAGAAGAATGAGTGCGACTAGGTTTAAATTGAAAATAGATTTGAATAAAGGGCTTTTAGAAAAAGATTTGGAGTTGCCACCTAACTTGATTAAGGTGAGTTAGGTCACCTAAAAACTAAGCATAATCCGAAAACTACACTTAGGGTTTTTTGAAAAACGATTTTGAAAATATCTCCTCAAGAGAGGGTTTTTAAGAAAAATAGGTTGTTTGGCAACCTTTAGAAAACATTTAAGCCCTTTTTAGAAAAATAACTCCTTTTTGGTCTTTGAAAATAGTGATCTAGGCTTGGAGGTTAGTTACGTGTAGGGAAGACGCACTAAGCCATCACCCTACCCCGCCCTTTCGGTACCTACATGTCAATCTACCCTAAATTCACCTATGATAGTCTACAACTAACTAATGGCCAATCCTATTCACTTTGAAAAAGAATTTTGAAAAGCATGATGCATGATATGCAAGTGCAAGAAAAAAAGGTTGATTTAGAAATAGATTTGAAAAGAATTTGATTTGATTTGATTTTAAAAGAAAGAGATAGAAACTTGAATTTGAAGATTGAAATTGAATTTAGAAATTGAAATTGAAGATTGAAAATAGAAATTTCAAATTGGCAATTTGAAAATAGATTGAAAATTTGAAAAGATTGTAGAATTTGAGATTTGAAAAATGTGGTGACCGCACCCATGAGGGTTGCCTACGTATCCTTTTGGAAGAATCAGGTCAGTCGTAGTTCGGACAAAAGTCCGATTGAGAAGAGATTGATTTCAAAGAAAGTGATTGAATTGGAAATTGGATTGGAAGATTGAGAGATTGAACTTATAATAGAAGATTGAAAATTGGAATTTAGAATTTTTGAAATTGAAGAGATTGGATGTTGATTTGAAAATATTTGAAAAGACTTGACTTTGGAAAACTCGGTTTTAGGAAACCTAGACTTAGGAAAAATTTGACTCAAGATTAGGAAAGATTAGATTTAGGAAATGTTTGAATTAGGAAAGGTCCGATTTAGGAAAGTTTCAAATTAAGAAAGTTTTGAATTAGGAAAGTTTTCAAATTAGGAAAGTTTTGAATTAGGAAAATTTTGAAATAGGGAAGTTTTGAAAGTAGGAAAGTTTCGTTTTAGGAAAGGCTTAAAAAAGGAAAGTTTTCAATTTAGGAAATGTTTGAATTAAGAAAGTTTCAACTTAAGAAAGTCTTGAATTAAGAAAATTTTGAGTTTAGAAAAGTTTTAGATTTGAAAAGATTTTGAAGTTTTGAAAAGTTTAGAATTTAGAAAATTTGGAAGTTTAGAAAGATTTAACTTAAGAAAGTTTTGAATTTGGAAAGATTTGAAATTTGGAAAGTTTAAGATTTAGAAAGTTTTAGAGTTTTAGACAATCTTGAGATTAGGAAAGGTTTGAGTTTAGAAAAGATTTGAAAACTTAGATTTGGAAAGTTAAGATTTGAAAAGAGGGTAGAATTAGGAAAGGATTGAATTAGGAAAGATTTGGAGGCTTAAAATTTTAGGAAAGATTTAAAGTTTAGGAAACTTATGGTTTAAGAAGGTAGGAAATTAGGAAGGAGTTGAATTAAGAAAGGTTTGGATTAGGAAGGGATTGGATTAGTTTCTAAAAGCAAAGGTTTGATTTTGTTTCCAAAAACGGAGGATTGGATTTGGTTTCCTAAACAGGAATATTTGATTTGGTTTACTAAAGGGAATATAGGATTTGGCAAGGATTTGGAAAGGGAGATTCTAGAAACCCTAGATTTGAAAGTGTAGAATTTTAACGTAGAAAAGAGGTTTTGGCAAATGTGTATAGTTTGGATGTAGAAAACGAGAGATTTTGGAAACCTAGGTTTGGGGCAAAGTTTGAAAATCATGTTTTTGGAAAGAAAATTAGAGTTTTCTAATTGTGAGTTCTAGAGCTTGACTTGGGCTCTAAGGAAAGAGGATTTTTGGAAAGTGCATTTTTGGAAACGAAAGTTTTCTAGAAGGGAATCCTAGAGAGGAATTTTTGGAAAGTAAATTTGAAGAGAGAGCTTTTGGAAAGAGATTTCAAAGAGAAGGAGTTTTTGAAAAGCGTGTTTTTGAGAACAAGTTTTTTTTTTTTTTGGAAGGAAATCCTAAAAGGGAGTTTCTAGAGGGAAGATTTTGGAAAGAGAGTTTTTGAAAAGATTTTTAGGGAGCGTTTTTGGAAAGTGAATTTTGGGGAGAGCATTTTGGAAAGGAGTTGAAAAAGGAGGTTTTGAAAAATAGATTTTTGGAAAGAGTTTTTAGAAAACAATTTTGGTAAGGAGAGTTTGAGGAAAGTATGTTGAAAAAGAGATTTTTAGGAGGGGAAATTTGGAAAGAGAGTTTTTAGAAGGTATAAAAACATCTCACTTTCCTAAAGCGATTCTAGCCATAAGAAGGCTAGAACCACTTTAAGAAAGTGGTTTTTGAAAACAACAAAGGTTGAAAATATGGACCATAAAAGTCACTTTAACTGTAACACTTTTCTAAAACAACCCTAGCCATGAAAAGGCTAGAATCACCCTAGGATTGTGATTTTGAAAACATGTTTTTGAAAATGAGATTTTGATGCAATTTTGAAAACAAGTTTGAAAACGATTTGAAAAACAACTTTGAAAACGGTTTTTTGGAAGATACAAGATCACGATATGCACAATGCAATTTTGGGGTCGTGAACATACAAGGCTAAGGCTTCACCACATAATCAAGGGGGCCGGACCCACGTGGTCTCTAGTTAGCCTAAAGGAAAGCCCCTGACACGGTGACCCTCCGATAGTCTAATCCTACACATGGACCGGGAGTCCCCTTGTTTCAAGCATGCAATGAAAGGGGGGAAAGAGATGGGGGATTAAAATAAAAGAGAACCCAAGTGGGTTAGGAGAGAGAAGAGAGAGGGGGGAAGTGTAGAAATTTAAATGGAGAGTCTACCTTGTATCTTGTTTATTTTGCCCACCTTGCTTTCTTCAGTCTTCGTCTTGATCTTCATCTTCAATCTTCAAGAGCCGCCTTCAATCTTCAAACTTCAGATTGCAACTCTTCAAGTCTTCGAAGGAGGGTTGAAGGTTAGTGTATGAGTGTATGAGGGTGTACAGAAGTGTATAGGAGGATAAGGTTTGTGTATGGTGGCTAGGGTTTGGAAAACCGAGGGAGGCTAGGGTTTAGGGATTGTTCGAGCTTTATATATCAAATTATATGATTTTTAGATTGAGTTTGCGCATCCTTTTCACGCTGGAAGAGGCTCTGTATTTATAAAAGTTGGACAACACTGGCGCCTGTTGCAGTGGCGCCAAGTCAAAATTTACACTAGCGCTACTAAGAGTGGCGCTAGGCCAAGTTTTGGCTTGGCCCCACTACTAGTGGCGCTAGCCATTTAGGAAATATTTAAGGTCGGCAAACAATGTATCTTTGACTAGATTTGGGCGCTTGTACTAGTGACTACCATGCAATTTTTAGCCTGGCTTCACTAGGAGTGACTCCGGACAGTCCGGGAATGGTTTAAGGGACCGGGAATGGCCCGGAAGGCTAGAAAAGAGCAGGAACACTTAAAATAGTGTCCTGGAGGTATTTGACTTGAAAAATGAGAATATGGTATGTTGGAAGGGTTGATCGGGCCTTTAGGGGCAAAACGGTCAATCGAATTGGAAAGCTGCTGGGACGGACTCAGACTATCCCGGAAGAAGACTCGAAATTTGGAAACATTATTCAGAATGTTCCCAAAGGTTGCCGGTTTGATACCCAGAGCCGATGCAGTCGGAAAAGGTGACCGGCCCACCAGGGGCAAAACGGTCATTTCGCACAGGGTTGGCCGGAACTAACTCGAAATGATCCGGAAAGATAAGGAAAGGTTGAGAATACTATAAGAAGTATCTCAGAAGGTTATCGATTTGATACCCAGAGCCGGTGTGGTTCCCGAGGCGTTTAGATGCCTAGGGGCAAAATGGTCATCTTGACCGGAAAGTCTCGAAAAAGGTCCAAGGGGTAGTTTGGTCATTTTTCACCGGAGTGGGCTAACAGACACTGGTGTTGACCTGGGTTTTGAGTGCTTCTGCCACTCTGACGGCGGTCGTGTGACACAGGGGTTTGTTGGCAATTCCCTATATCAACCTATTTATGAGTACTTCCGCTACTCTAACGGTTGTGATATTTACGAGTATTTTCGCTACTCGGATTGTCTCGAGGAATAAACTGTCTCAAGAGAGAGATTGGAAAGAGGTCTTATCGTCTTCGAAAAGACGTGCCTGGTTGGAACCGTCTTGAGGAATAAACTGTCTCGAGAGAGGGATTGGAAAGGGGACTTACCGTCTTCGAAAAGACGTGCCTGATTTGGAACCGTCTCGAGGAATAAACTGTCTCGAGAGAGGAATTGGAAAGGGGACTTACCGTCTTCGAAAAGACATGCCTGATTTGGAACCGTCTCAAGGGATAAACTGTCTTGAGAGAGGGATTGGAAAGAGGACTTACCGTCTTCGAAAAGATGTGCCTGAGTTGGAACCGTCCCGAGGAATAAATTATCTCGAGAGAGGGATTGGAAAGGGGTTTTACCGTCTTCGAAAAGACACGCCTAGTTGGAACCGTCTCGAGGAATAAACTGTCTCGAGAGTGGGGTTGGAATTGGAATTGGAAAGAACAATGCCCCTAAGGGCATTTTGATCATTTTGCCTCTATTTGGGTCTGGCGGGCCCGCGAAGTGATGGACAGACGGGATTTGGACTTAAAAAGTTGTTTCGATTGGAATATATGCATAATGACTTGAATACAAGTCTGGACGGAGTGTAGACTGCCGAGCGGTCAAAAATGCAGTGCTTACACCTAGAAATGCATACTTGAGTGTTGGGGCCAATAGTTTCCTCTCCAGAATAAGAGTTTTAAGTTTCGATGGTTGGGGTTTGATAAGGTTAAGAGTTAAAGGCTCAAAAGTAGGGGTCCATTGACCCAACGCCATGACAGGTACTACTTCTAGCTCACTAACCTCTTCACCTACCCCCTCCTCTTCATCTTCCAAGCAAGTTAGACCTTTGTTAAACATAAGCACTCTAGTCAATGGGTCCTCTATGCAATGTTTCTCGAAATGATCTTGGATAAGAGTATCGAAAAAATTTACTTCCCTAATATCCTCACACTTACTTGGTTGCTTCCCCGCATTGAACATGTTTAACTCGACGGTCATGTTGCTAAAAGATAACTTTAAAAGACCATCCTGCACATGGATGATAACATCACATGTGGCTAAAAAGGGTGACCAAGAATGACCGGTTATATGATTTTTGTGCATTAAAGTCCATAATTGGTTGAATGTTTAAAATAACAAAGTCCACGGGATAGTGAAATTTCTCCACTTGCACCAAAACGTCTTCTACTACCCCCTAGGTGCCTTAATCGACCTATCAGTAAGTTGAAGTGAGTCTAGCAGGCTTAAGTTCTCCTAGACCTAATTGCTCATACACCGAGTATAGCAATAGGTTCACACTTGACCCTAGATCGAGTAAGCAACCTTCAATCATATGGTCTCCAATAATACAAGTAACCATGGGACATCCCGGGTCCTTGTATTTTGGTAGGGTCTTAATTTGGACAACAGAGTTGACATTTTGGGCAAGAAAAGCATTCTCTCTAACATTTAACCTCCTCTTAACAGTGCACAAATCTTTCAAAAATTTTGCATAAGAGGGCATTTGTTTGATTGCTTCTAAGAGAGGTAGATTTATCTTGACTTGCTTAAATATCTCATAGATCTTGGAACTTAAAGGGTGATTCTTTGGCTTGGCCAATCTTTGAGGGAAAGGGGTGTGGGTTAATGCCTCACGTTCATCCTTTAGGACTCTCTCATCCCTTGCTACGAACTCGCTATTCTCCTTCTCACTCTTTTTTTCTTGTACATAATTATCTCCTTCCTCACCTACTTCCTTCCTAGTTTTACTCCCCTCCACCCCACTAGGTGTTTCCTCACTCTCAACCCTAAGTGGGCTATCTACCACCTTAGGAATGTCTCTCCTACCCGAAGGATCCCTAGGAAGAATAATTTTATCAATAACTTTTCCACTTCATAAGGTAGTAATATCTTGGACTTGTTTATGGCTAAACAATGATTGACCTAAGGTTTCGGTGGAATGCACGTGCCTAGCCAGGTTTGGTTGATGTTGAGCGGGTAACTTACCCTTCTCATTGATAGATAAGGCTTGGGTGAGAGGAGCCAATTGACTATTAATATCATTCAACATTTGGCCTTGTTACTTTAATGCTTTGTCAACTCTAGAATTTACACTCCGTTAATTATACATGAAGTTTTGGAAAGTGTCATCTAGGGCCATCTTGTGTGGTGGTTGATATGTGTTGGTCGGAGCTTGTTGTGGAAGTTGGTATGGTCTTGGTTGAGACGAAAATGGTGTTATTGATGAACTAGTCACTTCTTGGACCCACAATGCATACAAGCCCAAGACAAGTACTTCAAACTCCAATCTAGTCAACTAGTCACTTCTTGGACCCACGGGGTCCAATTAAAACTGTAAAGATCATCATACCCCTAGGCATTCCAGGCAATCTTTCGAGACCTGGCGGTCTTAGGAACCAACACCATCTAGGTAGCTTTCCGATATCGGGCGATCACGGGGACTAACACCTCATCAAATTCTAGATGGTTCACTTCTGGCGCTTACTAGTCCGCTAATGTAGAATGTTTATCATTTGGTAGTTCTCATAGACCAACACCACCCTTACAGGTAGCTTTCTGAGATCAGGCGTTCTTAGAAACCAACACCACCCTACAGATAGCTCTTTGAGACCGGTCGGTCTCAGGGACCAACACCGCGCAGGTAGGTTTCCTAGACCGGGTGGTCTAGGGAACCAACACCTAGGTTAACACCGGCACCTGCAAGCCCGACTCGGTGAAAAATGACCAAACCCGCCCCTTAGGCCTCTAGGCACGTCTTAAGAAAGTTTAAAATCTCATATGACAATAAGTCCACCTTTCCCAAGTGATCCTAAATAGTTAGGCACACTCAACCCGCCATTTTGTCCAACTCCAATCCTATTCCAGCTAACTCCGGTCAAAATGACCATTTTGCCACTGGACGCCCTTGCACAGTACAAATTTTACCAAACTAACAGTTACTTTTGTTCCATCGGTACGGTTCGCTCGGAAAGATTACTTCCCGAAGACCTCGATCACGCAGCACACAAACAGTTACCTTTGAACCCCCACGAAACGTATCACAGACGCTCTGCAAAAATGCGATTTCACGCACACTTCTCGAGAAACCCTAGGAGAACACCATGAATGCAACCGATTTTTTCAAAACCTTTTCGGTTGGCACAATTATCAAGGCAAAGTTTAAACAAACACTCTCTGCGACCGAGCGTATGTTACATGCACCCAGATTTTGATTAGATTGATCAAACTTCGCTTAGCCCTTAAGATTCAGCTAGTACAATGATTGCCACATGGCATTCTACTAGTGGAACAGTATTGGCGCATGTAGCACATGCACCAGGGAAAATTTTACCCAAACGCATGTATTACATACACCAGGTCTCTCCAAAGTTGTCTCTAAATGCAGGCCTCCCCTTTTGCGTATTCGAAGATTGAAAATTGTAACAAAACTCTGCAAAAACACTTCAGAAATCTGAAACCCTCCATATATCTCTCCCTCCAAACACTTAGATTATATTCCACCTTCCTCTAGCCTATA
Source organism: Euryodendron excelsum (assembly GCA_033060915.1). NCBI lineage: Eukaryota > Viridiplantae > Streptophyta > Magnoliopsida > Ericales > Pentaphylacaceae > Euryodendron > Euryodendron excelsum. The sequence goes on along the minus strand of CM065389.1, from coordinate 20,508,622 downwards.
CACCTCACCTATATAGCTGTCAATGCCATAGAATACCTCATTCCAGCCCCCTTCAAGCCTCTCCAAGGCTATTCAAGCTCAAGTCAAGGCATTCATGGAGGTTTGAAAGTGTTTGAAGGCAAAAGGTAGTATTCCTTTTACATTTTTGCAATCCCTACTCCTCTCTTCTCCGTCATAGCCTACTTAGGCTATTCTTTATTTTAATCCTCATCTTCTACCCCCCCTTTCTTGCATGCTTGAGACAAGAGAGCTCCTAGTTCATGCCTGGAGGAAAGCTAGTGGGAGCCACCGAGTACGGGGTTCTCTCATTAGTCTATTTTGAGATGGTATGGCTTTGGAGCACCTTGATTATGTGGTGTGGCCCCCTAGCCTTGTATGAATTCATGACCCTCTTTTGCATATGACTATCTTGATCATGTTTTGTGTGCTTGGCTTTATTTTTATGTTTACAATCATGTTTTCCAAAACTTGCATTATCCCCCTTTCCATGTCATTTTTAAACTCCTTATTCAAATGTTCTCTTAAAAGTGATTCTAAGAGTTGGCCCCTTGAAGTTTAGGATGAGACCCTAAGTAATCATGCCTTTGAAAAGTTCCCCACTAACCCCTAACTTACATTTTTGCATCCTTGCGTTTATTCTTACATGAAAATGATTTTCAAACTCTTTGATTTTTAAAGTTTCTATTCTCTCAAGTTTAGTGGTTGGAATGGTTCCATGGAACCCTCTCTTGAGTGGTCTCCCTTTACATTGGCCATAAGAACCTTAACTTGTTAGAATGGTTCCTTCTTTTAAAAATAATTTTCAAAACCTTCTTCTTAAACATGGTTTTCAAAAGGTCATTCTCCCCATCTTTGTATTAAAAATAGTTTTTCAAAAGTTGTCATTATTATGTTGATTTTCAAAGTTCCTACTCTTTTCAAGGTAAAATGTTATAATGGTTCTAAGGAAACCTTCTTCGGAATGGTTTTCAAACATCAACCACATAAACCATATACTTAACTAGAGTCAATTTTCATGGAAATAATCTTCAAAAGGTTTCTTTACAAGAGTCTTTTACATAAAATGATTTGTTTTCCAAAACCCCTTTTAAAAATGCTTAAAACCCTAGTTCAAAATCACCTTCCAACCCTAGGTTGACTTGACCCTAGTTGTCCAACCTATATTAACCAAACCCTATGTTAACCTAACCATAGCTAGTTAACCCTAGGTTAACCTAACCATAATTAGTTAACCCTAGATCACCTTAACCCTAGGTTAAACTAACCAAGTTAGTTAATCCTAGGTCAATCCAACCTTAGTCCAACTTAACCTTAGTTGTCCAAACTCTAGGTTAACCTAACCTTAGTTAGTTAGCCTTAGGCCACCTTAACCCCAGGTTAACCTAATCCAAGGTAGTTAACCTTAGATCACCCTTACCTTAAGTCAACCCAACATAGGTTAGTAAGCTTCAAGGTTCTAATTCAAGGATCCCTCTTCAAACAATCTTTCAACTCAAAAACTATTATCATAACATATTTTCAAAACATCCCACTCTCTTAAGATTTCAAAAATCAACTCTAAAACCTTTTCAAATATCCCCACACTCTATCATCAAAAATGTCTGCAAGAAGTTCTCTTAAACTTCTCTCAACTAAAGTGGCTAGACACTTAAGGGTGATACATTAAAGCACTTCCAAAACTCCCTCGAGTTATTGCCAAAACATTTCAAAACACTTCAAAGTCCCATTTCAAGAGCACTTTCAAACATTCCAAAGGCCCTAATGCACCTATTTCCATTGGGCTCTTACCCGAACTACGAATGACCTGATTCTCGCCAAATGAGATATGTAGACAACCTAAAATGGTGAAGTCATAACTCTTATCTCAACTCAAGTCCTTTTTCAAAACTCTCTATCAATTCAAGATCCTTCAAAACTTCTACGTTTTCAAGCATTTTTTTTCCTCCAGACTTGTATCATGCATTATTCATCTGAAAAATGATCACTAAACCCCGTTTTTAAAATTCTAAAGTGGATATTAAGTGGATTAGGGTAACCGGTTATTCTAGTGAGTGAACAAAAGGGTGAATACACATAGGTACTGAAAGGGTGGGATAGGGTGATGATCTTAGAATATTTTCCCTACACGTAACCAACCCCTGAACCATAGACTTCCATTTTTGAAAGACCAAAATGGAGTTATTTTCAAAAAGGGCTCAAAATTTTATCAAGGCTGCCGAACAACCTATGTTCTTAAAAACCCTCTCTTAAAGAGGTTTTCCAAAACCTTTTTCCAAAAACCTTAAGTTTGATCTTCGGATTATACTTAGTTTTAGGGAACCTAACTCACCTTAATCAAGTTAGGTGGCGAGTCCTATTTTTCTAAAAAGCCCTTAATCAAACCAATTTCAAGTTTAAACTTAGTCGTACTGGTCCTTTTAGGAGGATGAGTTCTAATGATAGAGTTCTGTGCTCTTTCTTGAGCCGAAAGGACTTGGTTAAAAACCACAGCGCGACAGTGACGTATAAAAAAGATGCACTAGGCAATCCCCCTATCCTGCCCTTGCGGTACCTATATGTCTTTTCACCATAGGTTCACTCATTTAGAATCTCCGATTATCTAATGTCCAATTATATCCACTTTGAGAATTTTGAAAAAGAGGTTTATGTCATCGCTTTAGGGATGATATAATGCATGATATGCAAGTGCATGAACATAATTTAAATTTGGAGAGAGATTTTGAAAAAGGAAATTAAAATTTTGAAAAGGGTTGTGACAACACTCACGAGAGTTAACTACGTATTCTTTTCCTAAAAATCAGGTTAGTCATAGTTCGGACTTAAGGCCTAATTGAAAATAGACACTTTGGGATCTTGTTTGATTTTGAAAGGACACTTTGAAACCTTTGGAAAGTTTGACTTGAAAAGGGATTTGATTTGAACTTTGATTGGAAGATTGAAAATTGAACTTAATTTGAAATCGAACTTTAAAATAAAACTTGGATTTATTTTTGGAAGCTTGAATTGAACTTTGAAATCATCTTGATTTAAATTAAGGTTTGAAAACCATCTTGGTTTAAAAAAGAGTTAAAGTTTTTTAACTTAGAGTTAGAAGTGGAACAAGAGCTTAGACATCCTAGGGTTTAGATAACTTAGGGTTTAAACATGCACTTAAAAAGATCAATTTTAGAAAACTTGATTTTAGGAAAGTTTCAAATTAGAAAGGCTCTATGTAAGAAAGTTTCAAATTAGAAAAGTTCAAAATTAGAAAAGTTTCCATTTTAGGAAAGACTTGATTTTGAAAAGATTTTATTTAGGGAAGGTTTATTTTGAAAAATTTTTATTTAGGAAAGGTTTGAATTTGAAATTTGGAAAGTCAAAATTGGGAAAGATTTGATTCAAGAAACATTGAATTTAGAAAATTGAGTTTGAAAATGTTTGACCTAAATTTGAAGTAACTTGAGATTTAAGTAATCCTAGAACCTAGAGTTTATGTAATGCACTTGAATTGGAAAGATTAGATTTCAATTGAAAAAGAAAAGTTTTGTTTTTGAAAAGTTTTGAAATTAGGAAAGATTGACAATAGGAAAGATTTGATTTCTATTTCCTAAGATAGAAGATTAGATTTTATTTTAAAAAATGGGATATTTGATTAGGTTGCCTATTTGGACAAGATTTGATTTGACTTGAAATTAGAAAGCTTTAATTTTGAAAATCTATCATTTTGTGTGACTTTTAAATTAAGAAATCTATGATTTTATGTAGAAAATGGTCATTGAAATCTAGGATTTGACGCAAATTAAAAGTTATGATTTTATGTGAAAAACTAGGGTTTCCTTAATATGAACTTTAGGTTTTTGACTTGCACTTCAAGACTCAAGGTTTTTGGAAAGTAAATCTTTGAGAAGAACTTTTAGGAAGTGAATTTGTAAACTATTTTAGAAAGCTTTAAATATATGATTACATCGTAAAAGTATAATTACAAGTTCCTAACTTTGTGTTTGTTAGCATTAAAATAATTATAGATAGTTTTAATTAATTTACTTTTAATCCTAATAAATTTTGTTGAGTATTTTGTAGGCTTTTAGATAAAAGAGAGAGAGAACAAACCCACATGAAAAGAAAAGAGTTTTCATTAATTGGAGCCCACCCATATGGACAAACATTCATTTTCCAACAACTCCACCAAAACAAACAACCCATGTTTTTGCTTTTGAATAAAAGAGGGAGCAAACTCACATTAAAAGAAGGCAATTGACATGGAAATAAGGCAATTGACATAAAAAGAAGACAAAAGAAGAAATTAATAATTAAATAAAGGAATAATGCATCATTATAGAGAATGGATGGCTTCATCTTGTGAGTCTATAAATAGCAATACCAAGACCAAGGAAGGAGGGGGAGGCAAGAAAGAGAGAGAGAAAGAGAGAGAGAGAGAGAGAGAGAGAGAGCTAGGGGAGAGTCTGGCCTTTGGCCGAGGCTTCTTTCCTAGGACTTTATTTCTGGGGATTTATTTCTCTTCCATTTATGTATATTGTTTTATATTAACCTTTTTTATTTATAAAGTTTTTTTCTTCCATGTTTAGACTTTTCAGTATTAGTTGCTAGTTTTATTCTTAGAGTCAATTGGGAATATCACTTGATCGAATTGGGATAACCAATTAAAGTTTGTCTTTTCATTCTAAATTCATTTAAAAGCTTAGTATTGTTGCACACGTTTGGTATATTGCATGCTTGGGCACGTACACGTATATTTTATGCACATAATGTTTTCGTGTGAGTTTAGACCAGATTAAGTATAGGAGCAGTGTAATTAATATAGAAGTAGTGTAAAAGTAAAGTAAATGTTAGTTTACTAAACACTTTTTAGAGACTTGTATATTTTACGTAGGTATTCTGTCTAGTATATTTTTATGTCAAACCTCTAGTGAAGTCTTAAAGCCCTTAATCCTAATTCGGAATGGATCGAGTTATATTCATGAATAATTGACATTTAATTTCTTTCAAAAATTTAGACTTTTAATTATGTTTGGAATACTTTCTGTCTTAACAAAGCAGTAAATATATGCAAATCGATGGTGAGGGTCTTTGATTTTAATTAAATAAGTTTCTAAGTTAAAACATTTGAAAATATGTGTCGTTAATTATATTTGTTACACTTTGCCCTAACAAAGCATTGCTAAGTGTTTATGAGTCGATGGTGAAGGTTTCATGATTTTAACATCACACTCTAGTGATTGATTATTTTGAATATACCCATCTGCTAATTTATGAGGTCCGAGTAGGCTAAACGATTGGCAGTTAGTAAATCTGTATTGATCATTCCCAAGTAAGTCAAGTGAATGAATCAATTGAATCCAAGACTATTTTATTTTATTATGTTTATTTTAATGTCAAGTTTAGCAACCTCTATCTCAAAACTACAAAAATATTTTATTTTTCTTTTGGTTACGTTTGTCATTTGATTTTAACTACTACATCCATTCTCTATGGTCTGACCCCGGTCTTACTGGGTTATTTTTATTATGTACTACTTCACTGCACTTACTCTTGGGTGTCTTAAGTAGATCAAGCAATATAGATTTTAAAAGTCTTTTGAATATCTCACTTTCTTAAAATGATTCTAATAATGAGATGATTAGAACCATTCTAGGGTTGTGACTTTTACAACAACTAGGGTTTGAAACCCTAATATGGACTTTGATAGTCTCATTGAATGTAACACTTTTCATAAAACAACTCTAACTATGGAATGGCTAGAATCATATTAGAGTTGTGATTTTGAAAACAACTTTGGAAAAAAAAAAGTTTTGAATGCAAGTTTTGAAAGCAACCCTTAATGCAAGTTTGAAAACATCTTTTAATGCATGATTATGATAGCAACAATGTAATAGGGACATGTACATAGGTTAGGCTTCACAATATAATCAAGGGGGCCGGACCCACACCATCTTAGGTTGAACTCAAAGAAAATTCCCTACACGATGATTCCTTCTAAGGCCTTCCTAGGCATGAACTGGGAGGTCCCTTGTTTCAAGCATACAAAAAGAGGGGTAGAAGATGGATGTTAAAATAGAAGAAAAGCCAAATGGATTAGGAGGGAGAAGAGAAAGTGGGGGATTATATAAAAGTAAATGGAATCCTACCTTGTCTTCTTCCTTGCTTTACTTCTTAAATGGATCCTTTGAACTTGTACTTGATGATCACTTTGAGAGCTTCAATAGGGCAGCACTTAACCTTCAAAGGATACTTGGAGGCTAGGGTTTAAGTACATGGACTGTATGAAGGCTAGGGTTTGAGTGTATGGATTGTATGAAGGCTAGAGTTTGAAGGAGACTTGAAAGAATTAGGGTTTTTTAGGCAACTCAAAGTATATTTTAGAGAGGCAAAGTTGCTGGAGCGATTTTACTGATCTAGAATACGTAAGGGATGGCCTATATTTATAGGCAGTCAAAAACTCTTTTGGTGCCTGTTGCAGTGGCACTAGGCCAAAATTTGGCTTGTAGTGGTGCCACTCCCCTAGGGAACTTATTAGGGCGGCAAGAAACATATATTTGACTCTTGAGAAGCAAGACAAAAGTTTCGAGGGCCAGTCCTAATGACCATCATGCAATTTTTTGCCTGGCTTCACTAGGAGTGATTTTGGAAAGTCCTAGAATGATCCAAAAGGTTTTGAGTAGCCAAACTTGGCTAAGAATGGATGGAAACCCTTAAAAGGGTGTCCCGGAGGCAACTAACTTGATCAGAGCCGAAATAGTTAAAAAGAGCGATCGACCAACCATGGGCAAAACGATCATTTGAATTGGGAAAACACCATGATCGACCCGGAGTGATCCGTGATAAGACTTGAAGGTTAAAAACACTATTAAGAGTATTTTAAAGGGTTGTCGGTTTGTTACCTAGAGCAGGTGTTGTTGGAAAAGCCGACTGCCCTACTAGGGGCAAAACAGTCACTTCACACTACGTTTACCGGAATGGACTCAGAATGGTCCAAAAAAGTACTGAAAGGTTGGGAATACTATTAGAAACATCCTTGATAGGTAATCGATTTGATACCCAGAGCCGGTGTGGTTCCTGGAGGCAATTGGGTGCTTAGGGGCAAAATAGTTATTTTGGCCGAATGCTCTCAAAATTGATCTGGAAATGACTGGAAGGCACTAAAATGTGCTAGATTATCCTTGGAACAATTTTAGAATGGTGGACTTACCACTCTGAGGTCTTCGGTACTTTCTCAAGAAGCGCATCAGTGGAGCCCAAGGGGCTGTTTGGTCATACTTCACCAGAATGGGCTAGCAGGCACTTGTGTTGACCTGGGTTTTGAGTGTTTCTATCACTCTAATGATGTGTGACGAGTTAGTTTTCAAAGGTGTCCCATCCTCCAGTAAACATGCCTTAGCCAAGAGGTGTATTCGGTCCCTTAACATAGGGGGTTTGTCGGCATTCCCAATGTCAACCTATTTGCGAGTGTTTCCATCACTCTAATGGTTATGATATTTGTGAGTGCTTTTGTCACTTTGATAGTGTGCATTCATTTTAGAGACTGCATGATCTGAGGAAGCTGTTGGATGGTCTAATCACCTCAGGGCCTTAGGTACCTTCCTAATTGACATGCCGAATAGCAAACATTCTACGTGGGAGGACTAGCAAGCGCTAGAAGTGAACCGCTCTACCATCTCGGAGACTTGGTTTCTGTCCATGTCGATAGGTGTGAAGGGACTTATTGTTTGAGGGGTTTTATACTTTCTTGGTAAACATATCGTGCTAGATAAACTTACCGTCTGAAGGATCAACTTTCTCAAAAGACATACTGAATTGAGTTTGACTGGTTTGGACTGAAATTGGAACTGGAATTAAGGTTAAAATACGAACTTATCATCTTTAAAAAGACATGCCAATTGCAATTGGACCAAGCAATGCCCCAAAGGCATTTTGGTTATTTTGTCTGTATTGGGCCTGGTGGGCCCGCGAGGTGTTTGATTAACTGGATTGAGTCTGAAAAGACGATTTAGGCTTGAATGTCTTGTGCCAATTTGAATGTGAGTCTGATTGGGTTAGAGATTGCCGAGTGAGCAAAAATAGAGTGGTTACAGATGATAGCCTAATCACGAGCCAAGTTTGCAAGGTAGTCAAAATAGGCATAATCTTCATGAGATTGCTTATCCATGAAAATTTCTACACACATTGTCTCTACAAATTATTTTATTTGGGGTATAAGGGATGCGTAGAAAATGTTAAATATATTCCATTCATTGAAACTATGGTGTGGGCAAGAAGCTAGAAGACCTTTGAAGCGTTCCCAACATTGGAAGAAGGATTCTCCCAACATGGGAGAGAATTGCAAAATTTGGCATCTAAACACCTCTGTTCGCTTTCCCAGAAAAAATTTCTTCAAAAACTCCCCTTGAAAAGTTTGCCAAGAATTAATAGACAATGGTCTCAATGAGTTGAACCACGTCTTGGATCTTGGATGTCTCTTTTAGACAAAAAAAGGAAGAGTTTTAAGAGAAAAATTTCTCTTGGACAAGAGTTGTCCATGACTAGAGAACAAGCATCTCCAAAATCTTTTATGAATGCATACGGTCGCTCGAACTCCATTCCACAAAATTGTGGTAATAGTTGTATCATCCCCGAACGAATATTCAATGTAGTGTAATAAGGGAGAAAACGATATAAGAGCTCGAGGTTTGCTTAGGAGGATTCATTTAATCCCTCAAGGTCTAGTATTGGAGAGCTACCATGTCCCTAATGGTTGCTCCCCTTATCAAAATTATCCCCTCCCCCCCCCCCCCCAACAACATTGGGAATCCCTTTCGGAGGGTTCGACAGCAAATTAGCATTACCATTCATCATTGGTGGATTGGGAAAAACATTGGGAATATTAGGAAGACCATTAGGATTCGAAGGAAAAACGTTACCCTCAATGTTAACCATCGGAATATATCCTCAGTTTACAATAAGAGGGAGTCCGGGAATGGGATTTCTAGGAGATGAAGAAGAACTAGAACTTTCAAGTCTCACAAGGCGTCTGTATATATCACGTGTGAAAGATGACATGCAAATAAATACAACAAATGAGATGTCTATATCCTAGCAACATATCATACACAAGCATAAATATATGGCCAAACAACAACTTGTTTTTTTTTTTTTTCTTTCAATTGTCTCCAACTTCTCATGCAATCTCAATACTGGACAACAGCTTTTTCAATTCCTCCAACTCCGCATGCAAGCACATAAAGCACACTAATCTAATCTCCACTATCTCCAAATGATCCTAACAAGATGATGCAATGCAAGCTAACTATCCAAACAAAAGAAACTATGAAAAGGAGAACAAAAAATTCTAGCAAGATATTCACATAAAGGGATGAAGAAAGTACCCTTGGCCTGAAGCCATAGATGCTTCCTTTAAAAGTGGGTGATCAATTCTCACCTATTTTGTAATTGAATTCAACTTTTCTCCAAAATTAACTCGTGCCTTCAAATCCCCAACAATAGCTTTAATATAATTTTGGTATTTTTTATATTTTTTGTGTCTTGTACAAATTTAAAGTTAAAACCAAACAAAATAAAGCTGGCAAGCACACAGACATTTATTCGGGTGTTAATTTGATGTATTATGTTATATTATATATATATATATTAGTGGATATATTATATATAAATTAGTGGGTATAATATTATATATATTTATAAATTAGTGGTATAATATTATATATATATATATAAGTTAGTGGTGTAATTAAAAAATAATAAAAAATAATTTTAAAAAATAATAAATAAAAGAAAATAATAAAAAAATTCTTTTCACGTGATAGTATTTGAATGATCAATTGAGGTTTATCTCTCCATTCCAGATTTATCTGAAAACTTAGTATTTTTGCACACGTTTAGTATATTGCATACTTAGGTACGGGCACGTATATTTTATGCACGTCATAGTTTTGTATTTTGTAAACAAACTTAAATTAGGAGTAGTGTAATTAATGTAGGAATAGTGTAAAAGTGAAGTAAATGCTGGTTTACTTATCACTTTTCAGGGACATATATTTTATGCTGGTCCCTTGTCTAGTATGTTTTTATGTCCAAACCTCTGGTAAGGACCTAATGTTCTTAATCTTAATTTGAAATAAATTGCTTTTATATTCTTGGTATTTAAAATCTAGATCCTTTTAAAAACTTAGACTTTTAGTTATATTTGTAATACTTTCTGTATTGACAAAGCAGTCGGTATATGCAAATTGATGGTGAGGGTCTTCAATAATAATTTAATAACTATCTAGCTAGAACCTTTAAAAACATGTGCCTTAGATTATACTTATTACACTTATGTTCTGACAAAATATTACTTAGTGTTTACGAGTCGATGGTGAAAGTTCATAATTTTAACGTAATATTCTAGCATTTGATTATTATTGAATATTCACATCTGTTAGTTTATCAGGCTCAAGGGGGCCAAACGATTGACAGATAGTAAACCTGTATTGATCAAATTGACAAATGGTAAACTTGTATTGATTAATCCCAATAAAATCACGTGATCGGATCAACTGGAACCGAGGCTATTTTTAATCTGTTTCTTTCTGCAGTCTAGTTTAACAACCATCAAATCTCTCAAAAACAAATATTTTTCTTTTGAATATTATTTCTACAACTTTTGTCGAACTCTCATTAGCAAGAGGTGAAATTCAAATCGGTTGGTTAAGCTTCCAACTTAAGCCGTCTGTGACGCTTTTGTGTCGTGCATGGCTTAGTCGATATCTAACCCATTACTTGGAGTGAATTTTGGCACCTACCATTCACAACTCTGACATTTCATATAATTTAGAACTCTATTCCCTACTGATCGACCCCATTCTTGCCAGGTTATTTTAACTGCTACTTCGCTGTACTTGCACTTGGGTGTTTAAATTCTCATAATATGAGCATAGACATTAATTTTTGGCACCGTGGTTGGAAAAAACAAGCAGTTTTTAGCATTGTTTCCTGGGACAGCTTAATTAAAATATGTGAAAATAAAAAAAATACCATTGTTGTGGATTTTGGACATATGATTGCATTTCTACCTTGACGAAGGAATTAGACGGTGTATTCCAACTGATCAGTGGTTTATATTAACGTATTACTCGTTCCATTGCTAACTTGAACATTTGTATATATTTAGTTTATTATTATTATTATTATTCTTATTTCTAGTTAATCTCTTTGGTTGGCATACTCGCCTACTGTTGGATGAAATCATTCAAGTTGGTTGTCATATTTTTTGTTTTTATTTTTCATCTAACTATCTAATATTTTCCTTTATATAGTGGATAATCTACTTTGGTAACCATTCTAACATTCTACTTTATGCACTTTACTTTCAGTATTTTTTATTTTTTTATTTTTCTGTAGTTTACTTCTCGAGTTGATTCACTGCCTACTTAGGACGGTGCCCTCGATGTGGTGCCCATCTAACTATTTATTAAACCTCTAACGCTTTACTAATGGACTAATTCTGTTTCTTTTATTATTTTTGTGTATAGGCATTTTAGTATACTGTTGTAGTTTTTTTTATTTTTCTTTTCTTTTATTTTTTTAATATTTTGTCATGTTGATGTTTTGGGAAGGGTTACTTTATATCTTCATAAGGTATGTACACTTTTATGAAATACTTCATTACAGATGTGCATGGACGATTGGTGAGCATTGACACTTCTAGAGATCTTTCTCCTACCTTCCGTGCTCTTTTTCCTTTTAGGTCTCCTGTTTAAAATATTTAGTTAGTTAACCAAGGTCCAAGTTCTATCCTAACGGCGGAAGAATTTGATCATTAACCACCTGTAAATCCTAAACCGCCAAATCCAAATAATGTACCTGAAGGTGAGAGTATACATAGCGATCCTCCCCATAGATCTCTTAGGGATTATCTGAATCCTGCTAGGCAAACGCCTACTTCTTGCATGGTTTTTCCTACGCATTACGCAGCAATAACTTTAAAGCCTGGAATGATCCAGTTGATAAGTCCATTCCACGGTTTGTGTTGAGTCAAGGTTGATCATTGTTGACTCAAGATTAATTCACATGTTGATTTTGATGATAACTAAACCTTGTGTTATGTTACTAATGAATCTACTTAATGTGCAGATTAACAAAATTCATAGCTTAGACTTAAAGTTGAATCTTATGTCTAATACATGTCAAGAAGAATGCACAACGAGTTTAAGAAGCAAGCAATGAATTCAAAGAGCTATGCAATGAACCAAACTGAGAAATGATGCCTATCTTTACTTCAAGAAATGTCTTACATTCAAAGAGATTGAAGGTATTCAATTAAAGCTTCTTTCAAATGTGCATAGTTTCAATGAAGATTGATTTGCAAGATAGACTAAAGACTTCATCAGTTGAGGAGGTGCAATGTTCAGTTAAAGATGAAGAATGGAGATGTTGAAAATGCTCAGTTGAAGATGTATTGTTTGTTGAAGAATTTAGAAAATGCTCAAAAGATGATTTCATCTAGTATGCTAAAGACCAATTCAAAACAGTGTGATTGAAGTTGTTGAGAAGATGGCTCACAATGAATATCTGATCTCTACATGGAATCCAAGTGAAGTATTCTTCTACAATGTAAAGGATCAATGAAGATTACATGTGTAAATAGATTTCATCAAGTCTGCAATGGTCTCAGTAAAGTGAGTTTAATGAAGAATGAAGAACTGCTATCAAAGAGAGGAAATCATAATTGAAGCATTGTGAAGCTTCACACAATTGAGGTAGATTGGCATTGAAGAAGATATCCTTCAATGATAGAAGAAGCTTTGCAAATGAAGAAGAAAAGTTCAGCTTTGATCAAATGAAGCTTTGACTGCTTGGGATTCAAGAAGAAGATCAACATCCAATGATTGATTCAATCCAAATTAAATAGAAGTTAACTCTGATGAGTTAAGAAGATTTGATTGATCATCATACCCCAAAAAGATACTCCTTGAAGTTCTTATACTAGTACTTTGATAAGCTTGATCAATAGAAATCTGAAAGCTGAATTCTGGGCAATGAGGGGACTCATGAAAATGAGGAGTCGCCTCCTGATCACAGACGTAAAAGGTCTGAAGACTAATTGGGCAATAAGGGGACTCATGGAAATGAGGAGTCGCCTCCTTATCACAGACGCAAAAAGGCCTGGAGAGAAATTAAACAAAGAGGGGACTCATGGAAATGAGGTGTTGCCTCTTGCACACAGAAGCAAAAAGCATGAAGACCAAGTAGGCAATGAGTGGACACATTGTAATAAAGTGTCGCCTCATGGAGACAGACGCCAAGGCTTGAAGATAAGATGATCAATAAGCAGACACATGAAGATGAAGTGTCACCTCCTGGTAGCAGAAGCAAAAGGCTTGAAGTTTAAATGATCAATTAGTGGACACCTAAAGCAGAAGTGTCGCCTCATGACAGCAGAAGCCTAATATGAAGAACACAGATGAACAAGGAGTCGCCTCATCAACTTGAAGAGGGGACTCATGAACTCAGTGAACTATATCTGGTCAATGCAGAAGCAGGAAGTGTCGACACCACAAAAAGTGGAGCCAACTCCCTCTATTATAACGGTTATTTTTCTTAACGTTATAACGGACTGGACACGCATTAATGATACCCAACCACCTCCAACGGATGGAATGAATGCAAAGGTATATATACTAGCCTCCAAGAGGAAGAAACAACAAGAGACAAGAATCACTGATCAACCTGATATTACTGGATATTCTTCCTATTTTATTCTTGAGTGAGCTTTGAATGTAAAATCTACTCTTAGTAGGGAGTGAGTTGTATACTTCTATACACTTATAACTGAGAGTTTGAGAGTTCTCTTGTGTAAAGCAAAACTCTTGTAAAGTTTGAGTGGAGCTTGGACAAAACCACTTGGAAATTGAAGAGCTCGTTGAGGAGTTCTTGTAGAGTGAGCTGAGCATTTTGTCAATCAGCAGCCCATCTTGTAATAGTTGCTTACATAGTGGAAGAAGGCTTCAAGGAGGTCTTGGGGTGAGGACGTAGACCATGGTTTGTGGTTGAACCTCAGTAAATCTGTGTCTCTCTTCTATTGTTCTGTTTTCTTTGCTTCTCATGATAACATTGCTTTGCAGATAGATTAACCATTGCTATATTGTTTAGATTAATCTTAACTTGTATTAATATTCGAAAAACCCAATTCATCCCCCCCCTCTTGGGTTGCCTATTGGACCAATAGTTTGAATTCTAAAAAATCATATCAACATATCAAAGATTTTGAGGCCAAGACATAGTTCAATTCATTGAAGCCTTGGTTTATTCATTCATGGCAAAATCTTTAAATGAAGTACTTGAAAAAGTTCTTCCCTAACATAAAACAGAGGCGGTTCATTACCAAATCTCTCAGTTTGCTCCCATAATTGGTGAATCGTTCTTCCAATATTAGGAGAGGTTCAAGGATTTGCTGAATGCTTGTCCACATTAGGGATTCATAAATTGGCATGTCATAAATACTTTCTATTCATTATTGGCCCCATAACTTAAGCGGTTTCGTTGAGTCTTTGTGTGTAGAGACTTTATATAACAAAGAGCCCGCTGAGGCATATGGCTACTTTGATTTGCTAGAGATTGGGCCACAATTGAGACCAAAAATCCCAAGTCAAAGCCTGGGGTAACATTTCAACTCAATGAAATAGATGATTTGAATGCTAGAGTTGCTGTACTTACTTAAAAATTGGAGGTTGTGGAGTCTAAAAAAGGTCAATGTTATGAATAGTGAGTCTCTCAGAAAAAAAAAAAGTTGTTTAATGTGTGGTACATTGGGTCATGACACTATTGCATGTCCAGTTACACTAGAGGCTTTACATGGCTAAGCTAATGCAGTTAGCTAATATCGTGGTATGTATAATGACCAATGAGTTGGAGAAAACCCTTTCTCGAACACATACAATCTTTGATGGAGAAATCACCTAAATTTTGGGCAGAGAAACGAGGAGCCTTCGAACCCTCAAACATTCCAAGGAGGGCCTTAAAACCCTCATACTTTTCAACAAACCCTTAACCTTTTCAACCCAAACCCATTCCATATCAACATCCTCATAGGAGACTATTAGAAGACAATGTGTAACAGTTGACCAATGATGTGAAAGGGGTGAATAATAGGGTGGATCGATAGGGGAAAGTATTAGACTAGCGCACTAGACTGTTGGAAGACATAGCAAAGCAAATGTCTACTTTGACACAGGCTTTCACCAAGTGTCGGGGAGATGTCCATCTCAACTCCAACCAAATTCAAATCCCAATAAATAAGTGAACATGACTGAAGTGAGGACTAGTCCTCGATCTAGTCATGAACAAGTTCAATCCATCATAATCTTAAGGAGTGGTAAGATCATTGATAAAACTATTCCATCTGTAAAAGACGCTCTTAATGATAGAGATGAAGGGAAGGGAGTTAAGAGAGGGCAAGAGAGAGAAAAAATGTAACAAAAAGAGAGAGAAAGATAAAAGTGTGATAGAGAAAAAGGAAGTTGAGCCAACCAAAGCGCCTAAATGAGAGGACATTAATGTTAAGAAATATGCACCATTTCCTCATAGGTTGACCAAGCCTAAAAACGAGCTTTTAAATTCAGAAATTTATGAAGTGTTTAAGTAAGTCAAACTTAACATTCAAATCTTAGATGCTACTAAGCAGATTCCCTCATATGCCAAGTTTTTGAAAGACTTCTATATTGTGAAAAGGAAGTTGCATGTTAAGGAAACTACCTTCATGAATGATAGCCAAAGTGCGATTTTACAATGTAAACCATTGAAGTATAAGAACCCTGGTTGTCCTACTATTCTATACACTATAGGAGGACACAAGATAGATCTAGTGCTTCTTGTTCTAGGAGCAAGTGTCAACCTACTCCCTTATTTGGTTTACCAATAACTCGAATTAGGTGAGTTGCATCCTACAAGAGTAACCTCACAACTAGCTGATAGGTCTATCAAGATCCAAACGGGTATTGTGGAGGATGTTCTCATTCAGATAGATAAGTTCTACTACCTAGTAGACTTCATTGTTTTAAATACACAACCAATTGCGGGCACTAGTGCTCATTCCCAAATTTTTGTGATTTTAGGACAACCATTCCTAGCTACATGTAATGTCATAATTCATTCTAGGATTGGGTTGTTAAAACTGTCATTCGGGAATACGATCGTTGAGATGAACATCTTCTCGGTTGAGAAGCAATTTGAGGAGCATGATGATGCTGAGGAAATAGACTTCATTGAGTCTATTTTTTAAGATTAGGTTGAGAGTGAGTTTTTTCAATGATCCTATTGAAAGAACTCTTGCTTTAAATGAGTCACACGACCAATTAGACTGTGACACAATCACCGAAGGGGTAGAAAGTGAGCACCGTATGCAAGTGGGTAAATGGACCTCATCTTTTGAACCTCTAGTTCCTAGTGCTATTAAGCCTATCCCTTCTGAATAAGAAGCACCCATTCCGGAGAGGAAACCTTTGCCATCTATTTTGCAGTGTGCATTTCTTGGTGAAGGTGAATCTTATCATGTTGTTATATCTTCTAGCTTGTCTAAAGGCCAAGAGAAGAGTCTAGTGAAAGTGCTAAAAAATCATAGAAAATCCTTAAGGTGGACCATTACAAACTTATATAGTATTAGTTCTTTGGTATGCACACATTGTATATATCTTAAAGAGGAGTCTAAACCAATTCGTCAAATACAAAGGCGTCTAAACCCCAACATGAAAGAAGTTGTGAAAAGAGAAGTAATGAAGCTTCTCAATGCAAGTATTGTATACCCCATCTCTGATTTGAAGTGGGCTAGTCCAACCCAAGTTGTTCCGAAAAAATCAAGAGTCACAGTAATTCAAAGTGAGAAAAATGAACTAGTGCTCACTAGGATTCAAACTGGGTGGCGCATGTGCATTGATTACAATAAACTAAATGCTGTTACTAGAAAAGGTCACTTTTCATTCCCATTCTTGGACCAAGTCTTAAAATGAGTGGTAGGACGGACCTTTTACTATTTTTTGGATGGCTACTCCGGTTACAACCAAATTGAAATTGATTTAAAAGACCAAGATAAGACAACATTCACATGTCTTTTTGGTACATATGCTTACAAAAAAATGTCTTTTGGCTTGTGCAATGCACCAGCCACCTTTCAAAGGTGCATGATAAGTATCTTTAGTGATATGGTGGAGAGATTTTTGAAAGTTTTCATGGATGATTTCTCGATTTATGGAGATACCTATGAAAGTTGTTTGGTACACCTCGAGAAGGTGTTGGAGAGATGTGAGGAGACTAACCTTGTTCTAAATTGGAGAAAGTGCCACATCATGATGACACAAGGTATAGTGCTAGGACACATTGTGTCTAGCAAGGGGTTTAAGGTAGATAAAGCCAAGTTTGAACTTATTCAAAAACTACCTACCCCTAGAACTATGAAAGACATTTGTTCTCTCCTTGGGCACGCTAGTTTCTATCAGCGATTCATAAAAAGGTTTACTGCTATCTCTCATCCAATGTGTCATCTATTGTCTCAAGATGTTCCATTTGAATGGACATCTGATTCCTAATAAGCTTTCGACAAGCTCAAAGGTTTTTTGACAACTGCACCTATCATTTGGTCACCCGATTTGTCTTTACCTTTCTAATTGATGTGTGATGCTAGTGATTATGCTGTAGGAGCAGTTTTGGGTTAGAGAGTGAACAAGAAACTCTATGTTATCTATTATGTGAGCAAAACCTTCAATGAAGCCCAAATAAACTATACCACAACTAAAAAAAAACTCCTTGTTGTTGTATTTGCATTAGATAAGTTTCGATTATACTTGGTAGGATCATTAGTCATCATCGATACTGATCATTCTGCACTAAAGTACCTGTTAACCAAGCCTGATGCAAAACCACACCTTATCTATTAGATTCTTTTGTTATAAGAATTTCACATTGAAATTCAAGATAAAAAGAGGGTAGAGAATGTTGTTACTAACCATTTGTCACTGCTCCTTACTAATGGGGACGCCAAAGACACTCTCTATATCAATGAGGATTTTTCAAATGAGCATCTTTTTCAAATCCAAGCCTTTTCTCATACAACCACTCTGTGATTTGCTGAAATTGCCAACTTTTTAGCTATTGGAAAATTTTCATTACATTGGTATTATTTGGGTAAAAGGAAATTTTTCAGAAATGTGATATTTTCTTGGGATGATTCATACTTGTTCAAATACTGTCTTGATCAAATAATTTGTTGGTGTGTTCTTGACAGTGAGTTTCATTCTGTCATTGAGTTCTGTCACTCTCATGCATGTGATAGCCATTTTAGTTCTAAAAAGACAATTGCAAAGATTCTGTAATCTAGTTTATATTGGCCTACAATGTTTCGTGATGTTCATACCTTTTGTATGACTTGTGATAAATGTCAACGACTAGGGAGTCTGTCTAGAAGAAATATGATGCCCCTTACTCCTGTTCCTATTCTTGAGATATTTAATTATTGGGGTATCAATTTCATGGGACCCTTTCCTAGTTCGTTTAGTTACCTTTATATTCTTATGGCCATAGATTATGTGTCTAAATGGGTTGAAGCCATTGGCCCTCGTACCAATGATCACCGTGTAGTGGTTCGGCTCTTAAAAGAGCATATCTTTTCACGCTTTGGTATGCCAAGTGCTATCATTAGCGATGGAGGTTTCCATTTTTGCAATAGACTTGTTAGAATGTTAACGAGAAAGTATGATGTTGATGATAAGGTTAGTACACCTTATCATCCCCAAACTAGTGGCCAAGTTGAGTTAGTTAACCGTGAGATTATGCGTATTCTTGAGAAAATTGTCAATCCTAACCTCGTGGCTAAGTTACAACCTGAACAAATTCCTTGAGGATTTAAAGTGTACATTGCTTATTCATTCACTTCGTAGATAATTCACTTATCAGTTGCTTGTGCGATTTTTACATTGAGTATTATTTCATGGAGCTATATCAAGCTACAAAGATTGGATCTGAAGGTTAGTTGATACACTCTGGACTTATCAAACTGCATATAAAATTGTGTTAGGTGCTTCTCCTTATAAGTTTGTGTATAGAAAGTCGTGTCATCTTTCAGTGAAAATTGAGCATAAAGCCTATTGGGTCATTCACCAATTCAATAAAAGTTTGGATAAGGTGAGCTTGGTAAAGCTACAACTTAATGAACTTGAGAAACTTCGAAATGACGCCTATGAGAATGCAAAAATCTCTAAAGCCAAG
Source organism: Euryodendron excelsum (assembly GCA_033060915.1). Taxonomy (NCBI): domain Eukaryota; kingdom Viridiplantae; phylum Streptophyta; class Magnoliopsida; order Ericales; family Pentaphylacaceae; genus Euryodendron; species Euryodendron excelsum. The sequence continues at coordinate 20,489,395 of CM065389.1, read as the reverse complement.
ATGAAAACATTCCATAACCAACACATTGTGCATAAATCCTTTTTCATCGGTCAAAAAGTTTTGCTCTATAATACCCGATTACACTTGTTTCCGAGTAAGTTGAAGAGTAAATAGTCTAGACCCTATCTAGTAAGAGATGTGTCACCACACAGGACAATAGAAATTAAGGATCCTAGCAATGGCAATATCTTCAAACTTAATGGGCATCATCTCAAGCCTTAAATTGAGAACTTTATCAGTCTAGTTGAAAGTGTGGATCTCATGGATCCACCATTGCTTGAATACAAGTAACACCCCGTCATTTGTATAGTTAGGATAATTTTTACAATTTGGTAGTTAGTTTCTCTGTAGTTGGAGGGAATACTTTGTTCTCCACCCGTGTTTGTTCCTTCCCACCCTCTGTTTCCTTCTATTCCTTAGGCCGTGGCAATTCTCTAGTTTTTTTTTTTTTTTGGGTTTGGGAGGGGCGGGGGCGGGGGCGGGGGACACTTTCATTTTTTGTGTTATTATTTTTTGTTGTTTTATCTTTGTGACTAGCAGACGTTAAAGAATTAGATAGTGTCATGACTTCTCATATAGATGATCGAGTGCTTACATTTGCATGTTGCATCTTCCTGATATTTTCATTTGGTATCAGGAGCGAGATAATTCGCCGTGAAAAGATGGTGAGGAGAGTTGAGCTCCAAGAGGAACAACCTCAACCTCTTACTGGTCGCAATACTCTGGCCTGTAAGAAAAGAGCAAAGAGACTAATAGGTGTCACCATTGTACTAGATACACATGCGTGGATAAAAAATGCAAAAGGAGTAACCAACTAATGTCAGAAAATCAAATGGTTTACCTATATATTATTAAAGGGTGAGTAGACTTTGTAATGACCAGAATGGTAGACTACCTTGGTTTTGATGTCAAAAGTCTAGCTCTACTTTGTAATGATTATTCTTCTTAGGGTGTGTTATGTTTGAGTATTTTATTTACGTGTTTATCTTTATTTGTAAATATAACTAATATTCATTTTATAGATATTTTGTATTTTTCAAAAACAACAAAAAAACAAAAACAAAAAAAACAAACAAACAAATATATGCACAAGGCCGATAAGCGTACAATTTCAATGCACTTGAGATTTACAAAAGAAATTTTTGTATCTTTTATAATTTTGTACTGTTTTATGTGAAATGTAAATGTAGATTTTGAGGATTTGTAGAAACATGTTTTCATTCACCTTAGCATAATTTTTGTTTTACTCTTTCTTTTTAATACAATTGTAAAATTTTATCTTAACACATAAAAAAAGTCTATTTTACATCACTTATTATCATATCATAATTAGTTTAGTATTTTTACATATTGTATAGTTTTATCCTTCTAAAAGTGGAAATTTTTTAACAAGTGAGCTTTAAAGCCAATCACACCTTTTGGAGTGTTTACATTTACTCTTAATGAATTTATTCCACATCACTCTTTCAATAGCTCTATTATACTTATATTTGACTCAATTGTTTAAATTGCTATGGCAATTGAATATATTGAATTCTTATAACCTTGAGTTGTTGTCTATTTTCAAAAATGAATTAAGGCCATCTTTGTTCTTTTAAGTCTTTCTTTGTTGACATAATTCCCTTGGAACCATCTTTAAGCCTATTTCTTTCTCTCTTGCTACATATATCATTACTAAAGTTTTATCCCTAAATACGAAAATACAAGTACCTTCACTTGTGCAAGTTGAATTGAGAAAGTGGGTGATCTATTTGCAATATAAAAAAATAATTTAGCAACGAAGGAAAAATAAATTTAAAAAACAAAGCAAAAAGGGAAGTAAAAATAAAAAAGAAAAAAAGAAAAAGAAAAAGAAAAAGAAGAGGTTGACTATTGAAAACATATCAAATCAAATCAAATCAAATCAAATGAAATAGAAAAATTGAAGGTATGTATTCATTGATCAATTCATGCTTTGATTACATATGTTTTGCGTCTTTTATCTTTTCTTTCTTCCTACCTTAAATCTCATGGCCAAGTTATAACCTAAACAAAGTCCTTGAGGATTTGATGTGTACATTGCTTATTCATTCACCTTGTAGAGAATTCACTTATCAGTTGCTTGTGCGATTTTAATATTGAGTATTCTTTCATTAAGCTATGTCAAATCATCTCTCACTTTATATATTCACATCATGTCTTTATGGTTGTCTCTTTTGATTTTACATTCTTTTACAACAACAACCAGTGTGAGATGCTTATATTATTTCTTTTTGAAGGAATATCTAGTGAGGTTAAATCAAAACTTAAGAGATATATCTGTGTTTTTATGTTGTAATACTTTTCTTATCATATAATGATACATGTAATATTTTTTAATATTATCTTCACTTACAAGTCATATTTTGATGTTTATAGGTACCATTACTGAAAACTCTCACGAGACACCACTCATCACTTAGGGGTAACCTAAGAGTTTAAAGGCTTGGTGCATATACTAAATGCACTTATGATCACTACAAAAGTGGAGCCTATCTTTTTAAGTGTGTTTATTATTTTGCTAGGGACTAGCAAAAACTTAATTGGGGGGTGTAATTATACTTTAAAAAGTATAATCAGAGTCTCTAATTGTAAGCTATTGTTAGTATTTATTTATATATTATTTTTTATTTTTTATATAATTTTGATATTTTTTATGTTTTTGTGTCTTATGCAGATTTGAAGCTAAAACCGAATAAAATGAAACTGGCAGGCACACAAACATTTATTCAGATGTTAATTTAATGTATTATGTTATATTTTATATATATATATATATATTAGTAGATATATTATACACATATAAAGTAGTGGATATATATTATATTTATGTATATTAGTGATATTATATATATATATATATAACTTAGTGGGTATAATATAATATCATATTTATATATATTAGTGGATATATATTATATTTATATATATACATATATATAAAATTAGTGGGTATAATATTGTATATATTTATAAATTAGTGGTATAATATTATAAATATATATAAGTTAGTGGTGTAGTTAAATATATATACGTGAGTAGTGGTGCAATTAAAAAATAATAAAAAAATAATTTCAAAATAATAATAATAATAATAATAAAATAATAAAATAATTTCTTTTCATCTCCTATAAATAGGAGAGCCATGGGAAGGAAGAAGAGAGTTTTAGAAAAAAGCCAGAGAGAGAGTCCAGAGAAGAGGAAATTCAAAGTCAAGGAGCTCCATATTTAGTTATTTCATTTTTAGGTGTAGGTTTTCAATTAGTTTGTTAGTATTTTTCAGCTAGGTTTCAGTCTTTTCTTTACCGTTATTCTGTTGTAATAAAAAAAATTTTATTTATAAAGTCATTTTCTTTCAAATTATGTCTTTTTATTATCATAAGTAGCTAGTTTTATTCTTAGAACCTATTGTAAAGATCAAGTGACAGTATTAGAATGATCAATTAAGGTTTGTCTTTCCATTCCAGATTTATTCGAAAACTTAGAGTTTTTGCACACGTTCACTATATTGCATGCTTAGGCACGGGCACATATATTTTATGTATGTAATAGTTTTGTGTTTTGTAAACAAGTTTCAATTAGGAGTAGTGTAATTAATGTAAGATTAGTGTAAAAGTAAAGTAGATACTGGTTTACTTATTGCTTTTTAGAGGTTTGTATATTTTATGCAGGTCCTCTGTCTGATATGTTTTTATGTCCAAACCTCTAATAGGGACCTAACGCTCTTAATCTTAATCTAGAATAGATTGCTTTTATATTCTTGGTAATTAAAATCTAGTCCCTTTTGAAAACTTATATTTTTAATTATATGTGTAATACTTTCTGCCTTGACAAAGTAGCCGATATATGCAAATCGATGGTGAGAGTCTTCTATAATAATTTAATAAGTATCTAGCTAGAATCTTTGAAAACATATGCCTTTAATTATACTTATTACACTTATGCTCTGACAAAACATTACTCAGTGTTTATGAGTCAATGTTGAGGGTTCATGATTTTAACGTAATATTCTAGTATTTGGTTGTCATTGAATATTCTCATCTGTTAATTTATAAGGCTTAAGGGGGTCAAACGATTAACAGATGATAAAGTTACGTGATTGGATCAATTGGATCTAAGGCTGTTTTTAATCTGTTTATTTCTACAGTCTACTTTAACAACCATCAAATCTCTCAAAAACAAATATTTTTCTTTTGGATACTATTTCTGCAACTTTTGTCCAACTCTCGTCAGTAAGAGGTGAAATTCAAACCAGTTGGTTTATGTTCCAACTTAAGCCATCTGCGACGCTTCTGTGTCTAACATGGCTTAGTTATTATCTAATTTATTACCTTAGGTGAATTCTGGCACCTACCAGCCGTAACTGTGACATTGCACATAATTTAGAACTCTGTTTCCTGTGGATCGACCCCGTTCTTATTGCATTATTTTAACTACTATTTTGCCGCATTTGCACTTGCATGTTTAAATTCCGACAATCTAGGCATAGACGTTAAATTTTTGACACCGTTATTGGAAAAGACAATCATTGAACAATGGAATTGCAATTAATTAACCACTAAGCTAAGGAATTAAGGACAATTAACAACTAGGGCAAAACAATTAAACCTAATTAACTCGAACAAAGTGCAATTCAAATCAATTAATTAGAGAATCAAGTGGAATTAAAGAGGATATAAACACAATTGATCCAATCAACCAATTCTTAAATTGAATTGAAGAGAGAGTTTAGATAACTCAAATCAATGATCTCTCTATGAATCCTTGATTAGGAGAATTTAGACTAGAAAACATTAGGTTCTCTCTCAATTAGGGTATGATTTGAAAACCTTTGTGAGATCCTTAGAAATAAACTATGAGTTCATCAAACTATGATTTATGAATCCAAGAGTTCTAAAGACATCAACTCTTATTGAGTAGAGAAGATAAAATCCAAATATATTCAATGGAATTAGAATACTCCCTTTCAATTTTCATACAATCCTTGATAGATCTTCACAATTGCATCCAAATGAGAAACTTCGCTGAGAACCCCATTGCAGAAAGCATGTAGATGTATTGAGAAGACATAAGAGAGAATAAATCTAAGATTTTATAGATGGAATTAGGTATTTGGTTACAAGAAAAATAGAAGAAAAACACTAAGAAAGTGAAAAAAAAGTACAAAATCTATATCTAATACAGATTTTTTGAATTTTTCTAAGTAATGGAATTAGAGAGCTCCTAAAAAAAAGTCAAAACAACTTCATATACGCAGGTTAAAAATAGGGATTGTGGCAACCGATCGATCGGTCGATGAGGCAATCGATCAGCCGATTGATCTAACTGTGATCAGTCTTTAATCAATAGAACACCCTTTCTAAAATTTGGTTTGGAAAGGCCTCTGAATCTGTAGGAGAACGATCGGTGAATTTTTTACGTCACCGATCAATCGGTGGACTGATTTTCTTTTTCTTCTCCCTTTGTTTAAGCTCCAATTCTTGTAAAAACATATTAAAACATGTTTAGGCTATTTCAGATGATAAAACACTAGTCTAGTATGTGCAAAAAGGGCTAACCATCCACTAATTTGGACTTTGAGATTACACTTTTGGAGTGTAATCAAAACTATCTTATGATAGTGGGGAGCCATGCTTTGACAAAATTCTGTATTGGTCTTATGAATTTTGAGTATTTATGATACAAAATAGTGTATTGGCTCTCCAAAATTCGAAAGAAAATTATCCTAGCCTTCCAAAATACAAATGTTTTTCACTTTGGTCCCCCATAGAATTCAAAAAATTCTATCTTTACCTATCAAAATTTTAAAAAAAAAATTACCTTGGCCCCCTCTCAACAAAATTCCTAGTTTTATCCTTGCTTACATACATCAATGGTACTTTTATTACAGTTAATATTATGCATGCAAAAAAGTCCATAAATCAACCATCAGAAAGACATACAGTTTCATTAATGGTTGCTTAATCCAAGTTTTGGACTCATAAGAGTCATTTTAGTTGTACATGTGCTCTTATGTTGGTCTTTAGTTATGTTTTCGCTTAGCAATTTGCATGTTTAGGGTTCTTTGATTCTCAAAACTCCTATTGTGTTCTTCTTCTCTTAATGAGGAAGTTCTTGTTGGCAAAATGTTGTATAATGTCTCCAATATAATAAATAAAACTAGCAATATTAAATAAAGTGTGTGAAATAATGTGACATGGCATACTCGATAATTCATATGTGAAAATGCAATAAATGTGGAAAGAAAAGCTAATCAAGTCAAGTGTTTTACACTCTTTTTTTAAGACAGATTTGCCTTCCACACAGGTGCTCATGGGATTAATGGGTGTCCATCCCTAAGATAAAATGATCACGACACTGACTAAGTAGTACTACAATATTCAGGTTCAAGCAAATCAAACGTCAGATTCTACTATCTCAATGTACAGTATGAATGTAATATGTATGAAGGAAAATAGAAGAAAATTTTTGTCTAATTTAACGTAGAATTATAACAGTAAATTTCATACAGAAACTTACACCATTTCTGACAAAATCAATATGGCATGATAACAAAAGACAGTATTTTCTACACTAGAAAAATACTGTAATTCTATAAAATTTTAACGCTGAAATTCAACACAGCAACACAAAACAAAGTGGTTGAATTTTCAAAAAAATTCACTACACAGCATATACAAAAATTAATCTGAAAACACGAACTTAGATAGAAACTTGTACAGAATTTCTAAGTCTGAAAGTGAAGATGAAATCAATCAGAAAAGACTAACTGAATAGTCAGAAGTCACCAGAAACAGTCGCCGAAAACTAGGCAGCACTGTGCCAGAGACACGAATGGACTTCATTAGAATCTGGGCAATACTTCATCGAAGAGAGAGAGAGAGAGAGATAGAACAGAATATATATATATATATATAACCATTATTAAATTCGGAGGGGGATCTCTCCATATATAAAAAGATTTGCACCCCTCTGAAAACGGTGTCAGCCAAATGCGCCCTTCGGAAGGGTTGCGACTGTTGGAATTTAAATTTAAACCTAAACCGGTTCAGTTCGGTTCCTACCCAGTTCACACACTTTTGATTCAAATCACTGGGTCAAACTGCATCCAAAAATTAAATACTAAACCGACCTAAGCTAATTTAATATTATTAAATCGCACCACCACCACCACCCGAGCTAAGCCGGGTTAGCCAGACGGGCAGGCGACGGTGCGCGCATGTGGAGTATTGGGTCAACTCATAAGTTCCATTAGTCCTCCCCCTGTCACAAAAGTAGGGTGACCCTTGGGGCCCAAACCCTTTTCCAAACCTAAGCTTTATAAACCCATCAATTTTTTCATAGACAATCATTGTGGGATAAGCCTTTAGTTCTACCCAATAACCATACTCATGGTACTTACTTTGGAGGCCATTATCTCATTGAAACCACCATGAATTTGAGCAAGTAGATGCTTGTTTTTTATCTCCTCATGGAGGAGAACACAAAACACCTTGGACCCACTAACAAGGACATGTGGGTCCCACCTTAAAAATGTCTCAAAGTTGGTATGTCACATCAAATATTCCAACAATCTCCCTCATGAATGAGATTGGCTGTCAAAAAATAATGCACAAATGTAAAAGAGAGAGTAGAGCATAAAGTCATCGCATCAGGAAAGGTGGTTTTTGGCTTTGAACCTTCCTTAGTAAAATACTATCGGGTTTATTGGCTGACCAGTGAACATAACGTCTTGAACTGTTCTGTCATTTGTATAAACCGAGATAACAGTACTCACACGGTTTTCTTCCCTATCCAAGTTTGATTCTTCGGTTGTGTTTGTTTTGGCCAAGAACCACCCTGGTATTCATGAGTGCTTTAGAGAATTGAAACCTTTACAATTCTCACAAAAGCAGCTCCTTCACACTCACATAGGTGATTTCTTATAAAATGAGTAGATATACATACTCCACTTGGTAGCCAAGTAGTAAAAATCATTAAAAGCATAGGCTTATTAATATGAGTAGCCTACTTCACTCGTTTTCTATTAAAAGTTATAGCTTATCCTAATAATGTTTCAGGTAATCAATGTTTCACCATAGAATTGGATAGTGGAGCAAAGTTCCCCACTGATTTATACTAAGTCGACCTTAATTCGGTTGTCCCATTGAACCTAAATCTTGGGATCTCCAATCAACTAGGTTGGGTTGCCATTGAGGTAACTTATAAGATAATAGGCTTTAATGTCTAATTCTCTTGATGAATGAATTTTGACCTCTTACTAGGCCCAATAGTAAGATGATCTCTCAGTATCCTTTGATTCATAATATATTACTTTCATGCAAGTAATGACCTTTAACAGACATGTTTATCATGTTTTGTCATTATCGAGAACTGTTTATGTCTTAAGAAGTTTAAGAAGTCACTTGATACTTTATCCCTAGCTTTTGATTCCTCTGCAAAATCTGGCTGTTTACTTCCATTGTGAGAATTTCTTAAAAAATTAATGCACTTCTTATAAGACTTATCCATTTATGGATTTAACATCTTCTGATCCATAACTCCAGTTTCCACAGTGTACCCTTTCTCGTAATTCTAGATGTATATGTGATCAGGGCTCATTTGTAGCACAAAGCTATCACCTTCCAATGGATTAACCCTGAGTTTGAATAAATATTTTATTCACCTTAAGATATGTTTACCCATGTGTCACGCTCAGATTTTTTGCACTCGAGGAATACACACATAAGCGGAAAAAATATTGTACTCTCTAGTTAGAACTCATCCTCCTAGAAGAATAAGTGCAACTAGGTTTGAATTGAAAATTGATTTTGAATAAAGGGCTTTTGGAAAACATTTGGAGTCGCCACCTAACTTGATTAAGGTGAGTTAGGTCACCTAAAAACTAAACACAATCCGAAGACTACACTTATGGTTTTTGAAAACAATTTTGAAAATACTTCCTCAAGAGAGGGTTTTTAAGAAAACAGGTTATTTAGTAACCTTTGGAAAACTTTTAAGCCCTTTTTTGAAAATAAACTCCATTTAGGTCTTTCGAAAACAGTGATCTAAGTTCGAAGATTGGTTACGTGTAGGGAAGACGCACTAAGCCACCACCCTACCCTGCCCTTGTGGTACTTACATTTCTATTCACCCCAGATTCACCTAATAAAGTCTTCAACTAATCTATATCCAAAACTATCCACTTTGAAAAGAATTTTTTGAAAGACATGATGCATGATACGTAAATGCAATAGAAAGATTTGATTTGAAAATAAATTTTAAAAGAACGATTTGATTTTAGAAAAGAGACTGGAAAAGATAGATTTAAAATTGAAATTGAAAAAAGATTTGAAAGGATATATTTGATTTGATTTTTAAAATAGATTTGAGAAAAGAGATTTGAAAAGAGTCATGGAATTGAACATTAAAAAAAAGTTATGACAGCACCCATAAGAGTTACCTACGTATCCTTTTTGAGGAATCGGGTCAATCGTAATTTGGACAAGATTCTTATAAAAAATTTGATTTGAAAAGAGTTTGATTGGAACTTAGAATAGAATATTGGAATTTGGAATTGAAAATATTGAACTTTGATTTGGAGAGATAGAACTTAGAAGAAAGATTTAGACTTATTTTGGAAAGATTAAGATTTGGGAAACCTAGACTTAGGAAAGATAGGATTTAAGAAGGACTTGAGATTAAAAAAAATTTGACTCGAATGTTGGACTTGGAAGATTAAGGAAAGAATGGATTTAGGAAATGTTCAAATTAGGAAAGATTCAAAATAGGGAAGTTCCGTTTTAGGAAGGTTTCATTTTAGGAAAGTTTCGATTTAGGAAAGTTTTGAAATTTGAAAGTTTCGTTTTAAGAAAGTTTAAAATAGGAAAGGTTTTGAAAGTAAGAAAGGTTTAGAGTTTAGAAAGTTTTAGATTTGGAAAGATCTGAAGTTTAGGCAAGTTTAGAATTTTAAAAGGATTCAAAGTTTGAGTTTTAGAAATTCTTGAAATTAGGAAAGGTTTGAGTTTAAGAAAGATTTGAAAACTTAGTTTTGGAAAGTCAAAATTTAGAAAGGTATAGAATTAGGAAAGATTTGGAAGCTTAAAGTTTAAGGAAAGATTAAAAGTTTAAGTTTTGAAAACTTAAGGTTTAGGAAGGTATGGGATTAAGAATAATTTGAATTAGGAAAGTTTTGGAGTTAGAAGGATTGGGATTCCTATTTCTTAAAACAAGGGATTAGATTTTGTTTCTAAGAGATGTGTTTTGATCTTGTTTCCAAAAACGGAGGATAAGATCTAGCTTCCTAAATGAAAGATTGGATTTGGTTTCCTAAAGGAAAGATTGGATTCGGCATAGATTTGGTAGGTAAAATTTTAGAAACCCTAGATTTGGAAGATTATAGTTTTGACGTAGAAAATAGGTTTTGGAAATATATATAGTTTTGATGTAGAAAACAAGAGGTTTTAAAAATCTAGGTTTTGAGGCCAAAATAGGGGATTGGAAATCATGTTTTTGGGAAAGAAAATTAGGTTTTCCTAATTGTTGGCTCTAGGGCTTGACTTGAGCTCTAAGAAAAGAGATTTTAGAAAGTGAGTTTTTGAAAATAGATCTAGAAAAAGAGTTTTTAGAAAGTAATTTTGAAAACAGTTTTTAGGAAAGAGATTTTAGGAATGAAACTTAGGGAGTGTTTTTAGAAAGTTGATTTTGAAGAGAGAAATTTTCATAAGGAATTTTGGAAAATAAAACTTTGAGGGAGTTTTTGAAAGGAAAGGTTTTGGAAGGAGATCTTAAAAACGAGATTTTGGAAAGTGAATTTCGAAGAGAGCATTTTGGAAAGTAATTTTTAGGAAAGTGAGTTTTGTGAAGGGAAGTTTTAGAAAACAACTTTAGAAAGGAATTCTGAAAAGGAGATTAAAGAAAATTTTTAAAAAGTGTATTAGAAAAAGAAATTTTTTAGAAAAAGAGATTTGAAAAGAGAGTTTGTAGAAAGTATATAAAATATCTCACTTTCCTAAAGCGATTCTAACCATAAGAAGGTTAGAACTACTTTAAGATCATGGTTTTCAAAACAACAAAGATTTGAAAATATGGACCATATTGGTCACATTAAATGTAACACTTTTCTAAAGCAACCCTAACCATGGAAAGACGAGAATCACCTTAGGATTGTGATTTTGAAAATAAGTTTTGAAAAAGAAAACTTTACTGTTAGTTTTGAAAACGGTTTTGATACAAGTTTTGAAAAGAAGTTTGAAAACGAATTTTGGAGGAATGCAAGATCATGATATGCACAATGCAAGTTGGGGTCGTGAACATACAAGGTTAAAGGCTTCACCACATAATCAAGGGGGCCGAACCCACGTGGTCTCCGGTTAGACTAAAAGAATGCCCCCAACGCGATAACCTCTAATAGCCTAATCCTACACATGGACCGGGAAGTTCCTTGTTTCAAGCATGCAAAAAAGGGGGGGAAAAAGATGGGGAATTAAAATAGAAGAAAACCCAAGTAGGTTTGGAGGAAAAAGAGAGAGGGGAAAGATGCATAAACTTAATAGAGAGCCTACCTTGTATCTTCTTTATTTTGCTTGCTTTGCGCGCTTTATTTTTCTTGCTTTGCCTTGGTCTTTGCTTCAGTCTTCGTCTTGATCTTCAAAAGCTTCAGGTTGTAATACTTGAAGTCTTCAATGGAGTCTTTGGAAGTTAGTGTATGAGTGTATAGGAGTGTATGGGAGTGTATGGGAGCTAGGGTTTGTGTATGGGGGCTAGGGTTTGGAAAACCTAAAGAAAACTAGGGTTTAGGGAGGCTACAAGCTCTGTATATCAAACAGTAGGGTTTTTAGACTGAGTTTGCGGACCTTTTTCACGCTGGAAGAGGCTCTATATTTATAGAAAGAAGAACAACTTGGCACCTGTTACAGTGGCGCCAGGCAAAATTTCCTTCTGACGCTACTAGGAGTGGCACCAGGCCAAATTTTGGCTTGGCACCACTAGTAGTGGTGCCAGCCACTTTGAAAAGTTTTTAAGTCGGCAAGCAACATATCTTTAGAAGACTTGGGCGCCTGTACTAATGACTACCATGCAATTTTTAGCCTGACTTCACTAAGAGTGGCTCCAGAAGGTCCGAGAATGATTTGACGGGGCCAGGAATGACCTGGAAGACCGGAAAGACACAAGAACCCTTAGAATAGAGTCCCGGAGGTATTAGACTTAAAAAAATGATGACAGGATGTGTTTGGAGGTCCGACCGGGCCATTAAGGGCAAAACGGTCAACCAAGTCGAAAAACTACTGGAGCGAACTCAGAATGTCCCAGAAGAAGAATCGAGGTTTGGAAACATTATTTAGAATGTCCCAGGAGGTTACTGATTTGATATCCAGAGCTAGTGTAGTTGGAAAAGGCAACCGGCCCACTAGGGGCAAAATGGTCATTTTGCACCGGATTTACCGAAATTGACTCTGAATGATCAGAAAAGATAATGAAAGGTTGGGAATACTATAAAAAGCATTCTCAGGAAGTTACCGATTTGATACCCAGAGCTGGTGCGGTTCCCGGGGCGCTCGAATGTCTAGGGACAAAATGGTCATTTTGACCAAAAAGTCTCGAAATTGGCCCGAAACTGACTAGAAGGCACCCAATCATGCCGGATTGCCTTTAAGACAATCTTGGAAAAGTGGACTTACCATTCTGAGGACTTAGGTACTTTCTCGAGAAACGTGCCGAAAATGGCTCTTGGGGCAGTTTGATCATTTTTCACCAGAGTGGGCTAACAGGCACTGGTGTTGACCTGGGTTTTGAGTATTTCTGTCACTCTGACGGCGGTCCCGTAATATAGGAGTTTATCAGCAATTCCCTATATCGACCTATTTACGAGTGTTTCCGCCACTCTGGCCGTTGCGATGTTTACGAGTACTTCCGCTACTCTGATAGTTCGCGATCATTCCCGAGACTGCCTGATCTCGTGAAGCTGCTAGATGGAATTAGCGCTTGAGGAATTAACTTTTTCGGAAGGCTTGCCGAAACAGACATTTTTGCATTGGCAGGCGCCAAAGATGGACCGTTCTACCATCTCGGAGACTTGCGGTCTCGTCTCGATCGACGGGTTTGAAGGAAGTTACAGTTCTGTAGAGTTCACTAGGAAACGTGCTGGATTGGATGGTCTTACCACCTCGAGGAATCAATTTTCTTGAAAGGTGTGCCAAATTTAATTGAAATTAAAATTAAAAATTAAATTAGAAAGGAGACTTACAGTCCTTAAAAAGACGTGCCTATTGGAATTGCACCAAACAATGCCCCCAATGGCATTTTGGTCATTTTACCTCTAGGCCCACGAAACGATTTTTTAATGGGATTATACTTGAAAAGTTGATTTACATTGGAATACGTCCATATTGACTTGAATACAAGTCTGGATGGACTAGAGACTGCCGAACGGACAAAAATGGGGTGCTTACACCATGCAACTTTCGTGAACTCATATCATAAAGTCGGAACCACCAATACTAGATCTCGTCGCATAACTATTAAGTATTTGAGTTTAGACACTACTCATTGAACCATTTAGATAACCTTGTTCTTGGATCCATCAAGCATATCATCTATTACCTAATTAGTTTTACCTCCATGTAAACCATTATTATGCTTCAGGTATAACGGAACTTTATACATCTCTTTACCTTACTAAAGTTATCGAGACTGCTATTAGTTCCTTTTCTCCTTAAGGCTTCACCTCTAACTTTGAAAGTTAGAGTCATTCAAATCAGTCACTCTGTTTTTTATTTATCTAGAACTATTCTTCCTTCCAACTATAGACTTAAAGTCTTGGATCTTTTGCTTACTCATAAAATCTTCAAGACTCTTAGAATGAAAAGCATATGCACACAGAAGTCCATTCCAAAAAAATGTCCCACTTCTAGATTTAGGAAATACTCTTACGGATGATTTTAGAGTATCAGCCGGATTATCATCTACCAAGGCATTCACATGCACAATTGTGTTCAAGCGGACTATGGAATAAACACTCACCCCATTCATAACTTAGATTACAGATAACCCGATTTATAATTCTATTGGTGTTAACACAGTGTTTTGTGGAGTGTCCTAATGAGAACATGTGTTAGAGAAAACAAAACTTCCCTCCACATTTCTTGGATTATCTAGAATTTAACAAAGTAGTACACATCATCTCAATTAAGAGTTGGATCTCATCTTGCCAACAATCAAGTTACTGAAGCAACTAGGTGTTTATAAACAGGCGAATCTAGACGTTAAGCTACTAAAGTTACATCATCACCATGTCCAATACCTTTTACTAGTTGACTACCTTCGTTCTCAAACTCGTTTGAACATTATAACATATGCGTTGATTACTTTAACTATACTTTTCCGGTAATACCAATAGGTGCGTGAATAACTGTAAGTGTACTCTTTGGTGATACCTTCTTAATTTTATTATATTTTAAATAATACTATAAAATACAATCAACATATGACAATTAACATAATAGTTAGATATGTCATTACCATCACAAACATATATATAAATAGATACATATATGGTCATTAAAAGTGTTCCAACGTTAGCAACTAAACAAGTTATCATACTAACCAAATTAACTATACTAAAACATAACAAGAAACTAGTAAAGACCAGACGATCCTCCAGAAGAGGATTTCTCAATCACTATTAACACGGGATCACGCGTCCTCTTCTGTGCACGCTTAAGGGTGTTTGGCCAATAAGGAGAGTCCACATCATGAGAACCCTTGGGTTGTACTAGAAGCCTCAACCTCTGAAAGTAAGCTAGGTACGGAACGCTCTTGTGAGCGGTGTATCGAATCTTCCCGTAGTAGTTCCAATAACGATTAAGTCCTGCCTCATTCAGTCCAATCACCGGCTCCAGCGGAATAAGCAGCGCTACTAGCCCAGGAAGACCAATGTCCTGTGGGCCATTAAGATGATACATCGTGTGTAACACGGGACGATCTGTTGGTTGTGCAAGATTTTCTTACTCATCCTCACCAAACCAATATTACTACATATGGAAAACACATACAAGAAGAAACATAATTTGTCTTAAAATTGTTAGAAAAATATTGTATAATGTCTCTAATATAATAAAGTGAAATTAGCAATATTAAATAAAGTGTGTGAAATAATGTGACATGACATACTTGATAATTCATATGCAAAAATGCAAGAAATATGCAAAGAAAGGCTATCAAGTTGAGTGTTTCACACTCTTTCTTTAAGACAAATTCTCCCCCCCCCCCCACTACACACAGGTGCTTATGGGATTAACGGGCATCCATCTCCGGGACAAAATGATCAAGACACTGACTAAGGAGCACTACAATATTTAGGTCCAAGCAAATCAAACGTTAGTTTCTACTCTCTCAATGTACAGTATGAATGTAATATGTATAAAGGAAAATAGAATGAAATTTTTGTCTAATTCAATACAGAATCATGACAGTAAATTTCATGCTTCTACCTACACTATTTCTGAAAAAATCAATATGGCATGATAACAAAAGATAGTATTTTCTACACTAAAAAAATACTACAATTTTGTAGAATTTCAACGTTGAAATTCAATACAACAACACAGAACAGAGTAGTTGAATTTTCATAGAAATTCACCACACAGCATATACAGAAATTAATCTAAAAACACGAACTTGGATAGAAATTCATACAAAATTTCTAAGTCTGAAAGTGAAGATAAAATTGATCAAAAAAGACTAACTGAATAGTCATAAGTCGCCTGAAATAGTCATCGAAAATTAGGCAGCACTTTGCTGGACACGCAAATGGACTTTACCGAAATCTGAGTAGTACTTCATCGGAGAGAGAGAGAGAGAGAGAGAGAGAGAGAGAGAGAATATATATATATAACCGTTATTAAATTCGGAGAGGGATCTCTCTATATATAGAAAGATCCGCACCCCTTCGAAAACAGTGCCAGCTAAACGTGCCCTTAAGAATGGTCGCAACCGTTGAATTTTAAATTTAAACTTGAACCGGTTTGGTTCGATTTTCACCTGGTTCACACACTTCTTATTCAAATCGCGTTCAAAAATTAAATACTAAACCAACCCAAACCTATTTAATATTATTAAATCGCACCAGCACTCGCACCAGAGTAGAGCCGCTGCCGGTGGAGCGCATGTGTGGAGTATTGGATCAACCCATGGGTTTCATAAGTCATCTCCCTTCCACAAAAGTGGGGTGCCCTTTGGGCCCCAAACCCTTATCCAAACCTAGATTTTGTATGCCCATCAATTTTTTCATAGACAATTAATGTGGGATAAGAGTTTAGTTTCACCCAATAACCTTACTTATGGTACCTACTTTGGAAGGCCATTATCTCATTCAAACCTCTATGAATTTGAGCAATTAGATGCATGTTATTTATCTCCTCATGGAAGAAAACACAAAATACCTTGGACCCACTAACAAGGACATGTGAATTCTACCTTAAAAATATCTCAAAGTTGATGTGTCACACCAAATATTCCAACAGTTTTAGTTTTACCCAAGACAACAAAAAATAAGTAAAAAAAAAAAGATCAATAGAATGAGAAAAAGGAGAAGAAGGAGAAGAAAACTTGCTAATAGAAGGTAACTACTGTACGAACTGACTAGCTAGCCTTTTGGGCCGGATTGTTCCATAGGTATGGAAATGTTGCAAATATAGAAACTTATATTTAGAATCTTCTAACAAGTAGCACAACTTCGTTTCCTGTGACTTTCACTGCAAAACAAATGGACTGTCACATTGCTTCATTTCAAACAATTCAGAGTCGCATCAACTATTCTCTATTAGAATTTTTGTTAAAAATTTCTTTGTCTAGCATTTTCGTTAAGGAATTGAGGACACTCTTTGAATTTCATTTGTGAGAAGAGCTGGGGAAGTTGAAGACCTATTTGATATCGCGTCTATTCTTTATATGATTTTCATTTACACTGTCATTTTTACAAGTTCAAAAATGAAAACCATGAAAATTGGAATACATTCATTTCCTGATTGTTCACATTTTTTTGGCTAAACCCAAGTATTGATGGCTCAAAACTTTTTCAATGGTTTCTTAAAATAGGTGGTTTTCAGTTAAAACTGTGGAAAATTAATTTTGGAAGACACTTTCACATAATGCGCTTTTTTTTAGTGTTCTTTCATTTTTAACTTTTCAAGAATAAAAAATAATTTTCAAGAATAAAAGTACCAAACATATAGAGGAACCATTGCTTCATGGGATGTCCCAGAAGGGACGGGGCATTGCTCAAATACTAGTAATAAACTGGTATAAACTGGTCAATTAACTCACCATTAACTTTAATTGTGAATTAGCGCATCACATCAACTCATTATACGGTCTATTGGCGTACATTTTATATTCTAATTTAGTTGTACATTATAGCAAAGCCTAATGGATTCATTGAAAGAGAGTTGAACTCAACAACTTCGAGCCAGACCTCAATAAAAAATTGGTTTCGAGGTCATGGCAAAGACGTTTTATTTCCCACTATTTATTACTCATATTTTAAGGCCGCCAATATTAGACACGAATAAAGCTGAATCTAGCTAATAGTTTGAAAAAAAAATTTAAATCCAATTAATTCCTTAAAAACATACTCAAACCTAACTTGAAAAGCAGTGGCGGAGGCATGAAGGGCCAGTGGGGCAAGTGCACCCTTCAACTTTGTAAAAATTATACTTTGACTTATAACTTTAAAAATTTCTTTCAATTTGCCCCTTGAAGAATTATAATTGGTCCCTACATTTAAACAAAACTCTTTCTTTAACTTAAATTTGAGAATGTCTCTCAATATGCCCACTCTAGAAATTTATGAATTCCCCCTTAGAAAATAGGAATTTACTTTAAAAATTCCTTTATATATTATATATATATATATGTGTGTGTGTGTACGCGCGCGCGTGCGCTTATATAAGTTATGTGAGTGTACGAAAGTCAAGTGACTTATTGTTGACTATTAGAAATAAATGTTTGGTTATGGTTTTATTTTCGTTCTCTTTAGTCTTATAAACAAAAAAAAATTTGAAACTTCATATTTTTTTACGTTTTCATAACCAAAAAGTAGACTCATTAAATACATCATCACTTTTGTTTTCATATGAAACAGTTCTCGAAACTCATAAATAATTTTTTTTTTTTTCTAAAACTGGTGTGTTTTCAAAAGATTTATTAAAAACAAGTATTGGAACTAGTTTACCAAATATGAATACAATTTCCAGTTTTCATGAATTGTAGAATACGAAAACAACAAATAGGAAGCAAAATTGTAATCAAACAAGCCAACTTACTAAAAAGATTTTACAGAATAACACTTTTAAAATTATGAGCCAAAATATTAGGTGTTATAGTTTAAAATAATAAGACAATAAACAACCAAACCATTTTATACGAAAATTTTATACAAAAAAAGTGGTTGTATAGCATTGCACTGAAAAAAAAATTTTGAATTGTGATTAATTGTTGTCCCCCTGACTAAGTTTTCTAGCTTTGCCACTATTGAAGAGTGTAGTGGGCTCTCACAAGTATTCATTTAAATAATTTTATATTTATGACAACCACCGTGCCTGGCGGTTCCTCATTTGGTAGGAGAGAGTGCATCATCCATGAATCTTCCTCTCGTAATTTCATGATTTACTGAGGACATATGATAGCATGGAATTAATGCTGGCTGAATATGATGCTCTTCAAAAATAAAATAGAAAACTTGCTATGTAAGAAGCACAAGAGGCATCATATTGATCATCTGAGAGTGAATTAACAATTAAACTAATTGATCGTTTTTATGTTTAAAAATGTTTAAGTTGTAGAAAAATTTCGAGAATGGTTTAAATAAAAGGAAAAAAGAAAATAAAAACTGAAACAAAGGAAAGCAAAGAACCGATTCTATATCTATGCTAGGACAGTCATCCAAACCTGCCAACTGTTACCAGGTATTGGCACAGGATTGCCCCTTGGTTATGACTTTTGCGTCTTGATGCCACTATTAAGATTAAGGGAAGAGCTATGTATAGGGTTGGGGTGTCATTTGTACAACTCTCTTATATGTTGTGTAAATATCTGAAATTTTTGCAAAATTTATCCTATTGGTATTTCCCACAATTTATAAGCTAAAACTCGAATCCAACAAATTAAATATAAAATTTTTCTATAGTGAACTATAGAGTATGTCCATTTTTTTATGTGCATCTTAACCCAATAAAATCAATATTATGTGAGTTTCTAAATTAATAATATGTGAGTTTTTAACGTGCACCATTCAACAAGTCCAACCAAATACACATAAAAAGGCTATTTGAAAAAATGTCAATTTTCACTTTAATAGATGATTGATGTATTAAGAAATAATTAATCTATTCTTTTTTGTTATTTGGACAACTTGTGTATGCTTGTAGTTAAATAGATATTAAGTTTGTTAAGATTAAGATTTTTATATAGGCTAATTTTATAGGGCTTGACCTCTTTTAGAGTGTATTTTTCACATATTTGGAGTACTTATAAAATAAAATAAAATAAAGGGTTATATTTTTAGTCATGTTTTGTTGAAGTGAAATGAAAGCTAATTTTTATTTTTTTTAATGTAGAAAGCTAGTTTTGCATCCTACTATATATCTAATACTTGAAGTTAAAAATAAGTGCAAAAAAACTTAAAATATGGCATTTGTATAACAATTATATCAATAGGCAAAAATCTTTGTTTTAAGTTGTGATTGGTTGCTGCAAGTGTATGGTTTCGATGTAGTTTAAATTGGGAGTATTCCAATATCATTTTCACCTGAGAGATTTGTGACAATCTAGCAATAGATAATAAACACAAAATGAGAATGAAATTGAATCAAACCACAAAACAAGAGTAGAATTAGACCTATGATAACCAATTTTACACCAAAAATATTTAGGGGTTTTGATGATTGAATTTTCTAACTAGACAAATGAAGTTAGATGTAATTAGCAATTAACAATTAAAATTCTATTTGAAAACAATTAACACTACACTAGAACAATTAAAGATAATTGACTGAACTAGAGCAATTCAAAGGAAATCAAATGAAACTACTTAAGAAATTAAGTGATGGAAAAGGTTTGGACACAATTGATTTAATTTACCAAATCTAGCATATGAATTGAAAAGAGAGATTGAGATAACTCAAATTAAGGATCACTCCATAGATCCTTAATTCAGAGGATTTAGCTTTAAAACCTTGAGTACTCTCTTAATTAGAATTAGATTTGAATACCTTTTGTGAGTCCTTTAGAAATAAACCACAAGTTCTTCAAATCATGATTATAGATCTAAGATTTCTAAAGCAATCAATTCCAAAAGATTAAAGAAAATGAATTCAATAGATATTCAATGAGATTTGAGAACTCCGCTTTAATCCCATAGCCTTCCTTGGTAGATTTTCACAATTGCATCCAAATTGAGAAGCTAACTACTTGAATTCATTAAAGAAAAGCATGTAAAAGTAAAGAGAAAGCCTGTAAATATAAAGATCTGGAATTTAATTGAACAAAACTATTGTTTAGATACAAAGAAAATGAGAGAAAGCTAAGAAAAATACAAGAAAATAAAGTTTATCTTTTTAAAACTACTCCTGCAAAACTCTATTTAAGCTAAAAACTAAAAAAAATGTGAGAGATCCCCAATGTGAAAAAAAAGTGAGAGATCCCCAAAAATGGCCTTAAATAATAACATAGCATCATCAAGCATCTGAACGGGTCTAGATTGTTGTTTTTACGTCTAAAAGACTGTTCGAATGCCTAAAGACTGTTTGAAAGGTGTCCAAAGGGTGTTCGAATGCACTAAGCACTGTTTGAATGGTACAAGGACCATTCAAACGCTACTTTAGAGGTATATCTGAATAGATCTTGAAATTTTATATAAAATCAATATATTATGAGTCCTAGTAGCCTTTCTGGTTTGGGAGATATTACCCACCAAAATTTCAACTTTGTGTGCTTCAGCAAGTTGTACCACAATTTTAGCAGGTTGTACCTTAGCAGCATCCTCTTGAAAAATGTATTTTTCCTATATCCGAAATGTACTTGAAACCCTCCAAATTGAGCTCAAAACCTGTACAAATCAAAATAAACTTACTTAATACTAAAATCTAATTAAAGAAGCATATAAACTCCCAAACTAATACTAATAAAGAGCAAATTAAGGTATTATAATTACACTTTTTGAATGCAATCACACTCCCAACTGGTTTTTTCTAGTCCCTAGCAAAATCTATATAGAAGCAAATATATACAAGTGATAATTTCCACTTTCATAGAGCTCACCGATGCATTTAGCCTATGCATCAAGCCTTTAAACATTTAGATTATCCTTAGTAGATGAGTGGTGTCTCGTGAGGGCTTCCAGTGATAATACCCACAAACATCCTTTTGTGAATTGTAAATGAAGATAAAAATAAGGAATGAATACATAATCCTACTCAAGTCAACATTAGATACCACTCCAAACTCCTAACACTTGCAAGAATATGCAACAAGTCATACAAAAGAAAGGTTCATCTGTGTGGGTGAAAAATCAGTCTAAACAACACAAATGAAACTCACTTATACAAATCCAAACATTTAAAGCTTTGATTTAATCCTCACTAGACATACACTCGCAATTAAAGACCCACATAGTTCTCATAATGGTATGCTCAACAATGAAGTAAATGTAAAGAAATAAATCAAATGAATATACCAATTACAAAAATTGAAAAGATAGAAGTATATCGACTTTATAATAACTCCATGAAAGAATGTTCATGGTTAAGCATTAATTCAAAGAAATTAACAAGATATAACTTATACTTTATTGAAAACTTCAATCAAATACAAATCGGATCAACTAGCCCATGTGGAGATGAAGAGGTGAAAAGTAAAGGTAAAAATAGGGAGCAAAAAGTCATAACATGTGTGATCAAAGCATGAAATGATAAATTCAAAACAACTCTAACTCCTCCTTTTTTGACATTTATTACACTCTTTTCCGCTTCTTACTCTTTTCTTAAAAAATTTTCAACTTTTGAACTCCTCTTTTATTATTTTCTTCTCCTATTCTTTTCTTGCTTCTTATTTTGTTTTCATCCTTTTATCATTCTCTTTAGATTCAACATCTACTTTTCATATTTTAATATGCTCTTTTGTATTGAATTTTCCAAATCAATCTCTTTTTTTTTCCTTTTTTCATGCTTTAGCAATGCAAAAACACTCTTTTCTAGCATAGGCGTCCCTTTGCAATATAAAAGAGAAAACATCACTTTGCACTTTTCACAAGGATAAAAGTAAAAAATCAACAAGGGTCAAGAGAAATATATGGTTTGGTAACGGGACACTCATGGCTATCAAGAAGAATATGATATAAAATCATATTCAAAGTTGTACAATCGAAGCATTTCATAGAGTACAATTGTCAATATCAAGATCAAAACTCAACTCATAAATCAAATACAAGCATAATGAAGCTATTGAATTAAATGAGGGTGATGAATCTATCCTTGAGTAAATGTAAATGCTCTAAAAGACGATAGATGCTCTAAAGCCCACAAAGTAATAATCTGCACTATTATAAGAATGAAAATGTAAAAAATAGTAACAAATAATGTTATAAAACATGATTGTGCACAATAATGTAATCCCCTCTACTAATGCATGAATGAAGCAATTTTTACAACATATTAGGTGTAAAGAGTGAATCAACATCAACTTGAGTGAAGATACATACAAAAACTCCTATCTTCTAATCTCAATTAGCACTTCCACAAGTAGGGTTATAGTTCTTCAGGAAAATAGACACAACACATCCACCATGAATAGTTAAGAGTCATCATGAACAAAACATGGATAAATTTGCTCAATGAAAGAATCCATACTGAGACCATACAATACCCAAACCTCTAATAAATGATACAAGTGATGGAAGATAACAATGTCTACACCTGTAACTATGCAATCCAAATATGAGAAATAAGAGCAATGCAAAGAAAAATATATGCATTAAAGCTTAAAAATAATTTCAAAATGATTTTTCTCATGAACAATAGAGTGTTAGATATATGTAATGAAATAGCACGAACGTAAATGGCATCTAAACCCTGCTTCTGACTAGAGGAAGTCATGGAAAGAATTTTTTTTTATTTTTTAGGGGGGTGCAAAACAAAGAAACAAAAGCAAAAATAGAGGTAAGGCCTCTACCCACCCCTGACTTAAAATGATGCTTTGTTCTCAATGTATGAAGACAAAACATGAAATGCAATGAAATGTTGAAAGAATAGAAAGTATGGTGCCTAATGCACCCCCAACTAGAATGAGAAAACAAACTAAGAAAACAAATAAACAAAAACAACTGCTCACACTCCTACACAATTTAGAGAGAATCACCCAATGTCACAAAGTGGGAAGTTGCCATCATCCCACACCTTCATCTTAAAAACTTTTAAAATGTTCAAACAAGCATAAAAATAGACAATGAAAACCTTTTTGATGAACTCAATAAGATAACATGATAGCACATAAGGGTAAAAAAGGTCATGAAAGGTAGAAAATAAAAAATGATCATGCACAACGGTGCTAATAATGCTCATGCCATGAAGTGATTGACCCTCCTCTTCTTTTTGTTGGTTGGTCATAGAAATGATGTTTAGTTCAATGTTGGGACATGGAGCTTTGAAGGCTCCAGTAGATTAAAACTAGGTGTGATAAGCTCAAAAGTATGGATTTCATGACCCCTAGACATGGTACGAATGGCCTCTAGACCATTAACATCCTCTTTGACATGCATATTCCGAGCAACTAATAGACCAACATCATCATTAAAGGTAATCTCATCACTATCCTTCTCTTCGCTCCTTTCTTCTTGCTGGGAGTCCTCTGTCTATAATTTCCTCTCTCTCTAGTTTTTCATCTTGAGGTTCATTTTCAATAACTTTCTCACTTGCCTTAGAAACGTCTTCCTTAGACTCAAAGTCTTAAGGATGGGTGATTGATCAATGATGATGCTCTCATTCTCAAGGTTAGTGATGGAATGAATATGCTTAATTGGATGGATTTGTTCTTGGTTAGGATAAAAATCAAGGTGATTATAAGCATCCTATTTTTGCCTGCTCGACAATCTCCAGCTCAACTAGACTTACATTAAAACTGACACAGACACATTCAAGTATAAACCAGCTTTCCAAACTTAATTCAGTCAATCAATTGCTTCACAGGCCCACCGGGCCCAATAGAGGTAAAATAACCAAAATACCCTTGCAACATTGCTCAGTTTGATTCTAGTTGGCACATTTTCTTAAAGACGGTAAGATTCTATTTCAACCTCAATTTTAGTTCCAATTCTAGTCCAGACTAATCAAACTCAAACGGCACGTCTTTCGAGAAAGTTGATCCCTCATACGATAAGTCCATCCAGTCGAGCATGTTTTTTGAGAAAACTCCTTAGAACGATAAGTCCCTTCAAACTTCTCAACTGGGATGGAACCTAAGTCCCCGAGATAGTAGAACGGTTTAATTCTAGTGCCTGCTAGCCTACTAATGTAGAATGTTCATTATCCAGCACGTCTTTCAAGAAAGTTGATCCCTCAGACGATAAGTCCATTCAACAGTTTTCCGAGATCAGGCAGTTTTCGAAAAGAACATACACTGTCAGAGTGATGAAAACACTCACAAACATTACAACCGTCAGAGTGGCAAAAATACTCGCAAACAGGTCGACATTGAAAATTGCCAACAAACCTCCTATGTCAGGGGACTGACCTCACCTCTTTATCATGGCACGTTTACCTAAGGACGGGATACCTTTGAAAAATAACTCGCCACACACTGTCAGAGTGACAAAAATACTCAAAACCCAGGTCAACACCAGTGCCTGCTAACCCACTCCCGTAAAAAATGACCAAACTGTCCTTTGGGCCCTTCTTACACGCTTTTCGAGAAAATACCTAAGTCCTTAGAGCAGTAAGTCCATCCTTCCAAGATTGTCTCAAAGACAATCCGGCACATCCAAGTGCTTTCTAGTCAATTCCGAATCAATTTCAGGACCATCTAGTCAAAATGACCATTTTGCCTTTAGGCATCCAATTGCCTCCCGGAACCACACTGGCTCTGGATATCAAATCGGTAACCTTATGAGGATGCTTCTAATAGTATTTCTAACATTCCCACACCTTTCCAGATCATTCCGAGTCTATTTCGGCAAGCCCAGTGCAAAATGACTATTTTGTCCCTAGTGGGCCGATCGCATTTTCAGCCACACTGGCACTGGGTATCAAACTGGCAACCTCTCGAAATACTCTCGATAGTGTTTTTAACCTTCAAACCTCCTCATGGGTCACTTCGGGTCCATTTTGGTGTTTTCCTAGTTCAAATAATCGTTTTGCCTTTAATAGGCCGGTAGGCCTTTTCAAATATTCTAATATTATTTCTTAAGTCTGTTACCTCTGGGATACTTTTTCAAGGGTTCCTATCTATTCCCGGCCTTCCAAATCATTCTCAGACCTTCTGAAGTCACTCCTAGTAAAGCTAAGCCAAAAATTGCATGGTAATTACTAGGACAGGCACCCAAATCTTTTGCCTTGCATCCCAAGGGTCGAAAAATACGTTTCTTGCTGCCTTAAAACTTTTCTAAGTAGCTGGCGCCACTAGTAGTGGCATTAAGCCAATAAATGGCCTGCCGCCACTCCTAATGGCACTAGTGGAATTTTTGCCCTGGTTGCACTACAATAGGCACTAAGGTGTTTTCGGTTGCTTATAAATACAGACTCTTTCCTTACGTAAAAAGGATCTGCAAATTCATTCCAAAAACTCTGTCTTTCTGAAAACGGAGCTCAAAGTCTCTCCGAAATCCTAATTCTCTTAAGCCTCTTCAAATCCTAGCCTCTATACACTTAAACCCTGACCTCTATACACCTTATACACTCAAACACAAGCTTCCAAGCGTCCATTGAAGACTTAAGTATTGCAACTTCAAAGCTCTCAAGGTTCAAGTCAAGTGAAGCAAACCAAGCAATCAAAGAAAGAAGAATACGAGGTTGGTTTTCTATTTATTTTTATGTAATCCCCCCTCTCTCTTCTCCTTCCTAACCCACTTGGGTTTTCTTCTATTTTAATCTTCATCTTCTACATCCCCTTCTTGCATTCTTGAAATAAGGGATTCCCCAATTCATGCCTAGGAAGGACTGTCGAAGGTCACCATGCTGGAGACTTTCTTTTAAGTCAACCTTTGTTGGTGTGGATTTCGCCCTCTTGATTATGTGGTGAAACCTAACATTGTGTGTTCACGACCCTATTACATTGTGCATGTCATATTCATATATCCATTCAAAGTTGCATTCAAAGTTGTTTTCAAACTTGCATTAAAGTTGATTTTGAACTTGCATCAAAACTCTCTTTCAAAACTTGCATTCAAAATCTCATTTTTCAAACTTGTTTTCAAAATCACAATCATAAAGTGATTCTAACCATTCCATAGTTAGAGTTGTTTTATGAAAGTGTTATATTCAATATGACTATTAAAGTCCAAATTTTGAATGTAAACCTAACTTGTTTTTATCAAAATCACAATTTTAAGATGCTTTAGCCATTTTATAGTTATGGTTGTTTTAGGAAAGTGTGCTATTCAATGTGATCATTATGGTCTATATTTCAAATCCTTTCTGTTTTCAAAATCACAATTGTAGAATGGTTCTAATCTTTTCATGGTTAGAATCATTTTAGAAAAGTGAGATATTCATGAGACTTGCAAAAGTCCATATTCAAATCTCTTTCCAAATTGTTTTACAAATCTATTTCCTAAAAATTCTTTTAAAAAATCTACTTCCTAAAAACTTTTTTCAAAGATCTACTTTTCTAAAACTCTTTGTCTTGAAGTCCAAGTCAAGCCCTAGAACTCATGATTAGGAAATCGTAGTTCCCTTTCTTAAAATCATAACTTCCTATTTTGCATCAAATCATAGGTTTTCAAAACTATTTTCTACATCAAATCATCTGTTTTCAAAATCACTTTTTTTACACCAAATCATAGATTTCGAAATCCAAGGTTTTCAAAATTCAACCTTTCTAATTTCATGTCAAATCAAATCTTCTAATTTAGAAACCCAAATCAAATTCTTCAATTTTGAAAACAAAACCAAATCATCTATTTTTGGAAATAAAATCTAATCTTCTACTTTAGAAATTATGAGTCAAGTCTTTCCTAATTTCAAACATTTTCAAATCCCGACTTTCTAAATTTCAAACTATCAAATCTTTTCTCATACCATTCTTTCCTAATCTCAAACCTTTCTAAATCTCAACTTTCTAAATTCAATTTATTAAATCTTTACTAATTCAAAACTTTCGTAATTTCAATATTTCTTAATTTTAAACTTTCAAACATTTCCTAATTTCAAACTTTTAAATCTTTCTTAAATTCAAACTTCCAAATCTTTCTAAAGCTCAAACCTTTCTAAATTTAAAACTTTTCAAATTCAAATATTTTCAAAATTAACTCTTTCCTAAAATGAAAACTTTCCTAAAATGAAACTTTTTTAATTTGGTATTTTCCTAAAATAAAACTTTCCTATTTTGAAACTTTTCCATTCAAAACTTTTCAAAATCCAATCCTTCCTAAACCCTAACTTTCTAAATTTTTTTCAAATCAAATATTCAAGTCAAATCTTTTTCAATCATTTCAAATTAAGTATTTCTAAATCAAATTAAACCGTTTTCAATCTTTTCTAAATTCCATCTTTCCTAATTCTAAGTTTTCTAAAATTAAAATTTACCTTGATCCAACTTTTCAATATCAAATTAAATATTTTCAATTCAATTGCATACTTCAACCTTAGGTTACCTAAGTCTTAGGATACCTAAACCCTAGTTCAACCCTAACCCTAAAGATAGGAAGCTTCAACTCTTTTCTAAAACTCAAATCCAAAACTAAGATGGTTTTCAAACTCCAATCTAAGTCAAGATGTTTTCAAAGTTCAACTCAATATTTTTTAAATCAAGTCCAAGTTCTCCTTCAAAGTTCAATATTTTCAAATCAAAAGCAATTTCAAATCCTCAAGTTCAATTTCAAATCAAAATCAATTCCAAATTCAATTTTAAATCCAAGTTCTCAATTTCAAATCAAAGTTTAATTTCAAATCTTCGAATCAAAGTTCAAATCAAATCTTTTTCAAATCAAACTTTTTCAAGTTAAACTTTCCAAAGACCTCAAAATGTCTATTTTCAATCCGACCCCGAGTCTAAACTACAACTGACCTGATTCCTAATAAAGGGATACGTAGACAACCCTCATAAGTGCAATCACAATCTTTTTCAAATTTCTAATTTCACTACCTTTTTTAAGTTTTCAATTCCACAATCTTTTTTAAATCTCAATTTTTTACAATCTTTTTCAAGTTTTCAATTTTCACAACCTTTTTCAAGTTTCAAATCTATTTTCAAAATTAAATCCTTTTCTTGCACTTACATGTCATGCATCATATCAAACTTCTTTTTAAAATTCTTTTTAAAGTGAAAAGTATTAGACATTGAATAATCAAAGATTCTAATTGAGTGAACCTAGGATAAATAGACATGTAGATACCCTAAGGGCGGGATAAGGTGACAGCCTAGTGACAGCCTGGTGCATCTTCTCTACACATAACCAACCTCTGAACCTAGAATTATTGTTTTCAAATACCAAAAATGGAGTTATTTTTCAAAAAAAAAGCTTAAACCTTTCCAAAGGTTGCCAAATAACCTATTTTCTCCCAAAAAAAAAAAAAAAAAACCTCTCATAAGGAAGTTTTCCAAAACCTTTTCAAAAACTCTAAATTTAATTTTTTAATTACACTTAGTTTTAGGTGACCTAACTCACCTTAATTAAGTTAGGTGGCGACTCTAAATTTTTTTCAAAAGTCCTTATTCAAATTAATTTCTAGTTCAAATCTAGTCACACTTGTCATCCTAGGAAGATGAGTTCTAACGAGATAGTACAGTGTTTTTTTCACTTGTGTATATTTTTTTAGTGCGAAAAATCGGGGTGTGACAGTGATTTGCATTGAAGCAGTCTTAGTTGGTGCTTCTCTTGTAATAATAAGGTTATTTAATCCTTTACATCGACTAACAAGCTTGTTACTCGATCGAGAGATGTTAGTTGGGTACCCTTCCAAAAAGACTTATTGGTTGGAGATGGATATTCAATAAGCTCATAGTAAGGGTCAATTGGTGGCGGTTCTTGATAATAGGCAAAGGGTTCTTGATAGTGAGAAAGTGGAGGCGATGCATGATAATAGTCAAATGGCTCTTGGTAGGATTGAGGTGAGTCTAGATAATGATGTGAATATGTGCTCTCATATCTCCTACCGAGGTTTGATTAATTAGACCACTCAAGATTGGGAGATGGGCGAGGAGGCTCACTTTGGCTATTGGCTCGAAGGCACTCTCTAAGAAACATGTTGGATGGTTCTTGGTTTCTCATTGTATTAGCTTGAATATAGTCTCTAAGAGACCAACATAAGGGGCAACCACACCACCATTCTCAATCCGTTGAGAAGATGTCGCGCCTAGATTTTTCGCACTCGAGGAATACTCACATAAGCGGGAAAAATGTTGTACTCTCTCGTTAGAACTCACCCTCCTAGAAGAATGAGTGCGACTAGGTTTGAATTGAAAAAAGATTTGAATAAAGGGCTTTTGAAAAAGATTCGGAGTCGCCACCTAACTTAATTAAGGTGAGTTAGGTCACCTAAAAACTAAGGATAATCCGAAGACTACACTTAGAGTTTTGAAAAGCGATTTTGAAAATATCTCCTCAAGAGAGGGTTTTTAAGGAAAATAGGTTGTTTGGCAACCTTTGGAAAACATTTAGCCCTTTTTGAAAAACAACTCCTTTTGGTCTTTCGAAATCAGTGATTCTAAGTTTGGAGGTTGGTTACGTGTAGGGAAGACGCACTAAGCTATCACTCTACCCCGCCCTTTCGGTACCTACATGTCAATCTACCCTAGATTCCTATGAGAGTCTTCAACTAACTATTGGTCAATCCTATCCACTTTGAAAAACAATAGTTATAAACTAACATGATGCATGATATGCAAGTGCAAAATAAGAGAGAATTGAATAATAGATTTGGAAATAAATTTGAAAAGTATTTGATTTGAAAATAGATTTGAAGAGATGGAATTTGAAATCAAAAAGTTTGAAAATTGAAAGTAGAAATTTGAAAATAGAAATTTTGAAATTGGAATTTTGAAAATAGATTGGAATTTGAGATTTGGAAAGATTTTGGAAACCGCACCCATGAGGGTGGAATTGAAAGTTTGAAAAGTATTGTGACCACACCTATGAAAGTTGCCTACGTATCCCTTTGGGGGAATCAGGTCAGTCGTAGTTCGGACCAGAGTCCGATTGAAAAGAGATTGATTTGAAGAGAGAAATTGGATTAGAAGAAAGAGATTGAATTGAAAACTGGATTTAATTTGGGACTAGAAGAGGAGATTCAAAATTGAAATTAAGAAGATTGGACTTGCTTTGGAAAGATTGATTTTGGAAAGACTTGATTTTAGGAAACCTAGACTTAGGAAAGAGAAGAGACTTAGAAAATATTTGACTTGACTTGGAAGGTTTAGGAAATTAGGGAAGATTGGATTTAGGAAATGTTTGAATTAGGAAAGGTTCGATTTAGGAAGGTTTTAGAATTAGGAAAGTTTCAACTTAGAAAAGCTTTGAATTTGGAATGTTTCAACTTTAGGAAAGTTTTGAATAGTTTCAAATTAGGAAAGTTTTCAAATTAGAAAATTTTTTGAAATAGGGAAGTTTTGAAAATAGAAAAGTTTCGAGTTTAGAAAGTTTTCGAAAAAGGAAAGGTTTTAAGATTAGGAAAGTTCCCAAATTAGGAAAGTTTTGAAAATCGGAAAGTTTTGAATTTAGAAATGTTTTGAATTAGGAAAAGTTTAGTTTAAGAAAGGCTTAGAATTTGGAAAGTTTCAAGTTAAGAAAGTTTTGAATTTTGTAATGTTTTGAAAAAGGGAAGTTTTGAATTTGGAAAGTTTTGAAAACACGGAAGTTTTGAAAATAAAAAAGTTTCGTTTTGGGAAAGGTTTGAAAAAGAAAAGTCTTCAGTTTAGGAAATGTTTAAATTAAGAAAGTTTCAACTTAAGAAAGTCTTAAATTAAGAAAGTTTTGAGTTTAGAAAAGATTTAACTTGAGAAAGTTTCAAATTTAGAAAGTTTTGAATTTAGAAAGATTTGAAATTTAGAAAGTTTAAGATTTAGAAAGTCTTAGAGTTTTAGAAAATCTTGAGATTAGAAAAGGTTTGAGTTTAGGAAAAGTTTGAAAACTTGAATTTGGAAAGTTAAGATTTGGGAAGGGATTGGATTTTGTTTCTAAAAGGGAAGGTTTGATTTTGTTTCCAAAAACGGAGGATAGGATCTAGTTTCCTAAACGGGGAGATTTGATTTGGTTTCCTAAAGGGAAGATAGGATTTGGCAAGGATTTGGAAAGGGAGACTCTAGAAACCCTAGATTTGTAAAATTATAGTTTTGACGTAGAAAATAGGTTTTGGAAACGTGTATCGTTCGGATGTGAAAACAAGAGGTTTTGGAAACCTAAGTTTGGGGCAAAGTTTGAAAACCATGTTTTTTGGAAGAAAATTTAGGGTTTCCTAATTGTGGGTTCTAGGGCTTGACTTGGGCTCTAAGGAAAGAATTTTTTGGAAAGTGCGTTTTCTAGAAGGGAATCCTAGGGAGGAGTTTCTAGAGGGAAGAGTTTTTGGAAAGGATAGTTTTTGGAAAGAAATTTTTAAAGAAAAGGATTTTTGGAAAGCGTGTTTTTGGAAACAAGTTTTTGAAAAAGAGATTTTGATGCAATTTTGAAAATAAGTTTGAAAACGATTTTGAAAACAACTTTGAAAACGGATTTTGGAAGATGCAAGACTATGATATGCACAATGCAATTTGGGGTCGTGAGCATACAAGGTTAAGGCTTCACCACATAATCAAGGGGGCCGGACCCACGTGGTCTTTGGTTAGACTAAAAGAAAGCCCCCGACATGGTGACTCTCCAATAGCCCAATCCTACACATGGACCGGGAGTCCCTTTGTTTCAAGCATGCAAAGAAAGGGGGGGAAAGAGATGGGGGATTAAAATAGAGAAAACCCAAGTGGGTTGGAGAGAGAAGAGAGAGGGGGAAGTACAGAAAATTAAAAAGAAAGCCTACCGTATGTCTTCTTTATTTTGCGCGTCGCGCTGTCTTCGGTCTTCGATCTTTGTCTTGATCTTCACCTTCAGTCTTCAAGAGTTGTCTTCAAGCTTTGGATGGCAGCTCTTCAAGTCTTCAAAGGATGGTTGAAGGCTAGTGTATGAGTGTATGGGGGAGTGTATGAGTGTATAGGAGGCTAGGGTTTGTGTATAGTGGCTAGGGTTTGGGAGAACCTAGGGAGGCTAGGGTTTTGGAGGTGCTCGAGCTCTGTATATCGAAATATAGAATTTTTAGGTTAAGTTTGCAGACCCCTTTCACGTTGAATGAGGCACTGTATTTATAGAAGTTGGACAAACCTGGCGCCTGTTGCAGTGGCGCCAAGGCAAAATTGCTCTTGGCGCCAGGCCAATTCTTGGCTTGGCGCCACTACTAGTGGTGCCAGCCACTTAGGAAACTTCATAAGTCGGCAAGCAACGTATCTTTGACTAGATTTGGGCGCCTGTACTAGTGACTACCATGCAACTTTTAGTCTGGCTTTACTAGGAGTGATTCCGGAAAGTCCGGGAATGATTTAGAGGAGCCGAGAATGACCCGGAAGGCCGGAAAGGAGGAGGAACACTTAAAATAGTGTCCTGGAGGTATTTGACTTGAAAAGTGAGGACAAAATGTGTCGGAACGGTTGACCGGGCCTTTAGGGGCAAAACGGTCAATCGGACCGGGAAGCTGCCGAAGCGAACTCGGATTGTCCCGGAAAAAGACTTGGAATCTGGAAACATTATTTAGAATGTTCCCAGAGGTTGTCGGTTTGATTCCCAGAGTCGGCGTGGTCGGAAAAGGAGACCGGCCCACTAGGGGCAAAACGGTCATTTTGTACGGGGTTGGCCGGAACTGACTCAGAATGATCTGGAAAGATAAAGAAGGGTTGAGAATACTATAAAAAGTATTCTCAGGAGGTTACCGGTTTGATACCCAGAGCCGGTGTGGTTGAGGAAGGAGACCGGCCCTCCAGGGGCAAAACGGTCATTTTGTACCGGGTTGGCCGGAACTGACTCGGAATAATCCGAAAAGGTAAAGGAGGGTTGAGAATACTATAAAAAATATTCTTGGGACATTACCGGTTTGATACCCAGAGCCGGTGTGGTTCCCGGGGCATTCAGATGCTTAGTGGCAAAATGGTCATCTTGACCGGAAAGTCTCGGAAAAGGTCCAAAGGACAGCTTGGTCATTTTTCACCAAAGTGGGCTAACAGACACTGGTGTTGACCTGGTTTTTGAGTGTTTCCGCCACTCTAACGGCGGTCGTCGTGACACAGGGATTTGTTGCCAATTCCCTATATCGACCTATTTGTGAGTATTTCCGCTACTCTAACGGTTTTGTGAGTATTTTCGCTACTCTAACGGTTTTGTGAGTAGTTTCGCTACTCGGACCGTCTCGAGGAATAAACTGTCTCGAGAGTGGGATTGGAAAGGGGTCTTACCGTCTCTGAAGAGATGTGCCTAGATTGGAACCGTCTCAAGAAATAAACTATCTCGAGAGAGGGATTGGAAAGGGGTCTTACCGTCTCCGAAGAGACGTGCCTGGATTGGAACCGTTTCGAGGAATAAACTGTCTCAAGAGAGGGATTAGAAAGGGGTCTTACCGTCTCCGAGGAGACGTGCCTGGATTGTGAGTGTTTCCGCCACTCTAACAGTTTTGTGAGTAGTTTTACTACTCGGACCGTCTCGAGGAATAAACTGTCTCGAGAGATGGATTGGAATTGGAATTGGAATAAGAAAGAACAATGCCCCTAAGGGCATTTTGGTCATTTTGCCTCTATTTGGGCCTGACAGGCCCGTGAAGCGATAGAAAGACGGAATTTGGACCTAGAGAATTGGTTTCGATAGGAATATGCCCACAATGACTTAAAAACAAGTCTGGACGGAATGTAGACTGCCGAGCGGTAAAAAATGGGATGCTTACAAAAGAGTAATCCATTGTGCCTATGCTAATGTGGTGAGATGGTGATGTGTGTAAAAATGAGCCACCAAATATAATGAAGTGCACAATAGAATATGGATGCAATGCACAAAAAATATAGAGTATCGCGCCTCGACACATCATACACAACAATGCTCAATAATATGCCATCCAACCCTCCAATCTCCATATAATAATCCCACCAATTCACAATTAAGGCACACTATCCTACCTCCTCTAATGATCTTAGCAAGATGCAATGTAAACTAATTAACCAAACAAAAGAAACTACCGAAAAGAAAAACCAAAAACTCTAACATGGTATTCACAATAGGGTTGAAGAAATTACTTGGGCCCAAAGCCATAGATGCTTCCCTCGGAGGCGTGTGATGAATTCCCACCTTGTTTTCGCATTTTTTAATTCAATTTTTTAAAAATTTTCTTATGCCTTCAAATCACTGGAAACAGCGCCATTAAACTTGATTGGTTGCCGCAAGTGCACGGTTCCGATGTAGTTTAAATTGGGGGTATCCCAATATTGTTTTCCCCCAAAAGATTTGTGTCAATCTAACAATAGACAACAAACATAAAATGAGAATAAAATTGAATCAAATCACAAAACAAGAGTAGAATTAGACCTATGGTAACCAAATTTAGACCAAAAATATTTAGGGATTTTGATGATTGAATTTTCTAACAACTAGACAATTGAAGCTAGATCTAATTAGCAATTAACAATTAACAATTAAAATTCTATTTGAAGACCCACTATACTAGAACAATTAGAGAAAATTGATCAGACTCAAGCAATTCAAAGGAAATCAAATGAAACTATTTAGAAAATTAACTGATGGAAAAAGGTTTGGGCCCAATTGATTCAATCCACCAAGTCTAGCATATGAATTGAAAAGAGAAAATGAGATAACTCAAAGAAAGAATCGCTCCATGGATTCTTGATTTGGAGGATTTAGCTTTAAAACCTTAAGTTCTCCCTCAATTAGAGTTAGATTTGAAGACCTTTTGT
The DNA here is from genome assembly GCA_033060915.1 of Euryodendron excelsum. Classification (NCBI taxonomy): domain Eukaryota; kingdom Viridiplantae; phylum Streptophyta; class Magnoliopsida; order Ericales; family Pentaphylacaceae; genus Euryodendron; species Euryodendron excelsum. The sequence continues at coordinate 20,454,223 of CM065389.1, read as the reverse complement.
GAGTCCCTTAGCAATAAACTACAAGTTCATCAAATCATAATTATAGATCTAAGATTTCTAAAGCAACCAAAAGAGTAGAGAAAATGAATTCAATAAATATTCAATGAGATTTGAGAACTCCCCTTCAATTCCATAGTCTTCCTTGATAGATTTTCACAATTTTATCCAAATTGAGAAGTTAGCTACTTGAATCTATTAAAGAAATCATGTAAAAGTAGAGAGAGCATGTAAATATGAAGATCTAGAATTTAATTGAATAAAACTATTGTTTGGATACAAAGAAAATGAGAGAAAGTTAAGAAAAATGCAAGAAAATAAAGTTTCTCTCTCTAAAATTACTCATACAAAACTATATTTAAGCTGAAAACTAAGAAAAATGTTAGAGATCTCTAATTTTCAGCCAAAAACGGCATTAAGTAATAACAAAGCATCGTCAGGCATCCGAAGGAGTCCCAATTGCTGTTTTTGCATCTAAAATACCGTTTGAACCCTTAAAAGACTGTTCCAAAGGCGTTCAAACGCACTAAGCACGGTTCGAATGGTATAAGGACATTTCGAACGCTAATTTCGATGGTATATATGAACAGCTCTCGAAAAGTTATATAAAATCGATATATTATGGGTCAAAGTAGATTTTCTGGTTTGGGAGATATGGCCCTCCGAAGTTTCAACTCTGCGTTTTTCAGCAAGTTATACCACAGCTTCAGCAGCTTGTACCTCGACAACATCCTCTTGAAAAACTCATTCTTCCTTTATCCGAAATGTGACCGAAACCCTCCAAATTAAGCTCAAAACCTATACAAATCAAAATAAACTTAATTAATACTAAAATCTAATTAAAGAAATATATAAACTCTTAAATTAAAATTAACAAAGAACAAATTAAAATATTATAATTATACTTTTAAAGTACAATCAAGTTGGCACCTCTTAAAATAAAATACTGACTGCGCCCTGCTAACATTAGTTTAATATCGCATACTGCATAGAATCTCAGGGTGGTGTTTTTTACTTTTTTTAGTTTGCCGGTAAATAAAGTATCTGATTTTAATGATGTACATAAAACACACGAATCTGCTTAAGCCAGCATCCATTACTGAAGCCCGCGCAGTTCATGCTATACCCTATTCTTTGTTCCGGTAATACACACATAATATATATAAGCAAATAATTATTTTGTCTTTATAATTTTGCTTCAGATTTGAATGTCATTCTTAAATTTTGACTTATTCTATTTTGACTCTCTAATTTTTAAAAAGAAGTCAATGTTATTCGACTTTTTTAAATAAGGAAGGAAATTAAGTATTAATTATACTTTGGCCTTTGAAACTATAACTTAGTATTACTTTGGCCTTTGAAATTTTATATTTTATCCGATAAAACATGCTACAAGTGTTCAATTTTTATTATTTACTTTTTTTGTCAATAGTACTAATATGATTTTAAATTCTCCTAGTTTAGGAGTAAAATCTATGACTTTTAGTTTAACGGTAAAGCGAAACTAAATTATAATTGAGCGGGTCAAAGTGTAATTAATTTTTAACTTTTTTAACTTATTTTAAAATGTTGGATAACATTGACTTTCATTTAAAAGTTAAAAGACTTAAATAGAAGAAATCAAAGTTCAAAAATGATATTAAAATTTGAGCAAAGTTGAAGAGACAAAATAATTGTTTACCATATATATATATATATAGGATTTAAATTCTCTCCTTTTGATGATTTGAAATGGAGATCTACATTCCATAATCAATGCACTAAATGCAATCTTATTATATGTCTTAATAAAATTACGTCATTTTGTATTAAATTTTATTTCCTTATATATAAATATAAAATTATTTAATTATTTATTTTTAAATAAATTTCAAGTCAACTCGTAAACTCTTTATTTTTATGTTAACTGACGTGTCAACACATCAATCAATGAAATAAAAATCTCCATCGGAGACAACCCATATCCATATATGTATATATACGTTAACAACTTTCAAGTGAGATATTGTGTGCCTAACCAAAATACCAACCCACCCTCCAGAAGAAAGTAACGTAAAGAAATTAAATAGAAGGGAGTCAACTGTAGTATTCTATAGTTGCATCTACTTCAGTTTAGTGGGTAAATTACGCTGACATATGATATATCTTTCCTATGGCTTCTAACGATTACACGAATTCTTCTGTGATTTTGAAATTACACTTATCTTTTATTTTCTGTTAGAATTGTCAGTTAACAACCGTTAATGGACGGTATACTTTTATTCTGATCTTGTACGAAACTATATTATAGAGTTCTTCTTCGCCAATTAAAGTGTTTCTTTAATGAATGTGTGAAGTGGCGTGACCTTATAGGTACTTGTAAAATACTTATAGTATGTGATATATAGCTCATTTGATTTACTATGTTTTATTAGATAAATGCAAAATAAGTATTTTGAATTGTCAAACATTTACATGGACGGTTTTTCTTCAAGCTCCTAATGGACCTTTAAGTGAGGGAAGTTTTTGCATATTGTCAGAAAAATTGAGGAGTGCAGTGTAATACCAAAAATCCTAAAAGCTAGGCCTAGAATAGTTAGAAACCGAAGGAAAGTAAGTGTAATTTACGCTATTTTAAATTCAATACAAACACCAAACATCTCTAACCCAACCTGCCACACAAAGGATTGCTGCTTTGAACACTCAACCTTTATTTTACTGAGGTTTTCTTCGTTGATCAAAGTCTTTCTCTTTTTTTTTAATTTGAATGGTTGGTGAAATATTTCATTTTTTTCTTTTAGTATTATACAAAGGAAATCACAATGTAATTCAAGCAATATAATCCAAACAATCTATATATTGAAAAGAAGTTGACAAAGTTTTGTATGAAATTTTGACATGAAATTGTATCATCTCTGAATGAAAAAAAAAAAAAAATATCGTTCATAAATTTGGTACCGTTGGGTACTTTTGTATGTTGTATCATTATGTTACTTCTAAGCTACAACTATGTGGATGCTTGCGTACAGGGACATCTATCCCTGGTTGACAAAATGATTGAGTTGCGAATGGCCGGTGAAATTTTAAACGAAAAGGGCAGATATGATCATGAAACTCAACCTCCAATCAGGAGAATTCACTCTTCCTGAGCATAAATTTAGGACCTATTTGGAACTTGAGGGAATACTATGAAATGGAAGGAAAATAATTGTTTTCTCTATTTAGTTTCTAGCTTATGAGGCAAGAGAAAGAAAATTCAGGAGAAAAAAAAATTCAAATTATTTTTCTCCCTTTCCGTTCCTTTAAGTTCCAAACAAGCTAATGGAACAACCGGAAGGTGAAAGGAAAATGTCTTTAGAAAATATCTCATTTATTCATATATTTTGTGAGGTATTTGATCTTGGTATAATTTATGAGTAATGTTAACTTATATATAAACTAATTTCTTAATTATTTTTCTCACTCACAAGATACAATGCAGTAAGACTCATATTAATAAGTACATATAAAACACATTCACTTATGTCTTGTGAGTAAGAAAATAGATTGAAAAATTAGTTTATATATAGTATTTTTCTTAATCTATTAATAAATCACTGGGAAAATCAACTCTATTATCATCAAGAAAAATTATAACAAAAACTTCAAACAGATGGACACATCCCTCAATATTGGTAGAATTAATTTCAAGGCTCATTTCTCCTACCATTCCATGCTATCTTGCAATATTGACATCAATTCCAAACCTAGACCTAAGTAGTCCACCCAGAAATCTCAAAGCTCCTGCCTGAAAAGAATCATCCCGGAGGCCAGATACCTCATCATTCGCCATCTCCTCGAACCTATACGAGAAGTTCAACGTTCCTCTCGAGACCACCGCGCCTTTCTTCACCGGATAACTCACCATGGCACCGCCTCCATGAGTACGTCCATGATCAAAGAGTCCCTTCAGGGATGTGAAAACCTCTCCGATATATCGGTCTCCGAGCCGTCTTTTCCGGTACAACTTGATGACAAGCATGATGCCTTCCTGTTGCACGGCAAACTTGCTTAGGGTGTATTTAAGCGTGAAGTTCCACGCAGGGTTTGAATTGCCGTGCCTATCTGCCGGAGTTCGCTTTTCTGTACTGGGGTCGCCGGCAATTGAAACCCTTGCATAAACTTTCGTACTGCTCTTCTTGACAACTTCCTCGAGATCAGTAGCTGAAATAAGAGTGATCTCAAACTTTATACTATCCATGATTTTCTGTTTTTCAAGAGAGAGAGAGTGAGAGAGAGAGAGAGAGAGAGAGAGTAGAAAGACCAGAACAGAAAAGAATATGCCGTTGCAGGTTAAAATCTAATAATTTCTGTAAAAACTTAAACTTCCCGAGTGGTGCATACGTGTGGCAGCCCACATAATATGTCCATACATACACGCATACATCTATATATATGGTTTCATGTTTGAAGTCAAATGACCTGCAAATTACCCAAACGCTAGGTTAGCATATTGGATTTTTAGAAGGAAATGAAAGGGAAAGGAACATATAGGAAAAGGAAATAAAATAAAATAATATTATTTTATTTTATTTTTTTTGTTTGAACAATCTAGTCTATGTATTTTCTCTCATCAGTTGCTTAAAAGTTAAGAGTTTCACACCTCCGATAATTTTAATAACGCAATTGCAATTCTCAAAATCGGACGATTCAGACCGAAGATTGAGTCTCTTGTATCCATTTTCACAAGAAAATTTTGATGAAACAATACTTATTTTATCAGTTTTCTCTAACTTGGTATTGATTATATTGTTTGTTGCAACTATAAACATGTTCATGTACCTACCGTCGTCCTTGCTTAACTAACCCGAATTTGTATTGGTCTTTGTCTTGAGAATCTCTCTTTCTAAATCATTTACCACTTTTCTGTTCATTTTCTTTTTTGTTTTTGCACCTTAACTAATTTTTATTTATACAAATCGAATAATTATCAAATCAAATATTTTAAAAGTTACTTCAAAAATTTAATAACACTTAAAAAATTTTAAACTTAAAACTTTAAAAAGAAAAAACCTCTAAATTTTAGGCCTTAACACTTTTCTTTTTTTTCATTTTGGTTTGCTTTTAATTCTCATATTCAAACCATAGTTGCCAATATAAAAAAGAAAAAGTACATAAAATGAAAACTTGGCAAAAAGATATTATGGGAACAGGAAAAATCTACGTTAGGCAAATTAAATAGTATCCATAAGAAATCTTATTATGAAACTTAAAAACTAGAATAAAATAGTATTTGAATATTTTCATGATTAATTAAAATACAAAAATTAACTGGACAATAATTATAAAAAATTGTTAGAACAATTATATATTATTAAAAATAGGTTGAATTACAATAATAACCTCTAAAATTTTACAAAATGTGAAATAGTATTGCTCACATACTAACCATTACACTAACCTCCCTTCTTTATTAATTTTCATAACAGATTCCCTACGCGTTAAATCAACGTTAGTAACCAGACCGAAGTTTACGAGGTCAATTTACAAACTTTTATAATTTTCTAATTTACCCTTCGTAGTGTAATTAACAAGATAATTAAAAAATTGAACCAAAAATTCATAAAAATTCAACACCTCTACCACCTCCGGCGCCCCCCCCCCCCCCCCCCCCCCCCCCCCCCACCGCCTGTCACTGCCCTTCTCCCTTCCCCTCCCCCTCCACCAGGTCCGGCAGCTTACTGGTTCCCTCTCATGACAGCACCACCACCACCACCGTCGCATGAGCAATTGAGCACTCACTTAAAAGCGTTATACATACAAATACACACATACCCAAATCAATTTCCCGCATCAATCAACACATACACAACCCCAAATCAACCATGGCATTCAACAACCCACCACCAGCTATCACCATCACTATCACCTATGAAAAAACCACCATCACCAACCCAATCTTACCCGCACTGCCCAGCAGCCACAATGTTTCCACCTCCTACCCTCATTCACCTACGCATCGGGTCGGTGGCATCACCAGAAAAGATTCAACCCATTCCATAGTTATCAAACTCATAACCCAAATCAGTAAACCAAAATATGGGTTTTGTCAAAAATGGTTCAAATTAGCCATGTGTGTATGGCAATGGTGACTTCCAAATTCATCATAAATTTATAGAGAGAGACAGAGAGAGAGAGAGAGAGAATCTGGCCTTGGCCTTTCGATGGGGTTTTGTGGACAGTTATTGATTGAACCCTTGAGGTGGCCGGGTTAGGTTTGGGGGTGGGCCAACGATATAGACAAGTCGCATCGATCAATCGTCCAAACCAGCAAACCACAACAGTGACGAAGCAAACCAGCGAACCATGAACCCCTCTTTACTCCTTCAAACCTCTCCATATAGTGACGAAGCCCCTCTCTTTACTCCTTCAAACCCATCACCATTGATTGTCCTTAACTCAAACAACCAAACCCATCTCAGACGCTCAATCTGAATACCAGAATTTTCAGAATATATGTGTATATAAATATATATATATATAACTATATATATGTATACATAGTGTTAAAGCTGGGTAACAGTATTGCTGTGGGAAAAGGGGTTGGAGAGGTTGCCGACCTTGGGAAAGAAAAGGGCGGTGGCTGTCGTAGGGGAAGGAGGTGTTGGTTCCTTGGGTTGTCCATGGCCGGAGAGGATGGGGAAGATCGGCGATGGAGATTTAGAGTGTGCATAAGCACGTTCATTTACTTAATGTGAGTATATATTTCAACTTTAACCCAAAAAAAAAAAAAATTATGTTATTTATTTCATTAGATTATATTAAAAAAATTCGAGGACAGTAATATAATTAAACAGCCTCAATTAACGCCGGTTCTCAACAAATTCTGACAGGTAATCAGTGTAATTATCAATAATTGAGAATTGTATTCTTAAATTTTATCAAACTTCAGAAGTAGTCAATGTAATTTACCCTTAAAAATAATATTTGAGAGCATAGGAAAAATAATACTATAAATTACATGAATCGGGTTTCCAGGAATTTTAGCAATATTTTTAAAAATTTCCTACAAATTTCTTCAAATGATATTGATTAGAGCTTCTAAAAAGTTACTTGAAAGCTTTCCTTAAAATTTCATGAGAACTTCATTTTCCTGTTCTGAAAGTCTGACAGAGTTTCTTGTAACTACGTTCCAAAGTAACCAACCGACGGCAACTGCCATTCTATGAAGGTTACCCGCAATTAGTAGCAGCATTTCAGTGAAGCATCTCATCAAACCATCGGTGTGAATCATTCAAAGAAGCATCTTAACCGGCTGCTTCGTCATCAAGGGAGCTGTACATGCATTGCACCAATCCATTTTGACAATATAAACAGCCCCCTTCCATCGACAATGCCATTTTGAAGCAACAAATAGCCCACACTCGAATATCATTGCGGCATGAAATAAGCAAAGTAGGAACTTAATAGAGTGCAACTTACTACCAGTATATAATGAAAACCATGGTATACATTTCCTTCCAATTCCCAACAGCATGCACCTTTGCATTCTATATTTTCATTAACAAAAAATCACAGAAGGAATTGCTACTAGACTATCGTTATCTCCATTTTCATTTGATCAAACCTCACAAACAAGTTGACAGGTGCTTGAATTCCACAAACAAATTTCAAATCGCTAATTGTCCACGCTTGAATTTTTCCAAAGAAAAGAATCTCAAAAACGAATGAATCACTGTAAAAATAGAGAGCATTGCTGGCAGGTCAAACTCAATTTCTCATTCTCCAATCCCCACCACATAAGATACGACTATTCTCTGGATCAAGGCTTGAAAGAAATGTACACACCTCAACAGGTTGGAAAGTATCTTCAGAGCCAAACGACTGACAGGTGCGGTGGAGAAGAGTTTTGAGAACCTCCAATGTTGAATGTTCAAAAGAAAATTTGTGGAACTGGAATTTCCCACCGGTGGTCAAAATTTCAAAGAACCCACATTGCCTGTACGACATGTTTTTGGTAACATCACATCAGGAAGCACATGTGACCAAATCTCTGGGGAAAAAGTACTTTGAAGCATATCAACAAATGCACAAGCACAAGAAGTAGCTGTAGCACGAGCCTCGTTCCATATAAATGGATATGTTTAGCGATCAGGCATGTGGAAAGTATGGGTCCATATGAATGTCATGTTTTTCGATTCCCAGAGACACCTGCATTCCGGCATAGGGTTTTTGAAAATAGAGGTCCTTCTGTTGCTTTTTCTAACTCTAGGTACCATTATACTCTCGCGATCACTTTCAGCTAGCATTGCTTCCATTTGATCCTTGAAAGCCTTCCAACTGTGAATCAATTTTGAAAGAACAGTTTCATTTCAGTGACCACTTCTCTGAGGATTTTTCAGAATGCGAGAAGTTCAAATACACCAAATTTTATATCTATCAAGCACAGAGCCAATATCATCTAAAAAGAGATATTAAAATCTTTGTAACCTAAAAGCGGCAATTTATGTAATGTTTCAAATTTTCAAGAGTTGTAACTTAATAGCTGGTTTTCATTTTCACTGGTGCTTCAATGCATGCATCTGATCAAGGTCAAACAGACGCACCCAAGAATGATCAACTTTTACTCTTGATTCAGTAATTTACAGATGCACCAATACACAACTTTCTACAGCAAGGATCTTCCATAAGGTATATGGAACATTACCTGGTGCTTGTGTCTTGCAATAAAACAGCAAGCTGGCTTTTATCAGGCTTGATGGTTTTAGCATGTCCATCATAAAGGAATCTTCGATGGCCCATAAGAAAATGTGGGAAGTTTCCACTCTGAGTTGAAATGAATACCTCGCTAAACAAGCATACCATGTAGTCCAAAGCAGCTAATCTTGAAGAATAGCCCTATTAACCACAAGCAAATAAAGTAGTTAATCAAGTTTGTGCAACTCACTGGTTCTACTTCTACTAGAAACAGGGTTACAATAACCCGTTTAGAATTAATTTTTTCAGGCAACTTGGATCTGCAGACCAATTTTATTCTAATATACTTCATCTGCAGACCAATTCTATTATAATATATTCGATCTGCAGACCAAATTATATTTAATATACGACAATCCGTATAGTATAGAGTCAGTAAAGTAAATTGGTAGTTGAGTAAGTGGCTTTAAGTCAATTTGGCCACCCTTTCAGCAAATCGCAAACAAAAAGGGTTGAATCCTAATGAACTTGAATTGGCTAGTTGTATTTGTTTCCTAAAAACCAAGGTAAAATTTTAGGGGAAGAAAGAAAATAAAAAGATTAGAATGAACATGCATACTATAGAGCATACTCCGTATACACATTAGGCCGCTGGCTGACATGAAAACATTGAAGAGCATCGAGGCTAGTGAATAAAACCATTAAACTCATACAGAAAGGTGGACTCCAGTGCAAGTAGAAAACCTACATGCCTATTTTGTGTTTTGATCCAGACAAAAATCTAATTATGATTTTCTGTGTTTACAAGCTGGAATTTTTTGAGAATTTTTTAATTTTCTTTAAGCCTTCAAATATGGCTATATTCACAACTACAGTGTATCATAAACTTCAGTTCAGTTTTATTCTTCTATTCTTACAATCTGAAAACCATCCATTGACACTTTTCTCATCTTACAATTTGATCACCATCTGTTGTCCATCAAAAAACAGAAAACACACACAAGGGGGTTGGGCGGGGACTAATCTGGGAAAGACCAAACTAGACTTGTACAAGATTGAATGAGTTCAATGATTTCCGTGTTGAATCGAACAAGTTGTCCACTTTGGGGATATCCAATAAAATTAGAATGATATAGAGAAGGTTGGCACAGCCCCTGCTGGATTGAACAGGTGAGGAGTGCAGCTTAGACTCTAAAAGGGAGAGAAGGGAATAGATGAAGAAGACATGGTTCAAGTTAGTACATTTCCAACATTTCATGTAGTATTAAATATTTAGGCCACTGATAAACATGATTCATGAAGTGATTTCTTCTGCAAATCTGTACAGTGGCAATAAACTATAACAATGATGTTCACAAAGATGGTGAGAAGGGATACAATGAGAATGAAATAACGGGAAGACAAGTTGGTTTGCATAGTTATCTAATCTCAATCCAACAAGCTCCCTCAGCAGAGACTTAAGAGGGCATCAGAACACTATTAAGTAATTGGAATAACATGCTGACGTACAAGGCAGCAGAATATCCTACCTCAAACGAAGCGAGCTCATCTGGGGTTGCAAGGGACTCTTTAGTCAATAGAAAGGGAAACATCTGTAGTAGTGGAGCTAAATTTTTCTCAGCCTGGTAAATTTTCCCTGAGGCCAAATAAATTGGAGTGTGGTTGGCGAATCCCATACCTCTCAGCATCATCCCAACCTATGCTGACAGAGAAAAATATATGCAGCAAAAAAGTTGTTATCTGGCAGGACAGAGAGCTACATGTAACAGAAAGAATCAACACCATAAGCTATACCAAATTCCTACCAAAAGAAAAAATAATACTAACAAAGTAGACGTTGAGACAACACAGTCATAAAGACTAACCTCCCATGAACTACCTCTAAAAGGGTTTTACTAGAAAGAAGAAACTGAACCAAAAAGGAATGTGATACTAGAGTTCCGAAAACTAACCTCCAAAGGGGTCATAGGGCACTTTCCCTTGATTCGATTGAGGCCAGGTGCAATGACACGATCTTTACGTTTGAATTTCTCTCCCCAGCCCTTTTCCCTTATGGATTCCATTTCAAAATTTTCAGCCTCTCCTCCATCATAAACACAGCATGAGAAGGCCACCATGTCCTATGCTTGAAGATCAACTACTAATTGAGTTTCATTAGATAATGAATTTTAAATAAATCAAAATTTCATGAGAAAATAAATCCAAAATAAAAATCAGTACCTCCTCAAACCGAAGGTGGATGGAAACATATTTTCCACCAGTACTTGAGCTCTTGTCAATCATCCGGTTGACTAATTTCTTTGCAACCTTAGAGATAGGAAGAGAGAATCTCAATGCTTCATAATTGGCTAGGCATCTCAAAAATTGAATATGAGGTGGAACATTCATAGCTAATCTGTTTGCAAAGGGAGCAATGCGGATAACTCTGCGTCAAACAGATAAGTGATTAGAAATAAGTCTGCTACAATATTTCACAGCAACTTCGACTCTTGCCAGATAAAGAATGCAAATTTAAATTGGAATTGTCCCACACTTTGATGTTAGGATTGGGGTAACAGCAATTTGATAAAGGATAGAGTCATCAAATATGCAATTTACGAAGCAACTTGAATCAGATAGGCCGAATATGAACTTTGTTTCTAATTTCATATATGCCTGCATAAAGTTTAGGACAGCATCAGTTCTTGGCCCGCAGAAAACCTGTGTGAATGAGTTCACATACAGGAACATGCATCTAGTTATAGGATTCAGTTCAAATAAACAGAAGTTAAACTTAGGAGTTCAAACACATCCAGCAGAGGAACTTCACACATCTTAAGGTGTTCGCATAACCATAGACTGTAAGTTGCACAGCCGGATGAGATTTTTGTCAATAAAGCATTACACAACAAAGGTTAACATGGATTCCTTGTCAAAATTCCATAGCCATTGCCTATACTGTGTAACACTTCCCTTATAACTCAAAATTTTATTTCCAATTAAATCAGGCATCAATGTCAACCAGGAGTTCTGCTTATTCTAAGACTTGGTATTGCTAACTCAAATATAAACACACCAGCCTCAAGTATATGTTTATTTAACGAAGGTAACTGACAAAATAGGGAAGATCAACGCCTTCCAGCTTTGTTTTATTCCTTCAGTTTGCAGGCCTCTACATGGTACACAGAGGAACCATTCAAATACACTGTCATGCAATCATTGATCTGCAGAGTTTAACAGAATGAAAACACATCCAGAGCTCCACCCTTTACTCATCCATATTTTCTGAAACTGAGTAGCAGAAAAAATAGGGTTGTAAATTTTAGAAACAAAAAGAAAACCAGGATGGTATTGTGCATATGGACCATCAATCTGTGCATTTGTTAATTGCTGTACACAATTACTAGATAGCTCCAAGATTCAGTTTGTTGATATCCCTGATTATCATTCTAAAGTGCACCCATTTATTAAATTACATAAAGAGATGAATTAGAACGGAAAGAGGAAGAGACAATCGTTAAGTACTTACCGATGTTCACTCAAGACAGGATACACTTCTTCCAAGTAATATTTGGTTGTAGCCCAAGCCTGGACGCGGAAATTCGGTATATTGCTGATGTTGAAATCATATACTTCCATCAAGTCCTCAGGTAGCTCACGAACCACTTTTACATAATCCTCAAGGGTGGTTATAAAATGCTCCTCATCATAAATATCACTAAACTGACTGCAAAGCAGCAAAAAATAAATCAGTAAATGAAAAGGCAAAGCATGCACAGGTTTTCTTAAGCTCTTACAATCGAATGTACCAGTTTTTAAGCGCTTTTGCCTGCTAAATCTTATATGAAAAAGACACTGTTTGTCTATTTCAAATCATATATACTTGTCAACTAGCATCAACTTAAACACTTAAGTGCAGTTGTACTGGAAGGTTGAACAATTTTCATTCTGATTTAATGCACAAAAAAACAATAACGGAAGGAAAATAATTCTTTGCCTTGCATCCCTCCAAACATTGTGCAAGTCAAAGTGAGGGATGACCAGTGTAGCATTCAAAAGTCCAGCCACAGCCACAGCATTGCAGATCTGCAACAGAAGAGGTAAAGAAAAAAGTTATGGTTAGGAAAAAACTTCGTAAGCAGCTGTGCAGGATAAAATGGGCTGTCACTTGCACCCATGGCCAGCTTTATACTCCATTTGATGGTCAGTAGACTCAGAAAGGGAAAGAAAAGTTTCATAGTTGTCAGATTTCAACTTTTTCCTCTTTCTTTCATCTTCCTAGGATGCAAATGAAGTAGAAACAAAAGATTTTATACAATACATTTATGTTCCTATCACCGTTTACAACTTTTTCAAAGACTTAAGTGTTGTGATTTAGATATGGTTGTATACATTTAAAAGTTATCTCAGTCGTTCTATTTTACTTTAGTTTTTCTCCCTAGATATTGTTAATTGGCATATGATCTTCATTAAAATTATATAAGGTTGCATTTTAAATTACAAATTTGGATTTGATTGTCTCAGGAGCATAACTAAGATCTAGATTCAATGACTTGGTTTTAATTTGAAGTTCAACAAGATGCAAGGAGTCTGAGAACTTTATTTGGGTGGATTCAAAAACAAGAAGACAGGAATGATGTAAGACAGAAAGACCCATCACAAGAACATTTCTAGTTACAATATGAGATTTTCCTACCTCTACTATATCGCACACCTTACGTATCATAATCCAATGCTATTAGCTAATTCCCTCTTGCATCTGTAAATTTGAACCCAAAAGTCCCTTCTTTTTCAAATCCATCCATGGAAAGGAACCTAACATTCCAAATGGATAATCATTACTTTTCTGGACTTACCAAAAACTCCATGACGTAGAAGCATTTATAAGCAAACAAAGTTAAAATTCAAAACTTTCTAATTAAAACTGTTTTGGGCATGTGTTAGATCATCTGTGTTTGCTGAGAACTGTTCTTATCAGGATTTTACTACTGGTTTTAAAAGTTGAAATATCATACATAGCCTCACTGCAAAATATAAGATATGATTTAGGAATTTCAAAAATTGGAGTGAACAAGTATGCATTTGGATTTTTTTTTCTTTTTTCTTTTTTCCACCTGTTTGTTGGGAAATAAGGGGAGGGGGCGCATTGTTGTGATTAAGCATTTTGAAGGAACAGAGACTTGGGTTCAATATAATGACTACTGACATAATGCAATTAGGAAAATTTACAGAAAGTGAAGCAGAATAATAACTTGTGGACCAAGTAGGTGATTAATTACAAGAGAAATCACATACTGATGAACGCTGTTGATTAAGGCCACCATTAGCTTCAACAATGAAGTAAGGACCATGCGTAGAGGACCCTAAAATGCAAAACAATTAGTTCATTAGCCCATAAAAAGAAAGCTATATTGCTTAACTTTCTTTATTGCAGAAAATGCTGACTCAAATACTAATCCAACTACCAAATACTAGTTTGCTAAATGGGAATAATGGCAAAGTTGCTCGGTCAAATAGTTGAATGCATTATTGCAACAAAATCGAGGAAATTAAATAGATCAAAACTAAATCTTCATACCTAATTTTCGGCCAACTGCAGTTTTTGCGCAAGGTTTCTGCTCTTTCAGCTTCCTCTTATATCTCCATACAGAGGACAGCTACGACAATAAACAAAACGTCAACTCAGCTAATCATAGATGAATCTTAAAATATAAATAAGATAAACCAATTTGACATTTGTTTCTTCTCTGATCAGGCCTTATTCTGGGATCAAAACCATTAAAATTGGATATAATTAGGGAACAAGTTATAAAAAAAGTATTCAGTAAATAATGTTCCTCAACAAAGCAAGAATATTAGAGAAGTTCACTGAATTTTCACTGCTAATAGTCTTGTTTGATTACATTAGTTTCTTTTTTATTCCTTTTTATTTTTGGGGGCAATCCCCTACAGATGAACATGTTAATTGAATACACTTCAGTTTCAAGAGCAGTGTCCTACCAAAAATGACATTAATGTATCATAGTTGGTCTCTGTTCACACATAATCTGGCACAGAATTAATTAGAGCAGGGTACTGATGTTGAAAGAGAGAGATGACTAAACATCGTAGTACATCAATAAAACCGCATTTACCAGAAACTCTTCCCCAGAGAAACCAGTTTAAGTAGTTCTGTTTCTCAAACTAATTAGAAGCTTCTCAGAAATAGATGGACAACTCTACTTTAACTTCCCCGAGAACATTTCAAATACTTCTAGAAACTCTCTGGTAAATGAGATATTATATAGGAAGCAATCCTAGACTTCCAACAAAAGTATTTTTTCACATGGTAATTGTATATGGCCTTCTCTCCATAACAACAAACTCATAAGATTTCTCATTCCTCTTCAAATTGTTTCAACTATCATGTTTTCCAGTTCCTCATTTCAACCCCATTTTACTTCCCACTAATGAAACTAAGGTAAGACAAGCCCATCAATTAGGTGGAAGGTGGACAACAAGGTTCAAATGCGTAGGTTGTCCCGGTGATTTTTTTTATTTTTTATAACAGGGGTGTCCCCACCTTTGGTAGGACTAATTCCCTGTAGAGAGCTAGCGCAGCAACCCACCACCATGACTCTCCACTTAAATCACGAGTTTAATTCCAGGGGGAATCGACCGTACGTCTCACCACACAGTCCCTTGCTCACCCTTAACACTAGGCCACCTCGTGGGCAGTTAGGTTGTCCCGGTGATATTGGCAGGGGATACACTAAGAAAGTAGCCAATGCTGAGTATGTTCTTTCAGAATCTTCTAATTTTATTGTCAACTGTCATATATATACTATCGCAGATTTGCAGACACCAACTGCATGGGAAAATAAATCCCAAAAGCAATTCTGTCCCATTGTTTTGATCAATCAGTGTCCATGACAAGAGTACAATTTTTATGTTGTTTCTTTGTACATTAAACTCCTGCATTGCACCAATAATAAAAATAAAAATAAAAATAAAAAAAAGATTCCAGCATTCTACTAATTTTTCCGAGGACATAAAACAAAGTTTTGATAGTATCTCAATTGTGAATTCATCAAACAGCTAGACCAGGTTTGCATACGGACAATAAATTACGGAAAAACATATTTGCATATGCACAATAAGTTACGTAATAACATATTTGAAACTCCACTGGCAAAGGCTTTTCGCAAGCTATCGAGAACCAAAGTTTCCCATGTAAACTAAAATAGTTTACCTAAATTTCCATGTGCATCAGTCAAATAGTATTTTATGGATTTGACAATTGATATGAATGAGGAGCCAACAATGTATGCAATGCGATGGTTTATAGGAAAATTAAATAAAGAAGAAAAGATGAGCCAAGGTAGCCAATTAGTTGTATAATAGGATCACTTGGGTGGTACTTCGTAACAAAAATGACCCAAAATTAAAATTAATTTTCTATTACCGCACTTTCTTAGCAACCAAACAAAATTTTGGGGAGTGTAAGATCAAATGAAAAGAAGAAGGAAGCCCATTAAGAACATCCATTTTAGTAGAACTTCCAAAGAAAGAAAAAAAATTCAACATCTTCCTACTGCTTTTTTGTTCCTTCTCGCATTGTCTCGTCAATCAAACCGAAAGTAAATATAGAGCCAAAGAAACAACCAAATGTAAAAGAAAATTGAAGAAGCCCAAAGAGCAAACCTCAATTGCGGACGAATTGTCAGACTGAATATCATCCCAAAGCTTTTGGAAGATCTCGTGGCTGCGGTAGATGGACCCAGGTAAAGGATGCGGGCGCATCATTGAATAGAACGGACCCGCGCACATGATCAATCCCGAGACGTACAGAAGAGGCAACAACAGGAAGTATCTCAGGCTTCGCCGGAGGAATATTCCGGCGAGGAAGCTTTCCCGGCGGGAAAACGAGTGAACTTTTGACGGAACCCGTCGCCGGCGGCAATGGGGGAGAATAGAGTGACGGCGAGGTGATGGAGGCGGGCTCGAAGAATTGCTGTCGCTGGAGTACCCATTGGTGGTGGTGGCGGTGGTTGTCTGGTGGTAGTGGGTCTTGGGTTTCATGGGTGGCAGTGGCTTGCTGTTTGAAGCCATGCAAGAAAGTGATATTGTAGAGAGAGAGAGAGAGAGAGAGAGAGAGAGAGAGAGATTTTGATGTTGCAGTGATGAGGAATTGGGGTTTTGATTTATTCTTATGGGTGTACGTCTCCTGTTTTCAGGGACTCTTTTTGCTGAGACTGAGAGAGAGAGAGAGAGAGAGAGCAGGGAGCTTGGGCGTGGCTTGGAGCCGAGAATGTTGAATGCATGGAGTGCAATGCTTGGAAATACATGGTTTGAGTGAAGTGCTTCTACAAAAGAGCATGTTATTCTTTACGCTTTATATTAAATTTTAAAAAATTTATTTTTAATTATAACAATTAAAAATTTTATTTTTAATTTGTTACAATATTAATTTTGTGCTAATTTTTATTTGAAAAATAAGTAAAAAAAATTCACATGTAACAAGTATATGACCAAAATCAAAGGACAACAATGTAAAATCTAATTAACTCTTTTTCCTAAGAATTTATCATAAATTTTTTTAAAATCACTTCAAAATTGTTAACATAATCATCTTTATGATGTTCATATAACGTAATTAGGCCTCATGTAAAACTTCAACTCAACTCATGCATAATATGTGTAAAGTTTTAGATTTAAAAAGACTAAATTTTATATCTTTACCCTTTAAAAAAGGTCATGTGCTTGTCACATGAGAATTTGTTTTCAATTTCTTAAATAGATGTTAGTAAAAAGTTGACATTGTAACAATTTAAAAATGTAAGGACATATTTGTTACAAATAAAAAATAAAGATTGTAAACTAAAATTTGGTATAAAGCCAATAGTGCAAATTATAATTAACCCAAAAAAGTAACTTTTCTCTTACTCAAAAAATGCAACCAAACATCTAAGGCCGTTTGGTACAATTTTTTTTTAACTTTTTTAATTTTACTTTTTTAGCTTATTAGTAAAAATACTAAAAAAAGATTTTGTTTTTTAACTTATCTTTAACTTATAAAAGTAAAAAAATAAAAAAATAAATAAAACTTGACTTTTTTTACTTATAAACTAAAAGAAGTTATGCAAAAAAATCTCACCAAACGGGTCTAAGTCTGCTAATTGCCAAGATCCTCTAAAACTCGTGCTTTCAAAGATCTGAAAAAAAAGTTAAAAAAACCATTGATCAACGATGATCTATCTTCTTATTTTGCTGTGATTTGTTATAGTACTTACACCTAATTAATGAGAGAAGCGTACGGTAATATTACGAAAACAGAATTTACATACACAAATATCACACACGCATAAACATATTTGTGTACATATATATGTTTAGCAAAATTTAGACTCCAAGATACCATATAATGAAATTACCGACTGTTCAAGAAATTTCTCCGGTCACCGAAAAAGTGGAGGAAAATTGGGTGTTTGATACTTGATTTTCTAAAAGGTTGAGTTCAAGAGAAACAAAGCAACAAACAGGAAACGAAGGGGACGTGACGTGGAAGCAACTATTTTATCTTTGTTTTTTTTTTAGAATAAAAGGTATCTAAACTAATCTAAGTCTTCAAACAAAAAAACTAACTTAAGTTTAGAAAAAGAATAATAGCTCTCGTTAAATAATATAAGTTATTCGATAATCATGTGACATGTTTTCTTTGAAAGCCACTTTATTTTTCACAAATTTATATTATTAATATAATAAAATATTATATGTCAATTTTTTATAAAAAATAACTAATTAGTGCTATCTAACCCTACACTTTCTTCATAGTCAACCCGACCTGGTCATCTTTTTTTTTTTTTTTTTTTTAAATCGATCGGACCTATTTATCAAACGAGTGAAGGCCATACAGAAAAAGGGGAAAGCACCATTAGTATCAGTCAAAATGGGGCTCTCAGCCGCACCCTTTGCCAGACAATCCATTAGGAAATTGGCTTCCATAGAAGCTTAGAAGCACGAATACGAAGCTTAGAAGCACGAATACGAAGCTTAGAAGCACGAATACTTGAGTTTTGTTATGTTGGAGACTATACTCTCTAACATTTTGGACATATATTAGATATGCGTCCAAAGATATTTTATTATCTTTTAATATTTTTAAAATTAGACATGAAGGACACGCATATGTCGATCATTTAAACTCATAAAATATGCAAGTTTAAAAAAAGAATTTTGAATTTAATTGTAAAATAAAAATAATGTGAATTTATACTTAATTTAACGTTTAAGCTTTGGAATATATAATTTTAATTTTAGTTAGTGTTATCTTATAATTTTTATTATATTTGAGTAAAATAATTATATATATTATATAAAAATATATATTTTTTGTTGGGTATAATTTTTATTATATTTGAGTAAAATAATTATATATATAATATATAAAAATAATTTTTGTTGTGTTTCCTTCATGTCATATTTTGTATTTTTTAAAAATTATGGTGTTAGTATGTTCATATCGTATTAATTTTTAAATTTCTTTTATACCCTCATAGATTTTTGAATATTTAGAAACAAATACAGTTTAATGGCCCCCTCAAAATTTAAATTTTTTTACCTTACCCTCATTTGAGCAAAATTTTTTTACCTTAGCCTCAAGTAAAATCATCGGTCCCCCATTGTCTATATCTGTGTTTCCTTAGCTATACGTATGGGGCAAAACGATCTGAAGGACATGGTCCCAACTATTGAATAGAAAGAAACAACTGAAAAAGTAGAGAGAGAGAGAGAGTGAGAGTGAGAGAGAGAGAGAGAGAGAGAGAGAGAGGCTCGCTTGCAAATGAGGGCAGTGTTGATACTTGTTTCCTTGCGAAGTTCAATCCTCGACAGAAAGAAACAAAAAGGAAAAGAATAGAAGGGAAGTTCACAATGGACCCAACTAGTGATCAACTATCCTTCAATCATGCTTTGGCCGTCAATTCATCCGAAAAGAATAAAAGAAAAAGAGAAACAAGCCATTGATCCACTTGCACCAATATAAAATCTCTGTAAGTGTAAAGTATATTTTCATTTGTCCTCTACATTTTTTTATTTTTATTTTTTGTTACAAGATATTTTGGTCTTCGATCAACTATCCTTTCAATCTCATGCAAGACCATTGACCACCATCCATATAAATTCACAAAAAGAGTGGAGAGATATCGAAGTTGAGATTATGTTGATTGAGTTTGCGCATTATATTACTTGTTTTTTGTGTGAAAATATGTAAGACGTGTTACAAGTGTACAATATACCAATATCTTTTTGTTAATATATATGAGATTTCAGGTATAATTGTAATTTGATTTAACTTTGTTTCTCTACAGATATTGCAAGCAGGGGGAAAAATAATAATAATAAAAAACAAAAACAAAAAAAAAATTGCCTGAACATGTTTTTAACCGAAATTCGGTTTTTAAGCTCAAATTCAAGTTCGGCGTAGATTAAGCATGCTATTTTCATAAGTCATATATGCTTTGGTTTAAATATTTCCAAAACTATAACTTCTAGTCATGGCCTAGAAAGAGGGAAAAAAAGAGGTCCTTAATTTCTTTACCACCAATATTTGTTCAAGGTATTTTAAGGTGTCCCAACTAGAATTAATTAAAATGGACAAGAGGGTGATAAAAAAACGGTAGCCTTGTATCCGTTTTTACTATATCCAAGCTTTGTTTATTAATTTGAAATAATATTTTTTGGTATTTTTGAAAACTCAAAGTATAAAACACATAAGTGGGATTCCAATTATTTTATCTTTTTTCTTTAATTCTTTCGACTGGAACATAGAAAAGTGGGGGAGTGATCCCAGTTGGGATGGTGATCATGTTCTTGACAGTATGAGCTTTTTATATTTAAAAAAAGAATAATACTAAACAAATAAATAACTATATAAAATTATTTGCATACATGAAAATAGTTAAACCACTTATTAGCTGGAGCTGCGAACCCGACTCAGCCGCAAAATATGGCTCCAGCTTCCTGCTGAGTTCCCTCAGCCGTACAATGCACAATCTCAGATATATTAATTAATCCTTTGATAATTTAATTAATAATTTCACTCCACAAAGAGAAAAAAAAAAAGCATGGCGCGGAGCAGCGTTGAAAAACTACCGGTTGCCGGCGAGACAGACGGAAACGCAGAGTGGCTGCTGCCGGTCCAGCATTGCTCCCACCACGGAACATTTAATAAAATTACTTTCGGCACTTTATAGTCCCCACTCCCCACATTTGTGGCTTTAATTCCTTCTGACTTTCTAAGGTCGCACTAGAAAAGAAAAAGAAAAAGAAAACTACACTAATGTCATATTCAGTGTAATAGTAATATTATGATAAGTAAATATGTTAAAATTGTTGAGTCAAGGTTGATCCTTGTTGATTCAAGATTAATTCAAATATTGATTTTGATGATAACTAAATCTTGTGTTATGTTACTAACGAATCTATTTAGTGTGCAGATTAATAAGTTCATAACTTAGACTTAAAATTAGATCTTAAGTCTAATACATATCAAAGGAATGCACAACAAGTTCAATATGCAAGCAATAAATTCAAAGGGCTATGCAATGAACCAAACTAAGAAATGATGCATATCTCTACTTCAAACATGTGTTCTACATTTGAAGAGATTGAAGGTGTTCAATTGAAGCTTCTTTCAAGTATGCATAGTTTCAATGAAGATTAACTTACACCAGACTAAAGCCTTCATCAGAATATGCAAAGAACAGTTGAAGAAGTGCAATGCTCAGTTGAAGATGAATTGGCTGTTGAAGAATTTGGAAAATGCTCAAGAGATGATCTCGTCTGGTATGCTTAAGACCAATTCAAGACAATGAGATTGAAGTTGCTAAGAAGATGACTCACAATGAATATCTGATATCTACATGAAATCTAAGTAAAGTATTCTTCTACAATGTAAAGAATCAATAAAGATTAGATGTGTGAACAGATTTCATCTAGTCTGCAATTGTCTCAGTAAAGTAATCTTTAATGAAGAATGAAGAATTGCTATCAAAGAGAGAAAATCAGAATTGAAGCATTGTGAAACTTCATACAATTGAAGAAGATTGGCATTGAAGAAGATGTTTTACAATGATTGAAGAAGCTTTGCAAATGAAGAAGTAAAGTTCAGTTTTAATCAAATGAAGCTTTGACAGTTTGAGATTCAAGAAGAAGATCAAACATTCAATGATTGATTCAATCCAAATTTAAATAGAAGTTAACTCTGATGAGTTAAGAAGATTTGATTGATCATCATACCCCAAAGACATACTTCTTGAAGATCTTATACCAGTGCTTTGATAAGCTTGATCAATAAAAATCTGAATACTGAATTCTGGGCAATGAGGGGACTCATGAAAATGAGGAGTCGCCTCCTGATCACAGACGTAAAAGGCCTGAAGACATATTGAACAATGAGGGGACTCATGGAAATAATGTGTCGCCTCTTGACCTCAGTAGCAAAATGTTTAGAGACCAAATAGACAATGAGTGGACACATTGTTATGAAGTGTCACCTCATGAACACAGACGCCAAAGCTGAAAGTTTAAATGATCAATGAGCGGACACATGAAGATGAAGTGTCGCCTCCTGGTAGCAGAAGCAAAAGGCTGAAATTTTTAAATGATTAATGAGTGGACACCTGAAGCAAAAGTATCGCCTCATAACAGCAGAAGCCTAATATGAAGAAGACAGATGAACAAAGAGTCGCCTCATCAACATGAAGAGGGGACTCATGAACTCAGTGAACTATATCTGATAAATGCAGAAGCAGGAAGTGTCGACACCACAAAAATGGAGCCGACTCCCTCTGTTATAACGGCTATTTTTCTTAACATTATAACGGATTGGACGCACATTAATGATACCCAACCACCTCCAAAGGATGGAATCAATGCAAGGGTATATATACTAGCCTCCAACTGCATTTATACACAAAAATCAAGAGGAAGAAACAACAAGAAATAAGAATCACTGATATACACTCAATATTCTTCCAACCTTCATCTGTGAGCTTTGATTGTAAATCTACTCTAGTTAGAGAGTTTGTTTGTGAGTTGTATACTCTTATACACTTGTAACTGAGAGTTTGAGAGTTCTCTTGTGTGAAGCAAAACTCTTGTAAAGTTTGAGTGGAGCTTGGACAAAACTACTTGGGAATTGAAGAAGCTCGGTGAGGAGTTCTTGTAGAGTGAGCTGAATACTTTGTCAATTAGCAACCCATATTGTAATAGTTGATTACATAGTGGAAGAATGCTTCAAGGAGGTCTTGGGGTGAGGACGTAGATCACGGTTTGTGGTTGAACCTCGGTAAATCTGTGTCTCTCTCCTTTTGCTCTGTTTTCTTTGCTTCTCATGTTAACATTGCTTTGCACATAGATTAACCATTGCTATAATGTTTAGATTAATTTTAATTAATCTTAACTTGTATTAATAGTTGAAAAACCCAATTCACCCCCCTCCCCCTCTTGGATTGCCTATTGGACCACAAAAATCCTAATTAACACTAATGTCATATCGAAAAAACTCGACTTTGGAGGCACATTCATTACCATAGTTATCATAAGCATATGGGTAATTGAATCGGTCAAGATACTAATTTAACGGTTCAACCGGTTATATAATAAATAAATAATAAAAATATATTCAAATAAAAATAATAGTTAAAAAAAAATTATCAATAGGTTAAATGATACTCCTTTTCATACAATAAGTTAAAATAAGCATAAAAAATAAACACTTCATAAGAAAAAGTATAAAAAATTAAATAAACAATGAAAAGTAAGAAAATGAGAATTTTGCATTAGTTGCCTTCTTCTTTTTGTTTGTATCCTCCTCTCTATTTCTTTTTCTTTTCTTTTTTTTTGTTTTCGTTTAAAGTCTTTACTTTTTTATTCTTTTTTTTTTTTTTATCAAAAGACACAAAAAATTATGTTTCTAAAAAAACAAATCGCTTTAAATCATGCACAATTTATGCTATTTTAACTTTATTTAAAAAACCGTCCAATTCTGTAAATACCGACCTGTTCATTAGTTTTTTAAAATATCGGTCTATTCTTCAAGTTCAACTCAGTGTATATATATTTTCAAAAAATTAATTGAACTGAAAGAGTTCAAGATTTGACTTTTGATTAAACTGGTGGATCAACTATTTCGGTCCGGTGCTAATAACTATGTTTATTACTCTTACTGAGCACCTTCTCATTTCGCTTTTTAGCTACCCATTTTTTCAAAATCTTGTTGTGAATGAGGGAGAGGAGTGCCGTGTAATGCGTGTGCGCGAATGCAATGTGTGAAGCAGTTAATTCAAAGATTGTTGAAGTGGCTTTCAAGAATTTTACTACTTCACCCAATAATGTCGAATTATAAGACAATCTAAACAAATAGTAATTAACGTTAGACCTGAGGATAGTTTAGGTATAAAGTAAACTAGACAGATTCTCACAAAACTGAAGTGTTACCTTTGAAAATAGTATTATCGTTTATCTAAACTTTTTAAAATAAATAAAGTAGGAAGAGACTTTGGAACAATGTCACATAAGTTCTTGAACTAGTCCTTAGGAAATATTTTTACTAACTCCTTAATTTCGGATGACTATGATAAAAATTTCATATATTTGTCATATATTCATAAGACTTGTGATGTATTATCGTTGCATTGAATATTTTCTCTTCTATGACCATATCTTTTTTGGACTCCAACTTTGGGATAAATTTTCAATGCCATGATAGAACCCACTATTGCCTCTCATTTTTAGCTTTAAAACGGTGGACTCATCAAATACATGGAAAAAAAAAATTAACCTAAGTAATACCTAACAATGAGGGTGTTACCTTCTTATTCAATTTTCTTTCCAACCATGAAACCCTTGAGACCAGAGTAATGATGTCTCTCCATATATTCACCCATATGCATCATAAATTTGATATAACAATATCAAGTGAGGTAAGTAATTAGTGATTACTAACAAGAAGAGCTATAACTACAATTTTTTTAGATTATGAATTTTATCATCTCTCATTTTAATAAGGAAAAACCTTACTTCTTTTCTTTTTTTACAAAAAATAATTACCATGCACAGTATTGTTTGAATCAATTTATTTAGCAGCTTGATTTTTATTTTTAATAAAAAGGTCAAAAGCGTTATTTAAAAGTTCATAAAAAAATATTGAAAATTGAATTTTAGTTGAAAAAATTAGAAAAGACGAAAATAAGCTAAATATTAACTTATTTTCATCTCTATTAACTTTTTAAACCAAAATTCAAATTTTTACCTTTTTATGGATTTTTTAAGTTATAAGAAATTTTTTTTAAAATTTAATAAAATAAAAAAGTCATAAACTACTTAAATATACCAGCTTATAAAATTGTGTTAAAAATTTGTTATATCAAGATAAATAGATATGTTAAAATTCTAATTAATAGTACTCATTATTCCTATAAAGCCACTAATTTTTTTTTTTTATGATTGGATGTCCAATTCAACTTGTGCGGATGTAACATCTGAGGCGGTCAAATATTATCAATTTGTAAGACAATCTAGAAAAAATAGTATTTGTTCTTAGACCTGAGAACAGTTTAGGTGTAAGAAATCAGAAGACAATCTAAAAAACTAGTAGTTGTTGTCAAGTCACAAAATCTTGGAATCAGCCTTCTGACTCGGATGGGCTCTGATATCTTTCTGTCACGATTCAAAATTTACATGATATCAAGTAAATGCAAGTACTTACATATATAACACTTCCCATCTCCTTTCTCAAATGATGTAAAATCGCAACACATGACCTTGGAGCCAACCTGCAATTATTGTAGTCTGTCAGGATCTTGTACCCGGCTACACACAACTGCTTGGGTTTCACATTAGGTATAAAGAAGACCTGACAGATTTTACTAAGGCTGGAGTTGCCTTTTAATAGTACAATTAATATTTATCTAAACCTTTTCAAAATAAATAAAGCAGGAATAGACTTTGGAACAATGTCACAAAAGTTAATGAAATATTCTCCAAAAAATATTTATACTAACTCTATAATTTTGGATGACTATGATAAAAATCCATATACTTATCCTAGTTTCATTAGTTTGGACGTGACATCACAGTTGCATTGAATATTTTCTGTTCTATATCGTGACAATTTTTCATTTGGACTCCAACATTGGGATATATTTTCAATGCCACAATAGACTCCCCACTATTATCTCTCATTTTTAAGCTTTACAATGTGGAATCATGAAATACATGAAAAAAATAATAATAATAACATAAGTAATACCTAAAAACTAAGGATGCTACCTTCTTATTCAATTTTCTTCCCACAACTTTGAGACCCTTGAGCCTAGAGGAGTTATATCTCTCCATATTTATATATATACACATTCATGTGCAACATAAATCTGATACAGTAATATCAAATGAGGCAAGTGATTACCAAAAAGGAAGAGCTATGCCTACAACTTTTTAGGTTAAGAATTTTATCATCTATCTTCTTTAATAAGGTTTATTATTTTTTATAAAATAATTACCATGCACAGTATCATTTGGACCAATTTATTTAGCTGCTTATTTAATGAGCTTAATTTTTATTAAATTTTTTATTTTTAATAAAAAGGTAAAAAGCATAACTTAAAAGCACATAAAAAGATTTGAGAATTGAATTGTAGTTGAAAATTTTTAAAAAGTCATCTTTATTAACTTTTTTAAAACAAAAAAACAAATTTTTACCTTTTTGCAGATTTTTTTAGTTTATTTTTTCTAACTTTTACCAATAATTTTAATGAAGTTAATAAAAAAAAAGTCAAACTACTTAAATAACCCAACTTATAAACTTATCATGGCTTTGGATATGACTTTTTTGCTAGCTAGATCCAAACAAATTATAATTAATGCTAGTGGAGCAACAAAAAGAAGGAAGAAATTTGAATCCTCGTATAATAGAGATCTTCATTCTATCAACTAATAAAATAGATGTAAGCTTGTCAGATATCATACTAAAAGTATGTCATTTTATACTAAAATTTATTTTCCTCTCTATAACAACAAATCATTTATTTTCAATTAAGATTTTAATCAACTTATTTGAACCATTAATTTTTATTTTAACTAATGTGTAATGAAAAAAATCCTAATCCAGAACGGAGATACTCTGCATTTAATGATGGAGCACAGTATGGAAGGATAGCAATCTAATGGTGGGCCAGATGATTCCACAAAAAAAACAAAAGCACAGTACATATTGGGTGAAAGTAGGCCATGGTGTTGATGTAATTTTGAACAGGAAACACAAAATAGGTGGGTGCATAGACTTTTTCCGCACACTGCACAAACAGGAAAGTTAAAAGCTGCCATACTAGAAAACCCACTTAAAAAGGGCGTTTCAGTTTTAAACTAGAATTCTAAATATTTTAATTTATCATTGAATATTAAACTTACTAAATAAAATGTGATTTTAAATTCAACTTTAGCATATTGATTTAAGAAGGGTAGTTGCAAGAAAATCAATTAAAAATAATAAAAAAAACATCATCTAATACTGACCTACCTAATCATAGGATACTAGTTTTTGACATGTATAACAAATATGAATAATAAAAAAAAAACTAGTTGCTGACATGTGTAAGAAAAATAAATTATAAATGTGGCAGTTTTATTTTCAGATTGGTAAAGAAAAAGAAAAAAAAAAGAAGATAGGATCTTTACTTTTGTTTGGTTACCTAAGGGAAAGAAGAAGAAAATGAATAGGCATATTTGAAAACATTCATTCTTCTGTTTATATGTAAAAAAATGTACAACTAATTTTTTTTCCTTTTTTGTCCTTTCCCTTTCTCACAACAAATTTTGAATCCAAATATGGCATAAATCCCTTCATTTTGAATTCATAAATTCAAATGCAACCCTTGTGTTTGGCTTTTTGTATTAAATAGCAATTTTGAATTCTTATTGCCGTATGATTTTTAGATATTTTCGGTGCAAATGTGTGAAGTGTAATTGGACTTAAAATATATAAAATCGAGTATTTCTAGTAGATTATTTGTTTATTTTTTTTGGCTAATGGATTATTTGTTGTAAAAATAAACGTGTCCTTGGTTTTTTTTTTTTTTTTTCCTTCTCCTTAAGAATTATGTTGTTTATGAAGGCAAGACTAAAGCCCAATTATATAGAGAGGCTTCATGAAGGTGAATTTTCAAGAAGTTGAGCGTGACAATGGCCTCATGAAGAAGTTGAGAGAGTGGTGGAGAAAGGGACTGGATACGACGTGGAGGAGCTAGGAATGGTATTTAATCAAAGGTAGACCCAAATGGGACCCTTCTCATAAATCATAGTTTGTGTTGGCTCTTGAAAGAGCACAAAAGGATAAAATTGTCATTTAATAATAACAGGAGACAGGTTGATGCGTCCACGTGGGGAGAATCAATGTGATTTTGCAAACTTCAGGAAAAAAAAATCATTTTTCGATAGAAAATGATTGCTCTGTATTTCATCTGAGGCGTCTGATCCAAGAATTAATTCATCACCGAGGAGCATAGTTAGTCCATTGGTCGCCACGCATTCTTGTGGTTTGAGTTCCTCTCATCAGAGAAATTATTACTCAGTAGAGTTCTCCCTTCCAGGACTTTTACTCGCATTATTTTTGCTCCTTTACTTTGGCTAACCATTACACCTTTTGGGAAATAAAATATCCATTGAATTCTAAATACTCATTTAGCCTCTTCTCTTATAATAAATAACTTTTTTGTCTTTTCCTCTACTAATTTCGCTATGGCTTCTTACCAGCCCTAAACACCTTGGCTCAATGGGCACAACATTGTAAAGTTACTTCTTCTATATATGCTTGCTAGGAAAGTTTCTTGTAGAAAAATTGACAACCCCAAGTTATGTAACTTTGGGTGCAAGTGGTAAAACATGATCACATGAACCTCTTAACATCCCAATTTTTTGCCACCCTGCGTGTCAATTGGCCTGAGTCCAGGATGTTTGATAACTATACATATATATATATATATATATATATGCGCATGTATATTTATATATATAATGGGCAACATATGCTTCATTTCCACTTCAGGATCAATGGGGTTTATGGCTCATCCACAGATCCTAAAATGTACATGAGTCCATTTACTTAAGTTTTCCATAAATTCGGGTGCTGCATTCACTAGTTAATTTCCCTCCTAGGTATTACTAGTTTCTCTCTCTCACTACTCACTAGCTATCTGTAAGTACATTTTTGCCCTTCTTTTTTTTTTGTCTCATAATGTTCTTTCAATATCAGCTTTCCCTTTCAGAAAACTATGATTGACATACATTTACCTGAAAGTAGCTGGGAAGATATGAGGAGGAGGGTGTTGGATTCAAAGATAAATGCATAGATTGTCATCTGCTTCCTTCCAAACCAACCACCAACCTTTGCAAGGTTATGGTGGTGACCATGGTGGACCTCCACCTCATTACATTACAGCAGCTACCCCTACCTACCACAGAGAAACAACTGCAGATGAATTGTATTTGGGCCACAAGCAGTGTCAGTGCCACAGCTAGCGCCTCACCGGGCACATGAGTGACTTCAGAAAATGTTTTTGAAATAACCCTCGGGAAGTGCTCAATAGCTGGGCTGTGTTGCAAAATGCAATTACGCACAGGTGAAAATATTATGCACAAGAGGGGTGGTCCTGTGTTAGATATACAAATTATTCTTCACAAATCGACCTGTAAAATCAAGAAACGAATCCAGTACGAAGATAGCGTCCGTGATTTAAGTTACTACTACCGTTACGATTGATTCTTTGTGTGCATTTAATGGGTCCCTCCTGTAAAGCTCAAATCTGAGTGGCAGCTACTAAATATTTGCCCGTCTATTCATCATCTCAAAGTTAGTTTACCTAAGCACCCTCTCAATCTGCAACTTGAAACCTGTGGCAATCTTCACCCTTTTTCTGAATCTGTTAGACAAAATCAACGACAGTCAAAACCTTCACTGTGTGTACTATTTTGGCATGGCTTAAAAAATACAAGGGAAAATCAAAGCCATCTAACCACAAAATTCCCAGAACAAATGTCATCTCCTGACAAATATGCATGAACGGAAAGAACTCATCAAGTATAGCCTCTCGGCAGCCTTCACTCCAAAACAAGAGCCACACCTGAAACCATGTACCTGTCAGGCCATTATCAACTTCTCACTTTTAACTCCTCAACCAAAGCAGACATTTACTTCACCACTCTAGGGATCATCAAGCAAACTCACTCCAAAACTGGCTTCCAAGCACACTATAAATAACCCCAGGTCAAAACCATGCTTGTAAGGTTAGTCCTAATACACCTTGAGAAGCATGAGGGGGCTAAAACACAAGAATTTTGAACAGATAAGGCATAGTGGTTCAATATCATCTCTGCTTCCAAAAGAGAATTTTCGGTGATTTAAAACAAGTAGCCCTTGAGAAAGACCATTCAAATTTGAATATTGAAATAAATTGCACTAGCAAGATCCAGTATATGGCCCGGCAACACCTGATGGAACTACATTTTGCAGGGTTGGGGAAATCCTCTAGGACAGTGTCTTAAGCCTTAGCATTAACAGCAATCACACCAAACATTACCATGTGTTAGAAAATTGGCCTTAAGTCAATCTTAAATAACTTCATTATTTAGAGGGAAAAATCCATCTATTATAATCATCATTACTTACAGTTTTGGATATCTCTCTTATGTACATTACAGTACTACGATACGAAGAATGGGATACCAATACAAAATAAAGACAGAAGGCAAATTAGTCTCTTCATCCTGATATTCATGCCACATCTAAGATACTATCCACGAAGCACCAACCCTATCACGAGGAATCAGGCGCAATTCTGAACCGTGTTTAAGGAAGACATTGCCTGAGACAGCCAATCAAATTTACGAAAAATTAATGATTTACATCGTAAATAATATAACACAATAACAATGCTCTATGTACAATTCTCATAACAACATTATCCTCAAAACTTTTTGGAGCAGCCATGAAAATTGCATTAAATGAAGTTAAAAAAAGCACCCTTAATGATATCAGATATCTTAAGCAAGAGTAAAAAAATATGATTTTGAGATTGTGCTAATGCCTAAGAAAAATACATGGATAATGAATGAATAAGCAGAAAATTGTGCATGCCGGCTCCATGAAAATTGCATTAAATGAAGTTAAAAAGAGCACCCATATTGATAACAGATATCTTAAGCAACAGTAAAAAAAATATGATTTTGACATTGTGCTAATGCCTAAGAAAAAATAAGTGGATAATGAATGAATAAGCAGAAAATTATGCAGGCCATACCACAAGGATACTGAATAGATAATGACTTCAAAGCAGGAGAGAACCCAAATAGACAATGCATGCATTGTAACTTGCTTGAAAAAGACTTATCGATGAAGTGGAACACATCCCCTCAAAGAGATACAGACAAACATTGGGTGTAAAAATATTCAATTAGTAGTAGTACAGAGGCCGTACATTCAGTTGCTACAACAGGTATAAAAATGATTCCTTCCCAAGTATAATAAAAATTTTAAAGCAGGTCCATTAGATTTAGATTCCAGTAGTGAATTTCCATCAATTTCAAAAGAAAAATGCTGCTAGTAGCAGATAAAAGAAAATAATGTAATACTTTTTTAGGTAAGTATAAAAGGAAATAATGTAATACTTTTTTCTTTTTGTTGGAGGGGAGATAATGTAGTACTAGAGCCATCCACAGCCAGATTAGTGATACTCTGAATTAAAATGAACTCATTCAAATAAACAACCAAAGCTCAATAAACATGTAATCATAAAATCACATCAACTTTATGTTTCTCATCCTAAAATTGTCTACGAGAATAATTCTTAAGGTTCTTAAACTCAACCTTGAATCCCGAAATGTAAAACTAACTAGTGACAACTCCAAACATGATGACAAAAGTACTTATTCGCCTTCTTCTCTCTCTCTCTCTCTCTCTCTCTCTCTCTCTCTCTCTCTCTCTCTCTCTCTCTCTCACCACACACACCTCTTTTTTTTCTTTTTCTTTTTAATAATGAGAGATTTTATTAAGCTCGTAAGAAGGCATCCAGCTTACGTAGAAAGCACCGGTGATCTAGAAGCCGAAAACAGTCAACAGACTTTCTGATAATTACCTGGCCCATGTGGGACAGGGAAACCACAAATGTCTAGGAGCCAATCTGCTACTTTAAGAGTTCCAGACAAGTTGTTAACTTAAAAAATATAGGTACTACTGAACTCCAAGGAATGAACAAATATAAAGGCAGACCTATAAAGCAAAGCCATAGACTCGGACACAACCTCAGTTGCACAGGCACTTCAAGAAAGGTGTTGTGTTAGTGTCGGGCACAAGCTCAAATGTGTCCTATTATTTTTTTAATATTGTTAGAACTAGACTCACTTTGGAGTTTGAACACTTAGAGGACACACAAGTTTTTCTCTTAGACACATGAAATACATATGGGCCTTGGCACAAGTTTGAAGAAAATAACTTGGGGGCCAATAATTAAAATAATAAAAATGTGATTTACACTTATTAATTCCTCATTTAGGCTTTTTAATTCTACAAACCCTAAAACCTAAAAACATTAATTTGTTTTGGAACAAAGCTTTTTAAAATAGATATTACGACTTTCTTTTCACACTTCTTTTTGAATATATAAAATATGAAGATAAATAATTTCTTACTATTTTGATATAACAACATATAAATATATTTGTAACGTAAGTAGTGATTATTGTCATGCGTATATATAAAAATACATATTTCTTTGTTGCCATGTCCCCACTAGGTCCATGTCATGATCTTTTGAAATTTGTGGTGTCAATGTATTTGTATCATGTTGTATGCCTGTCCTACATTTGAATCCATGCTTCTTAGCAAATTCCATATAACAAAGAATGACTTCACCTTAAATATCCCACTTGATTTTTCCCAAAGTAATGTCTAGCACAGACACTCCTGATTATCTCCAATCCACTTAATACTTGAAGAAGTCTCGAGTATAATCTCACTGCTCTCAAAGACTAACCTATTCACAGCACTTCCCATCCCTTCTACTCAAGATTTTCCCATTGTTCGCTTCACTGCCAGAAGCAAAGTGAAATGTCAGCAAGTTGAGTCACCAGTGCTAAAAGAACACGTTTCAACTAACACAAGTGGTTGTTTTTGTAAGTGACTAACACAACTGGTTGTTAAGATTACAAAGAACAAAAATACTCCAACTGCCACTGCAGTGGAACATTTTGCAAACCACCTACTCCAAATTGTGGGAAGGATATGGTACAATGAACTGTACAAAAGGAAATGTAAATATCACTTCAAATAAGGCAATGCTGTAACTGACAGATCTTTAACTATGGCCACATTTACTTACAACAATATTAGCAGAATACTTTATCAAGTGTTAAAACAAATGCATAAGAGCAAATACCTAAATAAATATGGCAGTCCTGTGTATTGCAACTGCATACATTAGCAAAACTACCAGAAAATTCAAAACAGACAACTGAAAAACTCCAAATACAAAGCATAAGAGCTGGCATACCGGCGCTTTGCTGAGGATTAATTCCAACGCCATCTGCATACAAAACAAACAATGGGTTCAGCACAAAGGGTCTTTAGGTTTACAATTGGTGGCTCTTTAGGTTTCTAAGAGAGAGGAATTTTACAGCCTGTTTTGGAACTCAGGGGTTGGGGGAAGGGAAGGGAAGGGAAAGGAAGGGAAAGAGAAAATGAAGAAAAAGTATTTTTCCTTCCTTGTTTGGTTTTGTGAAGAAAATGAAAGGAAATAAGAGAGAGAAATAGGGAGAGCGATTTTTTGCTTTCCCTCCCTTTTCTCTCGTTTTCCCTCCCCTTTCTCTCTTAGATAGAATCAAACAGGGAGGGGAAATTCCCTTCCCTTCCCTCCCCCAAGTTTGAAACAGGCTGTTAGTGACTTCCTCTGTCAGCTATCATTACTAGAATTAATGCATTGCTATCCTCTTATCAAATCAGTATGCCAAACCACAAAAGATGTGTGCTGAAAATAAAAAGAAAATGAGAGATATTGGGCAAATGTTGTATTACCATAATACTCTACTACCCTAGCGATCTACGTATTTAGAATGCCATTTCAAAACATGGCACATTAGTGTTCCAAAATGGTGAATTTAGCGATCCAATGCGATCCCAAACTTTTTTTCTATTTATTTCTTTGAAGGTCACCTAAGAAGGAAAAAAATAAAATATAATTGAACCAAAATATAGGAAAAATAGAGTCTTGACATAACACTATGTGAAAAATGGGCTATAATACTCCTAGAATGTGTTTTTAGATGATTAATTTGAAAAAACATAAATTATATTTTATTAAATGACTAATTGTTAAAGAAAATTGTTCTAAGAGTATCTTAATTCTACTAGTGTAATTATACAAGTCTACCTCTAGCGTACCATATTTTAGAACATGTGACGTACCACGTTCCCGTTCCATGTAACTAAACGATCCGCGTTCTAGGTAACATAGGGCAGATGAGACTTACTAATTTTGAATAAAAAAGAAAAAGAGCAGATGAGTCATTCAATTATCCAACCTAGAGGATAGTTGTGACTTTAGGGTGTGGCACACGACATATACATTTTAGTAATTAATTATACATTAAAGCAAGTAGGGAAATTTTAATAAATAACTGTACTCGAGTCATAGAGACTTGAGTAGCTTCATTCATTTCTTGTTTAGTTAGTTTAATCATTAATGACAAGAATACCGGTCCAAACTCAATCAAAGTTACAGCAAGTTCCCTCCTAGCTTGAATTGAATAAGCCATTTGCGGCTTCCATACTCCAAATACTCTAATTTAATTCTCCAAAATTGTGAGCAATTGGAAAACCCTCAAAAATTAAATAGCCTGACCTGGCTGAATAAACAAACCTACACGGGAAATTACAGACGATTGTTTGAAGCACAAAAGACTTAAAATAACTTAATGTATTTCCTGATTAGAGCATTCGATGACAAGAACTAATCATGACTTCATAACAAATATGACTTTGAATCACAAAAGACTTAGATAATTCAATAACAAGAACTACTAGTCATGACCTCATAACAAATATGACTTGCCTTTTTTCTTTATACTCTTTTGCATATTCTCCATGTAGATAAATAGGAAAATCAGAGGGTGTACAGATCATTTTTATATTCCGTGTGTACTGGGTTTCACCCCTCTTTCGTGCCTTCTAATACACTGATAAAAAAATTAACTAAGGAGTCCCCTACTGGCTTAAATCGGATAAGCCATTTGTCAAAATTTAATTTCTCCAAAATTGTAAACAATTGTCATGCTTTCAAAAGTAATCAGCCTAATCAGGCTGAATAAACAAACCAATAAGCGAATGTACAGATGACTGCTTGAATCATATGTACTTAGAAGAGCTTCATGGATTTCCTAACAAATAGTACCCTTCTATCTCAAATCAAAGAAACCATTTGTAACTCCTATACTTCCAATTACTCAAATTAAAAGTTCTAAGAAATTGTAAGCGATTGTCAACCGTTCAAAAACAAAATAACCTAATCTGGCTCAATAAAAAAACTAAGGGAAATTATGATGATTGCTTGAATCAACCACACTTAGAATAGCTTATCCAATTCTGGCTAAGATAATTCAATGAAAGGAACCACTAGTCATAACATAACAAGTAATGTAAGGAGACCCCTCTAGCTTGAATCAAACTAACCATGAGTGATTTTGACATTCCAATTACTTTAATTAACTCCCTGAACTTGGAAGGGCTATCAAAGATTCAAAATTCAACGGCCCAATCTGGCTAAATAAACAAACCAACAAATAAGTAATCAAAAACATTAGTGCAACATTCATCAAATACCCAGATAGAAAATTTTCACACATCCTTTACGAAATGCAAAACCCCAACAACAAATGCAAGGAGGATTAGATGGGATGTGAATAACCGTTGGTGATAATAGCGCTGGTTTGGGGAGGGACTTTGAACTCTTCGGCAGCGAATTTGAGAACAGCGGTGAATGGGGCTGCTTCAGGAACGCTAAACCTGAAATGCAGAAATCGGAATCGAATTTTTCAGAATTTGTTTTGGTAAGCAGCTGGAAACCCTAGAAAGAAAGTTTTGCAGGTTTTACGGTTTGCACGGACACTTTGAAGGGAAGCTTCGGATCGGAGGTGAGAGTGACCTTGAATGAGACCTTCCCACCAGCGCCACCACTCGCCATTTTCTTGTGATTCTGAGTTCTGGGGTTTCTTCTTCTTCTTCTTGGGTATCGTACGGAGGCTGAAACAAACGAAGAGGAATATATTTGAGGTTTCGTGTATAGTTAACGCACAGGCAACGGTAGGGCGTGGGTGTGTTTGGACGCTCTTCGGTGCGCCCTGATTAAGTGTGGTTGTGACAAGTAGTGGTAAAAAATATTTTAGAAAAATAGCATTAACTACCCTGAGATTTGGGATCTTACACTTAATACCCTTTTAATATTAAAAATTATATTAATTTACATATTAGAGGAGTCCTAGCAACCATCGTGAAATTTTTTTTTTCCTTATTACCCCTATTTAAAAAGAGTAATTTAATTAAACAAAATTTAAAAGTAATTTCTTGGGTAAAATATGTCGTTGGTCCTTATAGTTTTAAGTAAGTTTCGTTATAGTCCTTATAGTTCCAATTGCAACAATTTTAACTTTTAATTATCAATTTTGTTTCTAAAATGTCTAATTGGGAACTGCCTTTAGAGACTTGGATGGCAAATGAACATGCGCTATGCACGTGGGACTCCTACAGGGGTAATATGGTATTTTGGACCATAAACACCCCCTCCGCCCCCCCCCCCCCCCCCCAAAAAAAAAAAGAAAAAGAAAATCGTGTAGATATACATATATCCAACTAAATCCTAACTTTTGCAAATCATAGAAGATGAGAAACATAGATGGAGGTAGATAAGAGGAAGAAAGGAAAGAAAAGTGAGACAAAAAGAATATGAGATATCTTGGATGGAACTATTACGTTGCCACTGTGGGAGAAGGACACAGTTAAGGACATCTTGGATTGATAGCAACCTTGGGAGGAGGTTTTTAGGTTGTTCGGCATATGGGGTAAGTGTATTGCAGGTTTATTTTATTTTATTTTTCAAAATTATTATTTGAAATGCTAATACATAATTCTGAATAAAATGCAAAATATGGGTTCATGTGGATTCTTTGAATGGATAGATCCCCCCATGAATGTTTGTTCTAGGGAAGCTATACCAGGTCTTCTAAGAATAACTACTTTGTTGCAAGAACAGCTTTAGAAGGTCAAAGCAAGAAAGAGAGGATTATTGGCCTCTGTGATCTTATGGTGGCATTTTGGTGATGGACCTTCAAATCAGGTGGAGCTTGGAATGGAAAAAAGTTGAAACTAATGTAGGCTTCTGTTATGTAACTGGTGTTTAGTTCGGACAGAAAAAGAATATCATAAGTGATATATGGTTGGTTTTGTAAATGCTTATGCATTGTTGCAAATGTATGTAAGTATTGTCAAACGCAATGAAAAGTGTTTTGTGAAATGCATTGTTATGTTCAAATATTTTGTGAAATTCATTGTGTTGTTTGAGAATTGAAATGCATTATAACACAAGCACAAAAATTGAAATGCAATGTAAAATACATGATAACACAAAACATAAAAACTGAAAGCCAACATAACTGCAAACCGAAATGATATAAAGTTGGAGTGTTTCTAAACCAAAAGATGCAACACATCTGTAACACAAAAAAGATCTAATGTTTTTAACATATAAAATGAAGAAACACATCTCATGTGTAGGTCAATTGATATTTTCTTCTTGTCTTAACTAACTTGGTTGGCTACCAATTAAGTTACCCACAACTGATCTTCCACTTTTATCCCTTGTTGATTGACTTTCAGGGGGGTTTACCATACTTGATTTGGTTGGTTTTGTAAATGCTTATGCATTGTTGAAAATATATGTAAGTATTATCAAATGCAATGAAAAGTATTTTGCAAAATGCATTGCGATGCTCAAATATTTTGTGAAATTCATTGTGATGTTTGAGAATTGAAATGCAATGTGAAATGCATTATAGCACAAGCACAAAAATTGAAATG
Organism: Euryodendron excelsum; assembly: GCA_033060915.1. Lineage (NCBI taxonomy): Eukaryota > Viridiplantae > Streptophyta > Magnoliopsida > Ericales > Pentaphylacaceae > Euryodendron > Euryodendron excelsum. Next base: position 20,416,437 of record CM065389.1, on the reverse strand, counting down.
CAATGTAAAATACATGATAACATAAACATAAAAACTGAAAGCCAACATAATTGCAAACTGAAATGACATGAGGTTGGAGTGTTTCTAAGCAAAAAGATGCAACACATTTGTAACACAAAAAAGATCTAATGTTTTTAACATATAAAAAGATGAAACACATCTCATGGGCAGGTTAATTGACATTTTGTTCTTGTTTTAACTAACTTGGCTGATTACTAATTAAGTTGCCCACATTTGATCTTCCCTTCAATTCCTTATTGATTGACTACCAGAGGGGTTTGCTATACTTGCTTTCGTTCTTCTGAACATGGGTGGCTAACTGGAAGAAGGATTCCCTATACTTGATCTTTTTTCTCGTAGCTATTGGTGGCTAATTGGCAGAAGGATTCCCCATATTTTCTAGATTCCTTTTGACCTGCAACTTGAAACTCAACCAATTAATAAAAGGTTAATGCATTTTGTTGACACACTTTATTGCCATCACATATAAAATCTTACTGGAAATTTTTTCTATTGCTTGTTCCTTGCTCAGTAGGTTGCCTTCTTAGGCCTTACTGACTCATATATTGCCTTTTTAGGCCTTGTTACGCCTTAGTTTGCCTTTTCAGCTCCTTTTGTTATGATCAAATTTACCACATATACTACAGGCGGTTGTTATGTTTTGTTGTTTTAACTTGTAGGTGTTGGATCTATACCTTAATTTTGATGATAACAAATCATTATGTTGTTTTTCTAATGAATTTACTTTATATGCAGAAAGTATTTATTAATTCTATTCACACATTGCTTAAGAATGATTACAATGAAGGATCTGATTAGAAGATGGATTTGGAAGCTTGATGAATGAATTTGGAATGATTTAGATGATTGGTTGGTCACCCTACAAGAAGATTATTTAATAATCTTATTCTTGAAGAAATTGAAGGTGCTCAAGTTGATCAACAATCATTGAAGAAAGTAGACAAGTTTTGGATGCATATCTTAATGGATTGACAAAGTTGAAAATTGTTGGAGGAGCCTTACAAAGAATTTATTGAAGGTGCTCTGCTTATCTAAATTTATTTGAAGGAGTTGTGAAGACTTGATGCCTTGAAGACCTTATTGAATAAATTGAAGAAGCTTTTGACCATTTTGAAGGTAGTTGATTAAGTTTTAAAAGAAGGTTGAAAATACAGGGCACGAGCTGCCACCTGTTATAGGAGCTAACACTTTTTAGATATCTAACCTTGAAAAACTGAACTTAAAAGCAGCAAATGTCAATACCCTATATGAGAGTCGACACCTATGGTTCCAGTGAGCTCAGGTCAGAAAAATGAAGCAACAAGTGTCGACACCCTATATAAGAGTTGACACATATAGTTCTAAATAGCTCAGGTCAAAAAAATGAAGCAGAAAGTGTCGATACCCTATACGAGAGTCAACACCTGAACGACAAAGAGAAGATAACTGAAGAAACAAGTATAGACACCCAATACGAGAGTTAACACCTGAAGGAAATTTGGGCTGTAACAGTAATATTTTTAAACGTTCTACAACACTTATTTTGCATCTCCCAACTACCTCCAATGGTTGGATATGATACAAGACTATAAATACAAAGTCTCTAAAGCATTTAAAGAAGTAGATACAAGATCATAAAGGATATACACTCAATTTTCCAACATTCTTTGTTCTTCAGTGTCATATTTTTCTATTCTTGTGTTGTGAGGTTATTGATTGAGTTGTAACTAATACATTTACTTCTCGAGAGTGCACCCATTGTATTAAACTCATTCTTTATTGTTGGGTTGGGTTGTAACCTGTAAGTTTTGAGTGATTCTTGGACAAAAACACTTGGGGATTAAGAGTTTGGAGTAAACTCTTGTAAAAAGTGAGCTAACACTTGAAGAAACAACAGTTGTGCAAAAGATTAGACTTTGCATAGTGGCGGATCCCCTCAAAGGAATCGAGGAAAAGATGACGTAAGTAAAGGATCACTGGACCTCTTTAAAAATCCCGGTGTCTTACTTGATCTGTTTTACCCACTGCACTACTTTATCTTGATTGTATCCTCATAATATCTTGATTGCATGTTTACATTGCATAAGATTACTGTTCTATTGATTTTATATAAGCTACATATTGGTTTAAAATTCTTGTATTTTTATAAAACAAAATTCACCCCCCCCCCTCTTAGGTTAATTCTTCAGGTCAACAGTAGGGATTCTGAGGTTCATCAGCCTCCCTTCTTTTTTCTTTGGTCTACCAGGTTGCTTTTCAATATTTGGAGACAAGACCTCAACCAAACCTGTCTTTGGCCATAGTTGAGAACCATTTATATGGTATATAATTCGCTCATAGCTGACCAAACAAATCTCCTTTTTATACCAATGTGCAACATTAGCCTCTGGTTCCTCGTGTTTATAATATATGGCTGAAATGGCATGACAATATGGGATGCCTTTTAAATCTCATTTTCTGCATGAACAGGATTGATCATGCAGGTCAACCACAAACTACTGAACATGGAAACAGTTGATCTGCTAACTAGAGTCCCTTAACCACGTTGCAATACAATTTGTTGACTCCTCTTTAAGCATCTTCAGCCTTTTTAAAATTTTTTGGGTATATTAGACCTTGGTATGTCCTTATCCCTTCTCTTTTGATTTACATTCTTTACGTTAAATAGCATCTCATATCCTCCATCATTGGTATGATTGATTTTACTCTAGCTCTAACAATTATGCTATTGAAACTCTCACATAGGTTGTTCAACAAAATGTCACACTTAGATGTTGTACTGAAATGAGATCTAGACCAAAACCTTGGTGGTTTGTCAACAAACTAGTTGGATGCTGATCCATCAGCCTTCTCTTTTCATATGCATTTCAAACTCTTGAATATATGATGCTTTGAGTTCTTTCCTAACCAAATCTTTCAAGTACAATCCCTTGTGTTCTTTTCAAAAATTGTTATATAAATGTTTGATACAAAACCTGTGCTCAGATAATGGTACCACCTCTCCTAGTGTTGGTACCAAGCCTGCTAATAATAATGAAAAAGTTAGATTAAACCTTCATAAACAAACATATATAAATGCAGTAAAGTGCAGGTGAGTATGAAATTATCATACTTTTTGCTTATCTGAAATGAAGGTTGGTTCATCATCCCAAGGTCTTTCTGCAAGATTTTCAAAAACCATTTATAAGTACTTTTGCTTTTCCCTTCAACCACAACATAAGCCAATGGAAAACTATTCTTGTTTGCATCAATGCCAACAGCTACAAGCAACTATCCCTTGTATTGCCTTTTGATATGGCATGCATCTAACCCAACTAATGGCATACATCCATCTTTGAACCGTTGCTTGCAAGCCCCACAACATACATAAAACCTTTAAAACCTAACCCTAGTAGCTCTGTCTTCATCTTCAACCACTTTCATTAAGATAGTTATCCTTGGATTTGTCCTTTTAATCTCTTCACAATAGTTGCATAGCTTTGCATATTACTCCATGTGATTTTCTTCTATCAATTGTTATGTTTTCCTCTTTGCCCTATAAACCTGACTCTTGGAAACACTAACTTTATGGTCCGTCTGCATAGCCTTCTTAAAAGCTGGTAATTGCCAGGTGAGAATTTGACTTTATAGTCTTAATATACTGTTTGAAAACCTAATTAGAATTCGCAATTTTATTATGAAAGACCCTCCCACAATTGTGTGTATCCACAAAAGTCTTTACCTAGAAATTAGAAATCCCTTGCATATTAGATGAAGCTCAATTCACTTCACTCTCACCAAAGGATGGAGGTCTTGTCACATTTGGTGACAATAACAAAGGGAAGATCATTGGTATAAGTAGTGTTAGTAAGAATTCCTCTACCTCTATCGAAAATGTATTACTTGTTAAGGGACTCAAACACAATCTTTTGAGCATTAGTCAACTTTGTGACAAAGG